>CAKAIV010000003.1:0-399977 GCA_916610205.1 Griposia aprilina
CGGGATAGTGTTTCGCGACCGAGATCACCGGTTTGAAGACAAACATTTTCTAAGTAAAAATAAATTTTTTTTTCATATGAAATTCATAATAAAAAAAAAAACTGCACTTACCTCAGATTACTTTCTTGTCCATCAGCCCGCGAACAGGCGCGGCTTTCTACCGCTCGCTTGCCTGGTTTGTGCTAAAAAAAGAAAAAAAACATGATCGGGATAGTGTTTCGCGACCGAGATCACCGGTTTGAAGACAAACATTTTCTTGGTAAAAATCAATTTTTTTCATCTTAAATTCATTATAAAAAAAAACTGCACTTACCTCAGATTACTTTCTTGTCCATCAGTCCGCGAACAGACGCGGCTTTCTACCCCTCGCTTGCCTGGATTGCTCTGAAAAAAGGAAAAAAAAATAGTCCTGATAGTGTTTCGCGACCGAGATCACCGGTTTGAAGACAAACATTTTCTTAGTAAAAATCAATTTTTTTTCATATGAAATTCATAATAAAAAAAAAAACTGCACTTACCTCAGATTACTTTCTTGTCCATCAGCCCGCGAACAGGCGCGGCTTCCTTCCCCTCGCTTGCCTGGCTTGCTCTGAAAAAAGAAAAAAAAATTAAGTCGGTATAGTGTTTGGCGACCGAGATCAGCGGTTTGAAGACAAATATTTTCTTAGTATAAAATCACGTTATTTCATCTGAAATTCATAATTTTGGTCTGCACTTACCACAGATTACTTTCTTGTCCATCAGACCGCGAACAGGTGCGGCTTTCTACCCCTCGCTTGCCTGGATTGCTCTGAAAAAAGAAAAACAAATAGACCTGATAGTGTTTCGCGACCGAGATCACCGGTTTGAAGACAAACATTTTCTTGGTAAAAATCATTTTTTTTTCATATGAAATTCATAATAAAAAAAAAAACTGCACTTACCTCAGATTACTTTCTTGTCCATCAGCCCGCGAACAGGCGCGGCTTTCTTCCCCTCGCTTGCCTGGCTTGCTCTGAAAAAAGAAAAAAAAAATTAAGTCGGTATAGTGTTTGGCGACCGAGATCAGCGGTTTAAGACAAATATTTTCATAATTTATAATCACGTTATTTCATCTGAAGTTCATAATTTTGGTCTGCACTTCCCACATAATACTTTCTTGCCCATCAGCCCGCGAACAGACGCGGTTTTCTACCCCTCGCTTGCCTGGCTTGCTCTGAAAAAAGAAAAAAATATTGAGTCGGGATAGTGTTTCGCGACCGAGATCACCGGTTTGAAGACAAACATTTTCTTGGTAAAAATATTTTTTTTTCATCTGAAATTCATTATAAAAAAAAAACTGCACTTACCTCAGATTACTTTCTTGTCCATCAGCCTGCGAACAGACGCGGCTTTCTACCCCTCGCTTGCCTGGACTGCACTAAAAAAGAAAAAAAATAGTCCTGATAGTGTTTCGCGACCGAGATCACCAGTTTGAAGATAAACATTTTCTTAGTAAAAATCAATTTTTTTCATATGAAATTCATAATAAAAAAAAAAACTGCACTTACCTCAGATTACTTTCTTGTCCATCAGCCCGCGATCAGACGCGGCTTTCTACCCTTCGCTCTCCTGGATTGCTCTGAAAAAAGGAAAAAAAATAGTCCTGATAGTGTTTCGCGACCGAGATCACCGGTTTGAAGACAAACATTTTCTTAGTAAAAATATTTTTTTTCATATGAAATTCATAATAATAAAAAAAACTGCACTTACCTCAGATTACTTTCTTGTCCATCAGCCCGCGATCAGACGCGGCTTTCTACCCCTCGCTTGCCTGGATTGCTCTGAAAAAAGGAAAAAAAAATAGTCCTGATAGTGTTTCGCGACCGAGATCACCAGTTTGAAGACAAACATTTTCTTAGTAAAAATCAATTTTTTTTCATATGAAATTCATAATAAAAAAAAAAACTGCACTTACCTCAGATTACTTTCTTGTCCATCAGCCCGCGAACAGGCGCGGCTTTCTACCCCTCGCTTGCCTGGTTTGTGCTAAAAAAAGAAAAAAAACATGATCGGGATAGTGTTTCGCGACCGAGATCACCGGTTTGAAGACAAACATTTTCTTGGTAAAAATCAATTTTTTTCATCTTAAATTCATTATAAAAAAAAACTGCACTTACCTCAGATTACTTTCTTGTCCATCAGTCCGCGAACAGACGCGGCTTTCTACCCCTCGCTTGCCTGGATTGCTCTGAAAAAAGGAAAAAAAAATAGTCCTGATAGTGTTTCGCGACCGAGATCACCGGTTTGAAGACAAACATTTTCTTAGTAAAAATCAATTTTTTTCATATGAAATTCATAATAAAAAAAAAACTGCACTTACCTCAGATTACTTTCTTGTCCATCAGCCCGCGAACAGGCGCGGCTTTCTACCCCTCGCTTGCCTGGTTTGTGCTGAAAAAAGAAAAAAAAAATGATCGGGATAGTGTTTCGCGACCGAGATCACCGGTTTGAAGACAAACATTTTCTTAGTTAAAATCAATTTTTTCATCTGAAATCCATAATAAAAAAAAACTGCACTTACCTCAGATTACTTTCTTGTCCATCAGCCCGCGAACAGGCGCGGCTTTCTACCCCTCGCTTGCCTGGTTAGTTCTGAAAAAAGAAAAAAAAATTGATCGGGATAGTGTTTCGCGACCGAGATCACCGGTTTGAAGAAATACATTTTCTAAGTAAAAATATTTTTTTTTCATATGAAATTCATAATAAAAAAAAAAACTGCACTTACCTCAGATTACTTTCTTGTCCATCAGCCCGCGAACAGGCGCGGCTTTCTACCCCTCGCTTGCCTGGTTTGTGCTAAAAAAAGAAAAAAAACATGATCGGGATAGTGTTTCGCGACCGAGATCACCGGTTTGAAGACAAACATTTTCTTGGTAAAAATCAATTTTTTTCATCTTAAATTCATTATAAAAAAAAACTGCACTTACCTCAGATTACTTTCTTGTCCATCAGTCCGCGAACAGACGCGGCTTTCTACCCCTCGCTTGCCTGGTTTGTGCTGAAAAAAAAAAAAAAAAATGATCGGGATAGTGTTTCGCGACCGAGATCACCGGTTTGAAGACAAACATTTTCTAAGTAAAAATATATTTTTTTTTCATATGAAATTCATAATAATAAAAAAAACTGCACTTACCTCAGATTACTTTCTTGTCCATCAGCCCGCGAACAGGCGCGGCTTTCTACCGCTCGCTTGCCTGGTTTGTGCTGAAAAAAAAAAAAAAAAAATGATCGGGATAGTGTTTCGCGACCGAGATCACCGGTTTGAAGACAAACATTTTCTAAGTAAAAATATATTTTTTTTTCATATGAAATTCATAATAAAAAAAAAAACTGCACTTACCTCAGATTACTTTCTTGTCCATCAGCCCGCGAACAGGCGCGGCTTTCTACCCCTCGCTTGCCTGGTTTGTGCTAAAAAAAGAAAAAAAACATGATCGGGATAGTGTTTCGCGACCGAGATCACCGGTTTGAAGACAAACATTTTCTTGGTAAAAATCAATTTTTTTCATCTTAAATTCATTATAAAAAAAAACTGCACTTACCTCAGATTACTTTCTTGTCCATCAGTCCGCGAACAGACGCGGCTTTCTACCCCTCGCTTGCCTGGATTGCTCTGAAAAAAGGAAAAAAAAATAGTCCTGATAGTGTTTCGCGACCGAGATCACCGGTTTGAAGACAAACATTTTCTTAGTAAAAATCAATTTTTTTCATATGAAATTCATAATAAAAAAAAAAACTGCACTTACCTCAGATTACTTTCTTGTCCATCAGCCCGCGAACAGGCGCGGCTTCCTTCCCCTCGCTTGCCTGGCTTGCTCTGAAAAAAGAAAAAAAAATTAAGTCGGTATAGTGTTTGGCGACCGAGATCAGCGGTTTGAAGACAAATATTTTCTTAGTATAAAATCACGTTATTTCATCTGAAATTCATAATTTTGGTCTGCACTTACCACAGATTACTTTCTTGTCCATCAGACCGCGAACAGGTGCGGCTTTCTACCCCTCGCTTGCCTGGATTGCTCTGAAAAAAGAAAAACAAATAGACCTGATAGTGTTTCGCGACCGAGATCACCGGTTTGAAGACAAACATTTTCTTGGTAAAAATCATTTTTTTTTCATATGAAATTCATAATAAAAAAAAAAACTGCACTTACCTCAGATTACTTTCTTGTCCATCAGCCCGCGAACAGGCGCGGCTTTCTACCCCTCGCTTGCCTGGTTTGTGCTAAAAAAAGAAAAAAAACATGATCGGGATAGTGTTTCGCGACCGAGATCACCGGTTTGAAGACAAACATTTTCTTGGTAAAAATCAATTTTTTTCATCTTAAATTCATTATAAAAAAAAACTGCACTTACCTCAGATTACTTTCTTGTCCATCAGTCCGCGAACAGACGCGGCTTTCTACCCCTCGCTTGCCTGGATTGCTCTGAAAAAAGGAAAAAAAAATAGTCCTGATAGTGTTTCGCGACCGAGATCACCGGTTTGAAGACAAACATTTTCTTAGTAAAAATCAATTTTTTCATATGAAATTCATTATAAAAAAAAAACTGCACTTACCTCAGATTACTTTCTTGTCCATCAGCCCGCGAACAGGCGCGGCTTTCTACCCCTCGCTTGCCTGGTTTGTGCTGAAAAAAGAAAAAAAAAATGATCGGGATAGTGTTTCGCGACCGAGATCACCGGTTTGAAGACAAAAATTTTCTTGGTAAAAATATTTTTTTTTCATCTGAAATTCATTATAAAAAAAAAACTGCACTTACCTCAGATTATTTTCTTGTCCATCAGCCTGCGAACAGACGCGGCTTTCTACCCCTCGCTTGCCTGGACTGCACTGAAAAAAGAAAAAAAATAGTCCTGATAGTGTTTCGCGACCGAGATCACCGGTTTGAAGACAAACATTTTCTTAGTAAAAATCAATTTTTTCATCTGAAATCCATAATAAAAAAAAAAACTGCACTTACCTCAGATTACTTTCTTGTCCATCAGCCCGCGAACAGGCAAGGCTTTCTACCCCTCGCTTGCCTGGTTAGTTCTGAAAAAAGAAAAAAAAATTGATCGGGATAGTGTTTCGCGACCGAGATCACCGGTTTGAAGACAAACATTTTCTTAGTAAAAATATTTTTTTTTCATATGAAATTCATAATAATAAAAAAAACTGCACTTACCTCAGATTACTTTCTTGTCCATCAGCCCGCGAACAGGCACGGCTTTCTACCCCTCGTTTGCCTGGTTTGTGCTGAAAAAAGAAAAAAAAAATGATCGGGATAGTGTTTCGCGACCGAGATCACCGGTTTGAAGACAAACATTTTCTTGGTAAAAATCAATTTTTTTCATCTGAAATTCATTATAAAAAAAAATGCACTTACCTCAGATTACTTTCTTGTCCATCAGCCCGCGAACAGGCGCGGCTTTCTTCCCCTCGCTTGCCTGGCTTGCTCTGATAAAAGAAAAAAAAATTAAGTCGGTATAGTGTTTGGCGACCGAGATCAGCGGTTTGAAGACAAATATTTTCTTAGTATAAAATCACGTTATTTCATCTGAAATTCATAATTTTGGTCTGCACTTACCACAGATTACTTTCTTGTCCATCAGACCGCGAACAGGTGCGGCTTTCTACCCCTCACTTGCCTGGATTGCTCTGAAAAAAGAAAAAAAAATAGACCTGATAATGTTTCGCGACCGAGATCACCGGTTTGAAGACAAATATTTTCTTAGTATAAAATCACGTTATTTCATCTGAAATTCATAATTTTGGTCTGCACTTCCCACATAATACTTTCTTGTCCATCAGCCCGCGAACAGACGCGGTTTTCTACCCCTCGCTTGCCTGGCTTGCTCTGAAAAAAGAAAAAAATATTGAGTCGGGATAGTGTTTCGCGACCGAGATCACCGGTTTGAAGACAAACATTTTCTTGGTAAAAATATTTTTTTTTCATCTGAAATTCATTATAAAAAAAAAACTGCACTTACCTCAGATTAATTTCTTGTCCATCAGCCTGCGAACAGACGCGGCTTTCTACCCCTCGCTTGCCTGGACTGCACTGAAAAAAGACAAAAAATAGTCCTGGTAGTGTTTCGCGACCGAGATCACCAGTTTGAAGACAAACATTTTCTTAGTAAAAATCAATTTTTTTCATCTGAAATTCATTATAAAAAAAAAATTCACTTACCTCAGATTACTTTCTTGTCCATCAGCCCGCAATCAGACGCGGCTTTCTACCCCTCGCTTGCCTGGATTGCTCTGAAAAAAGGAAAAAAAATAGTCCTGATAGTGTTTCGCGACCGAGATCACCGGTTTGAAGACAAACATTTTCTTAGTAGAAATATATTTTTTTCATATGAAATTCATAATAATAAAAAAAACTGCACTTACCTCAGATTACTTTCTTGTCCATCAGCCCGCGAACAGGCGCGGCTTTCTACCGCTCGCTTGCCTGGTTTGTGCTGAAAAAAGAAAATAAAATTGATCGGGATAGTGTTTCGCGACCGAGATCACCGGTTTGAAGACAAACAGTTTCTTAGTAAAAATCATTTTTTTTCATGTGAAATTCATTATAAAAAAAAACTACACTTACCTCAGATTACTTTTTTGTCCATCAGCCCGCGAACAGGCGCGGCTTTCTACCCCTCGCTTGCCTGGTCTGTGCTAAAAAAAGAAAAAAAAAATGATTGGGATAGTGTTTCGCGACCGAGATCACCGGTTTGAAGACAAACATTTTCTTGGTAAAAATCAATTTTTTTCATCTTAAATTCATTATAAAAAAAAACTGCACTTACCTCAGATTACTTTCTTGTCCATCAGCCCGCGAATAGACGCGGCTTTCTACCCCTCGCTTGCCTGGATTGCTCTGAAAAAAGAAAAAACAATAGACCTGATAGTGTTTCGCGACCGAGATCACCGGTTTGAAGACAAACATTTTCTTAGTATAAAATCACGTTATTTCATCTGAAATTCATAATTTTGGTCTGCACTTACCTCAGATTACTTTTTTGTCCATCAGCCCGCGAACAGGCGCGGCTTTCTACTCCTCGCTTGCCTGGTCTGTGCTAAAAAAAGAAAAAAAAAATGATTGGGATAGTGTTTCGCGACCGAGATCACCGGTTTGAAGACAAACATTTTCTTAGTAAAAATATTTTTTTTTCATATGAAATTCATAATAATAAAAAAAACTGCACTTACCTCAGATTACTTTCTTGTCCATCAGCCCGCGAACAGGCGCGGCTTTCTACCGCTCGCTTGCCTGGTTTGTGCTGAAAAAAGAAAAAAAAAATGATCGGGATAGTGTTTCGCGACCGAGATCACCGGTTTGAAGACAAACATTTTCTTGGTAAAAATCATTTTTTTTCATCTTAAATTCATTATAAAAAAAAAATGCACTTACCTCAGATTACTTTCTTGTCCATCAGCCCGCGAACAGGCGCGGCTTTCTACCGCTCGCTTGCCTGGTTTGTTCTGAAAAAGATAAAAAATTGATCGGGATAGTGTTTCGCGACCGAGATCACCGGTTTGAAGACAAACATTTTCTTGGTAAAAATCAATTTTTTTCATCTGAAATTCATTATAAAAAAAAATGCACTTACCTCAGATTACTTTCTTGTCCATCAGCCCGCGAACAGGCGCGGCTTTCTTCCCCTCGCTTGCCTGGCTTGCTCTGAAAAAAGAAAAAAAAATTAAGTCGGTATAGTGTTTGGCGACCGAGATCAGCGGTTTAAGACAAATATTTTCATAATTTATAATCACGTTATTTCATCTGAAATTCATAATTTTGGTCTGCACTTCCCACATAATACTTTCTTGTCCATCAGCCCGCGAACAGACGCGGTTTTCTACCCCTTGCTTGCCTGGCTTGCTCTGAAAAAAGAAAAAAATATTGAGTCGGGATAGTGTTTCGCGACCGAGATCACCGTTTGAAGACAAACATTTTCTTGGTAAAATATTTTTTTTTTCATCTGAAATTCATTATAAAAAAAAAACTGCACTTACCTCAGATTACTTTCTTGTCCATCAGCCTGCGAACAGACGCGGCTTTCTACCCCTCGCTTGCCTGGATTGCACTGAAAAAAGAAAAAAAATAGTCCTGATAGTGTTTCGCGACCGAGAATCACCGGTTTGAAGACAAACATTTTCTAGGTAAAAATATTTTTTTTTTCATCTGAAATTCATTATAAAAAAAAAACTGCACTTACCTCAGATTACTTTCTTGTCCATCAGCCCGCGAACAGGCGCGGCTTCCTTCCCCTCGCTTGCCTGGCTTGCTCTGAAAAAAGAAAAAAAAAATTAAGTCGGTATAGTGTTTGGCGACCGAGATCAGCGGTTTGAAGACAAATATTTTCTTAGTATAAAATCACGTTATTTCATCTGAAATTCATAATTTTGGTCTGCACTTACCACAGATTACTTTCTTGTCCATCAGACCGCGAACAGGTGCGGCTTTCTACCCCTCGCTTGCCTGATTGCTCTGAAAAAAAGAAAAAAAAATAGACCTGATAGTGTTTCGCGACCGAGATCACCGGTTTGAAGACAACATTTTCTTAGTAAAAATCAATTTTTTCATCTGAAATTCATTATAAAAAAAAAACTGCACTTACCTCAGATTACTTTCTTGTCCATCAGCCCGCGAACAGGCGCGGCTTTCTACCCCTCGCTTGCCTGGTTTGTGCTAAAAAAAGAAAAAAAACATGATCGGGATAGTGGTTCGCGACCGAGATCACCGGTTTGAAGACAAACATTTTCTTGGTAAAAATCATTTTTTTTCATCTTAAATTCATTATAAAAAAAAAATGCACTTACCTCAGATTAATTTCTTGTCCATCAGCCCGCGAACAGACGCGGCTTTCTACCCCTCGCTTGCCTGGATTGCTCTGAAAAAAGGAAAAAAAAATAGTCCTGATAGTGTTTCGCGACCGAGATCACCGGTTTGAAGACAAACATTTTCTTAGTAAAAATCAATTTTTTTCATCTTAACTTCATTATAAAAAAAAAACTGCACTTACCTCAGATTACTTTCTTGTCCATCAGCCCGCGAACAGGCGCGGCTTTCTACCGCTCGCTTGCCTGGTTTGTGCTGAAAAAAGAAAATAAAATTGATCGGGATAGTGTTTCGCGACCGAGATCACCGGTTTGAAGACAAACATTTTCTTGGTAAAAATCATTTTTTTTCATCTTAACTTCATTATAAAAAAAAAATGCACTTACCTCAGATTACTTTCTTGTCCATCAGCCCGCGAACAGGCGCGGCTTTCTACCGCTCGCTTGCCTGGTTTGTGCTGAAAAAAGAAAAAAAAATTGATCGGGATAGTGTTTCGCGACCGAGATCACCGGTTTGAAGACAAACATTTTCTTTAGTAAAAATATTTTTTTTTCATATGAAATTAATAATAATAAAAAAAACTGCACTTACCTCAGATTACTTTCTTGTCCATCAGCCCGCGAACAGGCGCGGCTTTCTACCGCTCGCTTGCCTGGTTTGTGCTGAAAAAAGAAAAAAAAAATGATCGGGATAGTGTTTCGCGACCGAGATCACCGGTTTGAAGACAAACATTTTCTTGGTAAAAATAATTTTTTTTCATCTTAAATTCATTATAAAAAAAAAATGCACTTACCTCAGATTACTTTCTTGTCCATCAGCCCGCGAACAGGCGCGGCTTTCTACCGCTCGCTTGCCTGGTTTGTTCTGAAAAAAGATAAAAAATTGATCGGGATAGTGTTTCGCGACCGAGATCACCGGTTTGAAGACAAACATTTTCTTGGTAAAAATCAATTTTTTTTCATCTGAAATTCATTATAAAAAAAAATGCACTTACCTCAGATTACTTTCTTGTCCATCAGCCCGCGAACAGGCGCGGCTTTCTTCCCCTCGCTTGCCTGGCTTGCTCTGAAAAAAGAAAAAAAAATTAAGTCGGTATAGTGTTTGGCGACCGAGATCAGCGGTTTAAGACAAATATTTTCATAATTTATAATCACGTTATTTCATCTGAAGTTCATAATTTTGGTCTGCACTTCCCACATATTACTTTCTTGCCCATCAGCCCGCGAACAGACGCGTTTTCTACCCCTCGCTTGCCTGGCTTGCTCTGAAAAAAGAAAAAAATATTGAGTCGGGATAGTGTTTCGCGACCGAGATCACCGGTTTGAAGACAAACATTTTCTTGGTAAAAATATTTTTTTTTCATCTGAAATTCATTATAAAAAAAAATGCACTTACCTCAGATTACTTTCTTGTCCATCAGCCCGCGAACAGGCGCGGCTTTCTTCCCCTCGCTTGCCTGGCTTGCTCTGATAAAAGAAAAAAAATTTAAGTCGGTATAGTGTTTGGCGACCGACATCAGCGGTTTGAAGACAATATTTTCTTAGTATAAAATCACGTTATTTCATCTGAAATTCATAATTTTGGTCTGCACTTACCACAGATTACTTTCTTGTCCATCAGACCGCGAACAGGTGCGGCTTTCTACCCCTCGCTTGCCTGGATTGCTCTGAAAAAAGAAAAACAAATAGACCTGATAGTGTTTCGCGACCGAGATCACCGGTTTGAAGACAAACATTTTCTTGGTAAAAATCATTTTTTTTCATCTTAACTTCATTATAAAAAAAAAATGCACTTACCTCAGATTACTTTCTTGTCCATCAGCCCGCGAACAGGCGCGGCTTTCTACCGCTCGCTTGCCTGGTTTGTGCTGAAAAAAGAAAAAAAAATTGATCGGGATAGTGTTTCGCGACCGAGATCACCGGTTTGAAGACAAACATTTTCTTAGTAAAAATATTTTTTTTTCATATGAAATTAATAATAATAAAAAAAAATGCACTTACCTCAGATTACTTTCTTGTCCATCAGCCCGCGAACAGGCGCGGCTTTCTACCGCTCGCTTGCCTGGTTTGTTCTGAAAAAAGATAAAAAATTGATCGGGATAGTGTTTCGCGACCGAGATCACCGGTTTGAAGACAAACATTTTCTTGGTAAAAATCAATTTTTTTCATCTGAAATTCATTATAAAAAAAAATGCACTTACCTCAGATTACTTTCTTGTCCATCAGCCCGCGAACAGGTGCGGCTTTCTTCCCCTCGCTTGCCTGGCTTGCTCTGAAAAAAGAAAAAAAAATTAAGTCGGTATAGTGTTTGGCGACCGAGATCAGCGGTTTGAAGACAAATATTTTCTTAGTAAAAATCAATTTTTTTAATATGAAATTCATAATAAAAAAAAAAACTGCACTTACCTCAGATTACTTTCTTGTCCATCAGCCCGCGAACAGGCGCGGCTTCCTTCCCCTCGCTTGCCTGGCTTGCTCTGAAAAAAGAAAAAAATATTGAGTCGGGATAGTGTTTCGCGACCGAGATCACCGGTTTGAAGACAAACATTTTCTTGGTAAAAATATTTTTTTTTCATCTGAAATTCATTATAAAAAAAAAACTGCACTTACCTCAGATTACTTTCTTGTCCATCAGCCTGCGAACAGACGCGGCTTTCTACCCCTCGCTTGCCTGGACTGCACTGAAAAAAAAAAAAAAATAATCCTGATAGTGTTTCGCGACCGAGATCACCAGTTTGAAGACAAACATTTTCTTAGTAAAAATCAATTTTTTTCATATGAAATTCATAATAAAAAAAAAAACTGCACTTACCTCAGATTACTTTCTTGTCCATCAGCCCGCGATCAGACGCGGCTTTCTACCCTTCGCTTGCCTGGATTGCTCTGAAAAAAGGAAAAAAAATAGTCCTGATAGTGTTTCGCGACCGAGATCACCGGTTTGAAGACAAACATTTTCTTGGTAAAAATCATTTTTTTTCATCTTAAATTCATTATAAAAAAAAACTGCACTTACCTCAGATTACTTTCTTGTCCATCAGCCCGCGATCAGACGCGGCTTTCTACCCTTCGCTTGCCTGGATTGCTCTGAAAAAAGGAAAAAAAATAGTCCTGATAGTGTTTCGCGACCGAGATCACCGGTTTGAAGACAAACATTTTCTTATTAAAAATATTTTTTTTTCATATGAAATTCATAATAAAAAAAAAAACTGCACTTACCTCAGATTACTTTCTTGTCCATCAGCCCGCGAACAGGCGCGGCTTTCTACCCCTCGCTTGCCTGGTTTGTGCTGAAAAAAAAAAAAAAAATGATCGGGATAGTGTTTCGCGACCGAGATCACCAGTTTGAAGACAAACATTTTCTTAGTAAAAATCAATTTTTTTCATATGAAATTCATAATAAAAAAAAAAACTGCACTTACCTCAGATTACTTTCTTGTCCATCAGCCCGCGAACAGGCGCGGCTTTCTACCCCTCGCTTGCCTGGTTTGTGCTAAAAAAAGAAAAAAAACATGATCGGGATAGTGGTTCGCGACCGAGATCACCGGTTTGAAGACAAACATTTTCTTGGTAAAAATCATTTTTTTTCATCTTAAATTCATTATAAAAAAAAACTGCACTTACCTCAGATTAATTTCTTGTCCATCAGCCCGCGAACAGACGCGGCTTTCTACCCCTCGCTTGCCTGGATTGCTCTGAAAAAAGGAAAAAAAAATAGTCCTGATAGTGTTTCGCGACCGAGATCACCGGTTTGAAGACAAACATTTTCTTAGTAAAAATCAATTTTTTTCATCTTAACTTCATTATAAAAAAAAAACTGCACTTACCTCAGATTACTTTCTTGTCCATCAGCCCGCGAACAGGCGCGGCTTTCTACCGCTCGCTTGCCTGGTTTGTGCTGAAAAAAGAAAATAAAATTGATCGGGATAGTGTTTCGCGACCGAGATCACCGGTTTGAAGACAAAAATTTTCTTGGTAAAAATCATTTTTTTTCATCTTAACTTCATTATAAAAAAAAAATGCACTTACCTCAGATTACTTTCTTGTCCATCAGCCCGCGAACAGGCGCGGCTTTCTACCGCTCGCTTGCCTGGTTTGTGCTGAAAAAAGAAAAAAAAATTGATCGGGATAGTGTTTCGCGACCGAGATCACCGGTTTGAAGACAAACATTTTCTTAGTAAAAATATTTTTTTTTCATATGAAATTAATAATAATAAAAAAAACTGCACTTACCTCAGATTACTTTCTTGTCCATCAGCCCGCGAACAGGCGCGGCTTTCTACCGCTCGCTTGCCTGGTTTGTGCTGAAAAAAGAAAAAAAAAATGATCGGGATAGTGTTTCGCGACCGAGATCACCGGTTTGAAGACAAACATTTTCTTGGTAAAAATAATTTTTTTTCATCTTAAATTCATTATAAAAAAAAAATGCACTTACCTCAGATTACTTTCTTGTCCATCAGCCCGCGAACAGGCGCGGCTTTCTACCGCTCGCTTGCCTGGTTTGTTCTGAAAAAAGATAAAAAATTGATCGGGATAGTGTTTCGCGACCGAGATCACCGGTTTGAAGACAAACATTTTCTTGGTAAAAATCAATTTTTTTCATCTGAAATTCATTATAAAAAAAAATGCACTTACCTCAGATTACTTTCTTGTCCATCAGCCCGCGAACAGGCGCGGCTTTCTACCCCTCGCTTGCCTGGCTTGCTCTGAAAAAAGAAAAAAAAATTAAGTCGGTATAGTGTTTGGCGACCGAGATCAGCGGTTTAAGACAAATATTTTCATAATTTATAATCACGTTATTTCATCTGAAGTTCATAATTTTGGTCTGCACTTCCCACATAATACTTTCTTGCCCATCAGCCCGCGAACAGACGCGGTTTTCTACCCCTCGCTTGCCTGGCTTGCTCTGAAAAAAGGAAAAAATATTGAGTCGGGATAGTGTTTCGCGACCGAGATCACCGGTTTGAAGACAAACATTTTCTTGGTAAAAATATTTTTTTTTCATATGAAATTCATTATAAAAAAAAATGCACTTACCTCAGATTACTTTCTTGTCCATCAGCCCGCGAACAGGCGCGGCTTTCTTCCCCTCGCTTGCCTGGCTTGCTCTGATAAAAGAAAAAAAATTTAAGTCGGTATAGTGTTTGGCGACCGAGATCAGCGGTTTGAAGACAAATATTTTCTTAGTATAAAATCACGTTATTTCATCTGAAATTCATAATTTTGGTCTGCACTTACCACAGATTACTTTCTTGTCCATCAGACCGCGAACAGGTGCGGCTTTCTACCCCTCGCTTGCCTGGATTGCTCTGAAAAAAGAAAAACAAATAGACCTGATAGTGTTTCGCGACCGAGATCACCGGTTTGAAGACAAACATTTTCTTGGTAAAAATCATTTTTTTTCATCTTAACTTCATTATAAAAAAAAAATGCACTTACCTCAGATTACTTTCTTGTCCATCAGCCCGCGAACAGGCGCGGCTTTCTACCGCTCGCTTGCCTGGTTTGTGCTGAAAAAAGAAAAAAAAATTGATCGGGATAGTGTTTCGCGACCGAGATCACCGGTTTGAAGACAAACATTTTCTTAGTAAAAATATTTTTTTTTCATATGAAATTAATAATAATAAAAAAAAACTGCACTTACCTCAGATTACTTTCTTGTCCATCAGCCCGCGAACAGGCGCGGCTTTCTACCGCTCGCTTGCCTGGTTTGTGCTGAAAAAAGAAAAAAAAATTGATCGGGATAGTGTTTCGCGACCGAGATCACCGGTTTGAAGACAAAAATTTTCTTAGTAAAAATATTTTTTTTTCATATGAAATTAATAATAATAAAAAAAAATGCACTTACCTCAGATTACTTTCTTGTCCATCAGCCCGCGAACAGGCGCGGCTTTCTACCGCTCGCTTGCCTGGTTTGTTCTGAAAAAAGATAAAAAATTGATCGGGATAGTGTTTCGCGACCGAGATCACCGGTTTGAAGACAAACATTTTCTTGGTAAAAATCAATTTTTTTCATCTGAAATTCATTATAAAAAAAAATGCACTTACCTCAGATTACTTTCTTGTCCATCAGCCCGCGAACAGGCGCGGCTTTCTTCCCCTCGCTTGCCTGGCTTGCTCTGAAAAAAGAAAAAAAAATTAAGTCGGTATAGTGTTTGGCGACCGAGATCAGCGGTTTGAAGACAAATATTTTATTATTATGAATTTCAGATGAAATTCATAATAATAAAAAAAACTGCACTTACCTCAGATTACTTTCTTGTCCATCAGCCCGCGAACAGGCGCGGCTTCCTTCCCCTCGCTTGCCTGGCTTGCTCTGAAAAAAGAAAAAAAAATTGAGTCGGGATAGTGTTTCGCGACCGAGATCACCGGTTTGAAGACAAACATTTTCTTGGTAAAAATATTTTTTTTTCATCTGAAATTCATTATAAAAAAAAAACTGCACTTACCTCAGATTACTTTCTTGTCCATCAGCCTGCGAACAGACGCGGCTTTCTACCCCTCGCTTGCCTGGACTGCACTGAAAAAAGAAAAAAAATAGTCCTGATAGTGTTTCGCGACCGAGATCACCAGTTTGAAGACAAACATTTTCTTAGTAAAAATCAATTTTTTTCATATGAAATACATATTAAAAAAAAAAACTGCACTTACCTCAGATTACTTTCTTGTCCATCAGCCCGCGATCAGACGCGGCTTTCTACCCTTCGCTTGCCTGGATTGCTCTGAAAAAAGGAAAAAAAATAGTCCTGATAGTGTTTCGCGACCGAGATCACCGGTTTGAAGACAAACATTTTCTTAGTAAAAATCGTTTTTTTTCATCTTAAATTCATTATAAAAAAAAACTGCACTTACCTCAGATTACTTTCTTGTCCATCAGCCCGCGAACAGACGCGGCTTTCTACCCTTCGCTTGCCTGGATTGCTCTGAAAAAAGGAAAAAAAATAGTCCTGATAGTGTTTCGCGACCGAGATCACCGGTTTGAAGACAAACATTTTCTTATTAAAAATATTTTTTTTTCATATGAAATTCATAATAATAAAAAAAACTGCACTTACCTCAGATTACTTTCTTGTCCATCAGCCCGCGAACAGGCGCGGCTTTCTACCGCTCGCTTGCCTGGTTTGTGCTGAAAAAAAAAAAAAAAATGATCGGGATAGTGTTTCGCGACCGAGATCACCAGTTTGAAGACAAACATTTTCTTAGTAAAAATCAATTTTTTTCATATGAAATTCATAATAAAAAAAAAAACTGCACTTACCTCAGATTACTTTCTTGTCCATCAGCCCGCGAACAGGCGCGGCTTTCTACCCCTCGCTTGCCTGGTTTGTGCTAAAAAAAGAAAAAAAACATGATCGGGATAGTGTTTCGCGACCGAGATCACCGGTTTGAAGACAAACATTTTCTTGGTAAAAATAATTTTTTTTCATCTTAAATTCATTATAAAAAAAAACTGCACTTACCTCAGATTACTTTCTTGTCCATCAGTCCGCGAACAGACGCGGCTTTCTACCCCTCGCTTGCCTGGATTGCTCTGAAAAAAGAAAAAAAAAATAGTCCTGATAGTGTTTCGCGACCGAGATCACCGGTTTGAAGACAAACATTTTCTTAGTAAAAATCAATTTTTTCATCTGAAATCCATAATAAAAAAAAACTGCACTTACCTCAGATTACTTTCTTGTCCATCAGCCCGCGAACAGGCGCGGCTTTCTACCCCTCGCTTGCCTGGTTTGTGCTAAAAAAAGAAAAAAAACATGATCGGGATAGTGTTTCGCGACCGAGATCACCGGTTTGAAGACAAACATTTTCTTGGTAAAAATCAATTTTTTTCATCTTAAATTCATTATAAAAAAAAACTGCACTTACCTCAGATTACTTTCTTGTCCATCAGTCCACGAACAGACGCGGCTTTCTACCCCTCGCTTGCCTGGTTTGTGCTGAAAAAAAAAAAAAAAATTGATCGGGATAGTGTTTCGCGACCGAGATCACCGGTTTGAAGACAAACATTTTCTAAGTAAAAATATATTTTTTTTTCATATGAAATTCATAATAATAAAAAAAACTGCACTTACCTCAGATTACTTTCTTGTCCATCAGCCCGCGAACAGGCGCGGCTTTCTACCCCTCGCTTGCCTGGTTTGTGCTGAAAAAAAAAAAAAAAAATGATCGGGATAGTGTTTCGCGACCGAGATCACCGGTTTGAAGACAAACATTTTCTAAGTAAAAATATATTTTTTTTTCATATGAAATTCATAATAAAAAAAAAAACTGCACTTACCTCAGATTACTTTCTTGTCCATCAGCCCGCGAACAGGCGCGGCTTTCTACCCCTCGCTTGCCTGGTTTGTGCTAAAAAAAGAAAAAAAACATGATCGGGATAGTGTTTCGCGACCGAGATCACCGGTTTGAAGACAAACATTTTCTTGGTAAAAATCAATTTTTTTCATCTTAAATTCATTATAAAAAAAAACTGCACTTACCTCAGATTACTTTCTTGTCCATCAGCCCGCGATCAGACGCGGCTTTCTACCCTTCGCTTGCCTGGATTGCTCTGAAAAAAGGAAAAAAAAATAGTCCTGATAGTGTTTCGCGACCGAGATCACCGGTTTGAAGACAAACATTTTCTTAGTAAAAATAAATTTTTTCATCTGAAATCCATAATAAAAAAAAACTGCACTTACCTCAGATTACTTTCTTGTCCATCAGCCCGCGAACAGGCGCGGCTTTCTACCCCTCGCTTGCCTGGTTTGTGCTAAAAAAAAAAAAAAAACATGATCGGGATAGTGTTTCGCGACCGAGATCACCGGTTTGAAGACAAACATTTTCTTGGTAAAAATCAATTTTTTTCATCTTAAATTCATTATAAAAAAAAACTGCACTTACCTCAGATTACTTTCTTGTCCATCAGTCCACGAACAGACGCGGCTTTCTACCCCTCGCTTGCCTGGTTTGTGCTGAAAAAAAAAAAAAAAAATTTTCGGGATAGTGTTTCGCGACCGAGATCACCGGTTTGAAGACAAACATTTTCTAAGTAAAAATATATTTTTTTTTCATATGAAATTCATAATAATAAAAAAAACTGCACTTACCTCAGATTACTTTCTTGTCCATCAGCCCGCGAACAGGCGCGGCTTTCTACCGCTCGCTTGCCTGGTTTGTGCTGAAAAAAAAAAAAAAAAATGATCGGGATAGTGTTTCGCGACCGAGATCACCGGTTTGAAGACAAACATTTTCTTAGTAAAAATATATTTTTTTTTCATATGAAATTCATAATAAAAAAAAAAACTGCACTTACCTCAGATTACTTTCTTGTCCATCAGCCCGCGAACAGGCGCGGCTTTCTACCCCTCGCTTGCCTGGTTTGTGCTAAAAAAAGAAAAAAAACATGATCGGGATAGTGTTTCGCGACCGAGATCACCGGTTTGAAGACAAACATTTTCTTGGTAAAAATCAATTTTTTTCATCTTAAATTCATTATAAAAAAAAACTGCACTTACCTCAGATTACTTTCTTGTCCATCAGCCCGCGATCAGACGCGGCTTTCTACCCTTCGCTTGCCTGGATTGCTCTGAAAAAAGGAAAAAAAATAGTCCTGATAGTGTTTCGCGACCGAGATCACCGGTTTGAAGACAAACATTTTCTTAGTAAAAATAATTTTTTTTCATATGAAATTCATAATAATAAAAAAAACTGCACTTACCTCAGATTACTTTCTTGTCCATCAGCCCGCGAACAGGCGCGGCTTTCTACCGCTCGCTTGCCTGGTTTGTGCTGAAAAAAGAAAAAAAAAATGATCGGGATAGTGTTTCGCGACCGAGATCACCGGTTTGAAGACAAACATTTTCTTGGTAAAAATCATTTTTTTTCATCTTAAATTCATTATAAAAAAAAAATGCACTTACCTCAGATTACTTTCTTGTCCATCAGCCTGCGAACAGACGCGGCTTTCTACCCCTCGCTTGCCTGGACTGCACTGAAAAAAGAAAAAAAATAGTCCTGATAGTGTTTCGCGACCGAGATCACCGGTTTGAAGACAAACATTTTCTTGGTAAAAATATTTTTTTTTCATCTGAAATTCATTATAAAAAAAAAACTGCACTTACCTCAGATTACTTTCTTGTCCATCAGCCCGCGAACAGGCGCGGCTTCCTTCCCCTCGCTTGCCTGGCTTGCTCTGAAAAAAGAAAAAAAAATTAAGTCGGTATAGTGTTTGGCGACCGAGATCAGCGGTTTGAAGACAAATATTTTCTTAGTATAAAATCACGTTATTTCATCTGAAATTCATAATTTTGGTCTGCACTTACCACAGATTACTTTCTTGTCCATCAGACCGCGAACAGGTGCGGCTTTCTACCCCTCGCTTGCCTGGATTGCTCTGAAAAAAGAAAAAAAAATAGACCTGATAGTGTTTCGCGACCGAGATCACCGGTTTGAAGACAAACATTTTCTTGGTAAAAATAATTTTTTTTCATCTTAACTTCATTATAAAAAAAAAATGCAATTACCTCAGATTACTTTCTTGTCCATCAGCCCGCGAACAGGCGCGGCTTTCTACCGCTCGCTTGCCTGGTTTGTGCTGAAAAAAGAAAAAAAAATTGATCGAGATAGTGTTTCGCGACCGAGATCACCGGTTTGAAGACAAACATTTTCTAAGTAAAAATTTTTTTTTTCATATGAAATTCATAATAATAAAAAAAACTGCACTTACCTCAGATTACTTTCTTGTCCATCAGCCCGCGAACAGGCGCGGCTTTCTACCCCTCGCTTGCCTGGATTGCTCTGAAAAAAGGAAAAAAAATAGTCCTGATAGTGTTTCGCGACCGAGATCACCGGTTTGAAGACAAACATTTTCTTAGTAAAAATATTTTTTTTTCATATGAAATTCATAATAATAAAAAAAACTGCACTTACCTCAGATTACTTTCTTGTCCATCAGCCCGCGAACAGGCGCGGCTTTCTACCGCTCGCTTGCCTGGTTTGTGCTGAAAAAAGAAAAAAAAAATGATCGGGATAGTGTTTCGCGACCGAGATCACCGGTTTGAAGACAAACATTTTCTTGGTAAAAATCATTTTTTTTCATCTTAACTTCATTATAAAAAAAAAATGCACTTACCTCAGATTACTTTCTTGTCCATCAGCCCGCGAACAGGCGCGGCTTCCTTCCCCTCGCTTGCCTGGCTTGCTCTGAAAAAAGAAAAAAATATTGAGTCGGGATAGTGTTTCGCGACCGAGATCACCGGTTTGAAGACAAACATTTTCTTGGTAAAAATATTTTTTTTTCATCTGAAATTCATTATAAAAAAAAAACTGCACTTACCTCAGATTACTTTCTTGTCCATCAGCCTGCGAACAGACGCGGCTTTCTACCCCTCGCTTGCCTGGACTGCACTGAAAAAAGAAAAAAAATAGTCCTGATAGTGTTTCGCGACCGAGATCACCAGTTTGAAGACAAACATTTTCTTAGTAAAAATCAATTTTTTTCATATGAAATTCATAATAAAAAAAAAAACTGCACTTACCTCAGATTACTTTCTTGTCCATCAGCCCGCGATCAGACGCGGCTTTCTACCCTTCGCTTGCCTGGATTGCTCTGAAAAAAGGAAAAAAAATAGTCCTGATAGTGTTTCGCGACCGAGATCACCGGTTTGAAGACAAACATTTTCTTAGTAAAAATCATTTTTTTTCATCTTAAATTCATTATAAAAAAAAACTGCACTTACCTCAGATTACTTTCTTGTCCATCAGCCCGCGATCAGACGCGGCTTTCTACCCCTCACTTGCCTGGATTGCTCTGAAAAAAGAAAAAAAAATAGACCTGATAATGTTTCGCGACCGAGATCACCGGTTTGAAGACAAATATTTTCTTAGTATAAAATCACGTTATTTCATCTGAAATTCATAATTTTGGTCTGCACTTCCCACATAATACTTTCTTGTCCATCAGCCCGCGAACAGACGCGGTTTTCTACCCCTCGCTTGCCTGGCTTGCTCTGAAAAAAGAAAAAAATATTGAGTCGGGATAGTGTTTCGCGACCGAGATCACCGGTTTGAAGACAAACATTTTCTTGGTAAAAATATTTTTTTTTCATCTGAAATTCATTATAAAAAAAAAACTGCACTTACCTCAGATTAATTTCTTGTCCATCAGCCTGCGAACAGACGCGGCTTTCTACCCCTCGCTTGCCTGGACTGCACTGAAAAAAGACAAAAAATAGTCCTGGTAGTGTTTCGCGACCGAGATCACCAGTTTGAAGACAAACATTTTCTTAGTAAAAATCAATTTTTTTCATCTGAAATTCATTATAAAAAAAAAATTCACTTACCTCAGATTACTTTCTTGTCCATCAGCCCGCAATCAGACGCGGCTTTCTACCCCTCGCTTGCCTGGATTGATCTGAAAAAAGGAAAAAAAATAGTCCTGATAGTGTTTCGCGACCGAGATCACCGGTTTGAAGACAAACATTTTCTTAGTAGAAATATATTTTTTTCATATGAAATTCATAATAATAAAAAAAACTGCACTTACCTCAGATTACTTTCTTGTCCATCAGCCCGCGAACAGGCGCGGCTTTCTACCGCTCGCTTGCCTGGTTTGTGCTGAAAAAAGAAAATAAAATTGATCGGGATAGTGTTTCGCGACCGAGATCACCGGTTTGAAGACAAACAGTTTCTTAGTAAAAATCATTTTTTTTCATGTGAAATTCATTATAAAAAAAAACTACACTTACCTCAGATTACTTTTTTGTCCATCAGCCCGCGAACAGGCGCGGCTTTCTACCCCTCGCTTGCCTGGTCTGTGCTAAAAAAAGAAAAAAAAAATGATTGGGATAGTGTTTCGCGACCGAGATCACCGGTTTGAAGACAAACATTTTCTTGGTAAAAATCAATTTTTTTCATCTTAAATTCATTATAAAAAAAAACTGCACTTACCTCAGATTACTTTCTTGTCCATCAGCCCGCGAATAGACGCGGCTTTCTACCCCTCGCTTGCCTGGATTGCTCTGAAAAAAGAAAAAACAATAGACCTGATAGTGTTTCGCGACCGAGATCACCGGTTTGAAGACAAACATTTTCTTAGTATAAAATCACGTTATTTCATCTGAAATTCATAATTTTGGTCTGCACTTACCTCAGATTACTTTTTTGTCCATCAGCCCGCGAACAGGCGCGGCTTTCTACCCCTCGCTTGCCTGGTCTGTGCTAAAAAAAGAAAAAAAAAATGATTGGGATAGTGTTTCGCGACCGAGATCACCGGTTTGAAGACAAACATTTTCTTAGTAAAAATATTTTTTTTTCATATGAAATTCATAATAATAAAAAAAACTGCACTTACCTCAGATTACTTTCTTGTCCATCAGCCCGCGAACAGGCGCGGCTTTCTACCGCTCGCTTGCCTGGTTTGTGCTGAAAAAAGAAAAAAAAAATGATCGGGATAGTGTTTCGCGACCGAGATCACCGGTTTGAAGACAAACATTTTCTTGGTAAAAATCAATTTTTTTCATCTTAAATTCATTATAAAAAAAAAATGCACTTACCTCAGATTACTTTCTTGTCCATCAGCCCGCGAACAGGCGCGGCTTTCTACCGCTCGCTTGCCTGGTTTGTTCTGAAAAAAGATAAAAAATTGATCGGGATAGTGTTTCGCGACCGAGATCACCGGTTTGAAGACAAACATTTTCTTGGTAAAAATCAATTTTTTTCATCTGAAATTCATTATAAAAAAAAATGCACTTACCTCAGATTACTTTCTTGTCCATCAGCCCGCGAACAGGCGCGGCTTTCTTCCCCTCGCTTGCCTGGCTTGCTCTGAAAAAAGAAAAAAAAATTAAGTCGGTATAGTGTTTGGCGACCGAGATCAGCGGTTTAAGACAAATATTTTCATAATTTATAATCACGTTATTTCATCTGAAATTCATAATTTTGGTCTGCACTTCCCACATAATACTTTCTTGTCCATCAGCCCGCGAACAGACGCGGTTTTCTACCCCTTGCTTGCCTGGCTTGCTCTGAAAAAAGAAAAAAATATTGAGTCGGGATAGTGTTTCGCGACCGAGATCACCGGTTTGAAGACAAACATTTTCTTGGTAAAAATATTTTTTTTTCATCTGAAATTCATTATAAAAAAAAAACTGCACTTACCTCAGATTACTTTCTTGTCCATCAGCCTGCGAACAGACGCGGCTTTCTACCCCTCGCTTGCCTGGACTGCACTGAAAAAAGAAAAAAAATAGTCCTGATAGTGTTTCGCGACCGAGATCACCGGTTTGAAGACAAACATTTTCTAGGTAAAAATATTTTTTTTTCATCTGAAATTCATTATAAAAAAAAAACTGCACTTACCTCAGATTACTTTCTTGTCCATCAGCCCGCGAACAGGCCCGGCTTCCTTCCCCTCGCTTGCCTGGCTTGCTCTGAAAAAAGAAAAAAAAATTAAGTCGGTATAGTGTTTGGCGACCGAGATCAGCGGTTTGAAGACAAATATTTTCTTAGTATAAAATCACGTTATTTCATCTGAAATTCATAATTTTGGTCTGCACTTACCACAGATTACTTTCTTGTCCATCAGACCGCGAACAGGTGCGGCTTTCTACCCCTCGCTTGCCTGGATTGCTCTGAAAAAAGAAAAAAAAATAGACCTGATAGTGTTTCGCGACCGAGATCACCGGTTTGAAGACAAACATTTTCTTAGTAAAAATCAATTTTTTCATCTGAAATCCATAATAAAAAAAAAACTGCACTTACCTCAGATTACTTTCTTGTCCATCAGCCCGCGAACAGGCGCGGCTTTCTACCCCTCGCTTGCCTGGTTTGTGCTAAAAAAATAAAAAAAACATGATCGGGATAGTGGTTCGCGACCGAGATCACCGGTTTGAAGACAAACATTTTCTTGGTAAAAATCATTTTTTTTCATCTTAAATTCATTATAAAAAAAAACTGCACTTACCTCAGATTAATTTCTTGTCCATCAGCCCGCGAACAGACGCGGCTTTCTACCCCTCGCTTGCCTGGATTGCTCTGAAAAAAGGAAAAAAAAATAGTCCTGATAGTGTTTCGCGACCGAGATCACCGGTTTGAAGACAAACATTTTCTTAGTAAAAATCAATTTTTTTCATCTTAACTTCATTATAAAAAAAAAACTGCACTTACCTCAGATTACTTTCTTGTCCATCAGCCCGCGAACAGGCGCGGCTTTCTACCGCTCGCTTGCCTGGTTTGTGCTGAAAAAAGAAAATAAAATTGATCGGGATAGTGTTTCGCGACCGAGATCACCGGTTTGAAGACAAACATTTTCTTGGTAAAAATCATTTTTTTTCATCTTAACTTCATTATAAAAAAAAAATGCACTTACCTCAGATTACTTTCTTGTCCATCAGCCCGCGAACAGGCGCGGCTTTCTACCGCTCGCTTGCCTGGTTTGTGCTGAAAAAAGAAAAAAAAATTGATCGGGATAGTGTTTCGCGACCGAGATCACCGGTTTGAAGACAAACATTTTCTTAGTAAAAATATTTTTTTTTCATATGAAATTAATAATAATAAAAAAAACTGCACTTACCTCAGATTACTTTCTTGTCCATCAGCCCGCGAACAGGCGCGGCTTTCTACCGCTCGCTTGCCTGGTTTGTGCTGAAAAAAGAAAAAAAAAATGATCGGGATAGTGTTTCGCGACCGAGATCACCGGTTTGAAGACAAACATTTTCTTGGTAAAAATAATTTTTTTTCATCTTAAATTAATTATAAAAAAAAAATGCACTTACCTCAGATTACTTTCTTGTCCATCAGCCCGCGAACAGGCGCGGCTTTCTACCGCTCGCTTGCCTGGTTTGTTCTGAAAAAAGATAAAAAATTGATCGGGATAGTGTTTCGCGACCGAGATCACCGGTTTGAAGACAAACATTTTCTTGGTAAAAATCAATTTTTTTCATCTGAAATTCATTATAAAAAAAAATGCACTTACCTCAGATTACTTTCTTGTCCATCAGCCCGCGAACAGGCGCGGCTTTCTTCCCCTCGCTTGCCTGGCTTGCTCTGAAAAAAGAAAAAAAAATTAAGTCGGTATAGTGTTTGGCGACCGAGATCAGCGGTTTAAGACAAATATTTTCATAATTTATAATCACGTTATTTCATCTGAAGTTCATAATTTTGGTCTGCACTTCCCACATAATACTTTCTTGCCCATCAGCCCGCGAACAGACGCGGTTTTCTACCCCTCGCTTGCCTGGCTTGCTCTGAAAAAAGAAAAAAATATTGAGTCGGGATAGTGTTTCGCGACCGAGATCACCGGTTTGAAGACAAACATTTTCTTGGTAAAAATATTTTTTTTTCATCTGAAATTCATTATAAAAAAAAATGCACTTACCTCAGATTACTTTCTTGTCCATCAGCCCGCGAACAGGCGCGGCTTTCTTCCCCTCGCTTGCCTGGCTTGCTCTGATAAAAGAAAAAAAATTTAAGTCGGTATAGTGTTTGGCGACCGAGATCAGCGGTTTGAAGACAAATATTTTCTTAGTATAAAATCACGTTATTTCATCTGAAATTCATAATTTTGGTCTGCACTTACCACAGATTACTTTCTTGTCCATCAGACCGCGAACAGGTGCGGCTTTCTACCCCTCGCTTGCCTGGATTGCTCTGAAAAAAGAAAAACAAATAGACCTGATAGTGTTTCGCGACCGAGATCACCGGTTTGAAGACAAACATTTTCTTGGTAAAAATCATTTTTTTTCATCTTAACTTCATTATAAAAAAAAAATGCACTTACCTCAGATTACTTTCTTGTCCATCAGCCCGCGAACAGGCGCGGCTTTCTACCGCTCGCTTGCCTGGTTTGTGCTGAAAAAAGAAAAAAAAATTGATCGGGATAGTGTTTCGCGACCGAGATCACCGGTTTGAAGACAAACATTTTCTTAGTAAAAATATTTTTTTTTCATATGAAATTAATAATAATAAAAAAAACTGCACTTACCTCAGATTACTTTCTTGTCCATCAGCCCGCGAACAGGCGCGGCTTTCTACCGCTCGCTTGCCTGGTTTGTGCTGAAAAAAGAAAAAAAAATTGATCGGGATAGTGTTTCGCGACCGAGATCACCGGTTTGAAGACAAACATTTTCTTAGTAAAAATATTTTTTTTTCATATGAAATTAATAATAATAAAAAAAAATGCACTTACCTCAGATTACTTTCTTGTCCATCAGCCCGCGAACAGGCGCGGCTTTCTACCGCTCGCTTGCCTGGTTTGTTCTGAAAAAAGATAAAAAATTGATCGGGATAGTGTTTCGCGACCGAGATCACCGGTTTGAAGACAAACATTTTCTTGGTAAAAATCAATTTTTTTCATCTGAAATTCATTATAAAAAAAAATGCACTTACCTCAGATTACTTTCTTGTCCATCAGCCCGCGAACAGGCGCGGCTTTCTTCCCCTCGCTTGCCTGGCTTGCTCTGAAAAAAGAAAAAAAAATTAAGTCGGTATAGTGTTTGGCGACCGAGATCAGCGGTTTGAAGACAAATATTTTCTTAGTAAAAATCATTTTTTTTCATATGAAATTCATAATAAAAAAAAAAACTGCACTTACCTCAGATTACTTTCTTGTCCATCAGCCCGCGAACAGGCGCGGCTTCCTTCCCCTCGCTTGCCTGGCTTGCTCTGAAAAAAGAAAAAAATATTGAGTCGGGATAGTGTTTCGCGACCGAGATCACCGGTTTGAAGACAAACATTTTCTTGGTAAAAATATTTTTTTTTCATCTGAAATTCATTATAAAAAAAAAACTGCACTTACCTCAGATTACTTTCTTGTCCATCAGCCAGCGAACAGACGCGGCTTTCTACCCCTCGCTTGCCTGGACTGCACTGAAAAAAGAAAAAAAATAGTCCTGATAGTGTTTCGCGACCGAGATCACCAGTTTGAAGACAAACATTTTCTTAGTAAAAATCAATTTTTTTCATATGAAATTCATAATAAAAAAAAAAACTGCACTTACCTCAGATTACTTTCTTGTCCATCAGCCCGCGATCAGACGCGGCTTTCTACCCTTCGCTTGCCTGGATTGCTCTGAAAAAAGGAAAAAAAATAGTCCTGATAGTGTTTCGCGACCGAGATCACCGGTTTGAAGACAAACATTTTCTTAGTAAAAATCATTTTTTTTCATCTTAAATTCATTATAAAAAAAAACTGCACTTACCTCAGATTACTTTCTTGTCCATCAGCCCGCGATCAGACGCGGCTTTCTACCCTTCGCTTGCCTGGATTGCTCTGAAAAAAGAAAAAAAAATAGTCCTGATAGTGTTTCGCGACCGAGATCACCGGTTTGAAGACAAACATTTTCTTATTAAAAATATTTTTTTTTCATATGAAATTCATAATAATAAAAAAAACTGCACTTACCTCAGATTACTTTCTTGTCCATCAGCCCGCGAACAGGCGCGGCTTTCTACCGCTCGCTTGCCTGGTTTGTGCTGAAAAAAAAAAAAAAAATGATCGGGATAGTGTTTCGCGACCGAGATCACCAGTTTGAAGACAAACATTTTCTTAGTAAAAATCAATTTTTTTCATATGAAATTCATAATAAAAAAAAAAACTGCACTTACCTCAGATTACTTTCTTGTCCATCAGCCCGCGAACAGGCGCGGCTTTCTACCCCTCGCTTGCCTGGTTTGTGCTAAAAAAAGAAAAAAAACATGATCGGGATAGTGTTTCGCGACCGAGATCACCGGTTTGAAGACAAACATTTTCTTGGTAAAAATCATTTTTTTTCATCTTAAATTCATTATAAAAAAAAACTGCACTTACCTCAGATTACTTTCTTGTCCATCAGTCCGCGAACAGACGCGGCTTTCTACCCCTCGCTTGCCTGGATTGCTCTGAAAAAAGGAAAAAAAAATAGTCCTGATAGTGTTTCGCGACCGAGATCACCGGTTTGAAGACAAACATTTTCTTAGTAAAAATCAATTTTTTCATCTGAAATCCATAATAAAAAAAAACTGCACTTACCTCAGATTACTTTCTTGTCCATCAGCCCGCGAACAGGCGCGGCTTTCTACCCCTCGCTTGCCTGGTTTGTGCTAAAAAAAGAAAAAAAACATGATCGGGATAGTGTTTCGCGACCGAGATCACCGGTTTGAAGACAAACATTTTCTTGGTAAAAATCAATTTTTTTCATCTTAAATTCATTATAAAAAAAAACTGCACTTACCTCAGATTACTTTCTTGTCCATCAGTCCACGAACAGACGCGGCTTTCTACCCCTCGCTTGCCTGGTTTGTGCTGAAAAAAAAAAAAAAAATTGATCGGGATAGTGTTTCGCGACCGAGATCACCGGTTTGAAGACAAACATTTTCTAAGTAAAAATATTTTTTTTTTTCATATGAAATTCATAATAATAAAAAAAACTGCACTTACCTCAGATTACTTTCTTGTCCATCAGCCCGCGAACAGGCGCGGCTTTCTACCCCTCGCTTGCCTGGTTTGTGCTGAAAAAAAAAAAAAAAAATGATCGGGATAGTGTTTCGCGACCGAGATCACCGGTTTGAAGACAAACATTTTCTAAGTAAAAATATATTTTTTTTTCATATGAAATTCATAATAAAAAAAAAAACTGCACTTACCTCAGATTACTTTCTTGTCCATCAGCCCGCGAACAGGCGCGGCTTTCTACCCCTCGCTTGCCTGGTTTGTGCTAAAAAAAGAAAAAAAACATGATCGGGATAGTGTTTCGCGACCGAGATCACCGGTTTGAAGACAAACATTTTCTTGGTAAAAATCAATTTTTTTCATCTTAAATTCATTATAAAAAAAAACTGCACTTACCTCAGATTACTTTCTTGTCCATCAGCCCGCGATCAGACGCGGCTTTCTACCCTTCGCTTGCCTGGATTGCTCTGAAAAAAGGAAAAAAAAATAGTCCTGATAGTGTTTCGCGACCGAGATCACCGGTTTGAAGACAAACATTTTCTTAGTAAAAATCAATTTTTTCATCTGAAATCCATAATAAAAAAAAACTGCACTTACCTCAGATTACTTTCTTGTCCATCAGCCCGCGAACAGGCGCGGCTTTCTACCCCTCGCTTGCCTGGTTTGTGCTAAAAAAAGAAAAAAAACATGATCGGGATAGTGTTTCGCGACCGAGATCACCGGTTTGAAGACAAACATTTTCTTGGTAAAAATCAATTTTTTTCATCTTAAATTCATTATAAAAAAAAACTGCACTTACCTCAGATTACTTTCTTGTCCATCAGTCCACGAACAGACGCGGCTTTCTACCCCTCGCTTGCCTGGTTTGTGCTGAAAAAAAAAAAAAAAAATGATCGGGATAGTGTTTCGCGACCGAGATCACCGGTTTGAAGACAAACATTTTCTAAGTAAAAATATATTTTTTTTTCATATGAAATTCATAATAAAAAAAAAAACTGCACTTACCTCAGATTACTTTCTTGTCCATCAGCCCGCGAACAGGCGCGGCTTTCTACCCCTCGCTTGCCTGGTTTGTGCTAAAAAAAGAAAAAAAACATGATCGGGATAGTGTTTCGCGACCGAGATCACCGGTTTGAAGACAAACATTTTCTTGGTAAAAATCAATTTTTTTCATCTTAAATTCATTATAAAAAAAAACTGCACTTACCTCAGATTACTTTCTTGTCCATCAGCCCGCGATCAGACGCGGCTTTCTACCCTTCGCTTGCCTGGATTGCTCTGAAAAAAGTAAAAAAAATAGTCCTGATAGTGTTTCGCGACCGAGATCACCGGTTTGAAGACAAACATTTTCTTAGTAAAAATATTTTTTTTTCATATGAAATTCATAATAATAAAAAAAACTGCACTTACCTCAGATTACTTTCTTGTCCATCAGCCCGCGAACAGGCGCGGCTTTCTACCGCTCGCTTGCCTGGTTTGTGCTGAAAAAAGAAAAAAAAAATGATCGGGATAGTGTTTCGCGACCGAGATCACCGGTTTGAAGACAAACATTTTCTTGGTAAAAATCATTTTTTTTCATCTTAAATTCATTATAAAAAAAAAATGCACTTACCTCAGATTACTTTCTTGTCCATCAGCCCGCGAACAGACGCGGCTTTCTACCCCTCGCTTGCCTGGACTGCACTGAAAAAAGAAAAAAAATAGTCCTGATAGTGTTTCGCGACCGAGATCACCGGTTTGAAGACAAACATTTTCTTGGTAAAAATATTTTTTTTTCATCTGAAATTCATTATAAAAAAAAAACTGCACTTACCTCAGATTACTTTCTTGTCCATCAGCCCGCGAACAGGCGCGGCTTCCTTCCCCTCGCTTGCCTGGCTTGCTCTGAAAAAAGAAAAAAAAATTAAGTCGGTATAGTGTTTGGCGACCGAGATCAGCGGTTTGAAGACAAATATTTTCTTAGTATAAAATCACGTTATTTCATCTGAAATTCATAATTTTGGTCTGCACTTACCACAGATTACTTTCTTGTCCATCAGACCGCGAACAGGTGCGGCTTTCTACCCCTCGCTTGCCTGGATTGCTCTGAAAAAAGAAAAAAAAATAGACCTGATAGTGTTTCGCGACCGAGATCACCGGTTTGAAGACAAACATTTTCTTGGTAAAAATAATTTTTTTTCATCTTAACTTCATTATAAAAAAAAAATGCAATTACCTCAGATTACTTTCTTGTCCATCAGCCCGCGAACAGGCGCGGCTTTCTACCGCTCGCTTGCCTGGTTTGTGCTGAAAAAAGAAAAAAAAATTGATCGAGATAGTGTTTCGCGACCGAGATCACCGGTTTGAAGACAAACATTTTCTAAGTAAAAATTTTTTTTTTCATATGAAATTCATAATAATAAAAAAAACTGCACTTACCTCAGATTACTTTCTTGTCCATCAGCCCGCGATCAGACGCGGCTTTCTACCCTTCGCTTGCCTGGATTGCTCTGAAAAAAGGAAAAAAAATAGTCCTGATAGTGTTTCGCGACCGAGATCACCGGTTTGAAGACAAACATTTTCTTAGTAAAAATATTTTTTTTTCATATGAAATTCATAATAATAAAAAAAACTGCACTTACCTCAGATTACTTTCTTGTCCATCAGCCCGCGAACAGGCGCGGCTTTCTACCGCTCGCTTGCCTGGTTTGTGCTGAAAAAAGAAAAAAAAAATGATCGGGATAGTGTTTCGCGACCGAGATCACCGGTTTGAAGACAAACATTTTCTTGGTAAAAATCATTTTTTTTCATCTTAACTTCATTATAAAAAAAAAATGCACTTACCTCAGATTACTTTCTTGTCCATCAGCCCGCGAACAGGCGCGGCTTTCTACCCCTCGCTTGCCTGGTTTGTTCTGAAAAAAGAAAAAAAAAATGATCGGGATAGTGTTTCGCGACCGAGATCACCGGTTTGAAGACAAACATTTTCTAAGTAAAAATTTTTTTTTTCATATGAAATTCATATTAAAAAAAAAAACTGCACTTACCTCAGATTACTTTCTTGTCCATCAGCCCGCGAACAGGCGCGGCTTTCTACCCCTCGCTTGCCTGGTTTGTGCTGAAAAAAGAAAAAAAAAATGATCGGGATAGTGTTTCGCGACCGAGATCACCGGTTTGAAGACAAAAATTTTCTTGGTAAAAATCATTTTTTTTCATCTTAAATTCATTATAAAAAAAAACTGCACTTACCTCAGATTACTTTCTTGTCCATCAGCCCGCGATCAGACGCGGCTTTCTACCCTTCGCTTGCCTGGATTGCTCTGAAAAAAGGAAAAAAAATAGTCCTGATAGTGTTTCGCGACCGAGATCACCGGTTTGAAGACAAACATTTTCTTAGTAAAAATCAATTTTTTTCATATGAAATTCATAATAAAAAAAAAACTGCACTTACCTCAGATTACTTTCTTGTCCATCAGCCCGCGAACAGGCGCGGCTTTCTACCCCTCGCTTGCCTGGTTTGTGCTGAAAAAAGAAAAAAAAAATGATCGGGATAGTGTTTCGCGACCGAGATCACCGGTTTGAAGACAAACATTTTCTTAGTAAAAATCAATTTTTTCATCTGAAATCCATAATAAAAAAAAAACTGCACTTACCTCAGATTACTTTCTTGTCCATCAGCCCGCGAACAGGCGCGGCTTTCTACCCCTCGCTTGCCTGGTTTGTTCTTAAAAAAGAAAAAAAAATTGATCGGGATAGTGTTTCGCGACCGAGATCACCGGTTTGAAGACATACATTTTCTAAGTAAAAATATTTTTTTTTCATATGAAATTCATAATAAAAAAAAAAACTGCACTTACCTCAGATTACTTTCTTGTCCATCAGCCCGCGAACAGGCGCGGCTTTCTACCCCTCGCTTGCCTGGTTTGTGCTAAAAAAAGAAAAAAAACATGATCGGGATAGTGTTTCGCGACCGAGATCACCGGTTTGAAGACAAACATTTTCTTGGTAAAAATCAATTTTTTTCATCTTAAATTCATTATAAAAAAAAACTGCACTTACCTCAGATTACTTTCTTGTCCATCAGTCCGCGAACAGACGCGGCTTTCTACCCCTCGCTTGCCTGGATTGCTCTGAAAAAAGGAAAAAAAAATAGTCCTGATAGTGTTTCGCGACCGAGATCACCGGTTTGAAGACAAACATTTTCTTAGTAAAAATCAATTTTTTTCATATGAAATTCATAATAAAAAAAAAACTGCACTTACCTCAGATTACTTTCTTGTCCATCAGCCCGCGAACAGGCGCGGCTTTCTACCCCTCGCTTGCCTGGTTTGTGCTGAAAAAAGAAAAAAAAAATGATCGGGATAGTGTTTCGCGACCGAGATCACCGGTTTAAAGACAAACATTTTCTTAGTAAAAATCAATTTTTTCATCTGAAATCCATAATAAAAAAAAAACTGCACTTACCTCAGATTACTTTCTTGTCCATCAGCCCGCGAACAGGCGCGGCTTTCTACCCCTCGCTTGCCTGGTTAGTTCTGAAAAAAGAAAAAAAAAATGATCGGGATAGTGTTTCGCGTGTTATAGTGTGTGTCGGTAGTGCATATGTGTAAGTGTGTGCGTGTACGTAGGCGCCGCTCCGGCCGCGTAGCATGTAAGATAGTTTTGGTAGACTCTCCTACCTTGTTCATTCGACAACATGTACTAAAAGTTTATTATATTATTATCATCTGAAAAGTTGTTTCTATAAGAAAGTTCGCCGATTGCCCAAATAACATAATTGGCGCAGTCAATAGGATAAAGTTGAAGAAAAACAGCGTTTTTCAAAAATCAAAAACAAAGACTTTTCTCAACATTTGAAACCGTGTTCCTACTGTGGTTTTCGGCGAGAAGAACGGAAGTGGCTTCAATCATGAAGTTGTGGACCTGGGCCTTCATCACATCGTAAGTCCAGATTCTTTTGATTGTTGGTGGATTTAATATTTATTATTGTATTTTTTTTCGGAGAACTTCAGAAAAAAAAAGTAATAATTTTTGTTCTGTTTATTTTTGTATTGAAGGGAGAGATCTCAATTGTTAATTTTGATCGAATTTTGTTGTTTATACTGTGTATTTGTGTGTGTTGTCGTTGTATAGAAAATATCACAAGGTGATTAGGTAATATATTTTGCAAAATGGATTTACAAAAATTATCTTCTATCAAAACCGCTTTAATGATTATCCCTAACTATGACGGGAACCCAAATCAATTACACAGATTTATACAAACATCCGAAACTATATTAACACAATTTTATGACAGAACTACTTCAGATTGTTTTAACAATTCCCTTATTTTACACAATATTTTAAACAAATTGGAAGGCAAAGCCGAGGAAATAGTTAATATTAACGGTGTTTCATCATGGGAACATATCAAAACCGTATTGCTAAAAAATTTTGGGGACCAAAGGGATGAAAATTCGCTGAACCGAGATTTAGTTAATATGAAGCAGGAAAATGAATCCGCTCAGGAATATTACAACCGCTGCATGAACATTTTAAACACTATTATTAATTACGTAAACCTTCACGAAACAGTTGAGGCTGTAAAGGATTGCAAAAGGAGTTTTTTCCAAGCTCAAACCCTTAAAACTTTTCTAGCAGGGCTTAAGGAACCTTTTGGCACAACTATAAGAGCCATGCGCCCTGTAGATTTGCCCACAGCCCTTAATTATATTAAAGAGGAAGAAAATATTAGGTATGTACAGAAAAGTAACAATTTTTCAATGGTTAATAACAACAAGCCTTTCCAGAATAATAATAATAATTCTAGAAATTTGCCTTTTCCAAATTTAAACAAACCCTTACAACCTCATCAAAATTTCAAGTTCAATAACTCGCAACCTCTCAAACCGTTTACACCTTATTTTAACAGGAATAACAATAATAATTTTGTCGCATCGAAACCTTATTTTAATAGACCACAGAACCCATACCGACCGTTGCAACAAAACTTTAATAACTCTAATACTGACAATAAACCGAATACCCAATCTAAACCTGTACCTATGAGTGGAATATCCTATAATTCCGCACATATTCCATTAAGACCATCAGTACCCAATTATCATAGTACACAGTATCCCGAAGCAGCAATGTGCAATCAGTTCGAAGAATTGCACATGCTCGAGACTAACCCAAACAACCCCCACGTCGAGCACAGTTGCGACGTACCTTGCACTGATAAGAATGATCCGTATGCAAGTTATTCCCATGAGAATAATAATGGAAATAATGAACTCAGTTATGACGAAACACAATATTGGCCTACACAGAATGATCCAAATTTTCACCAGGGTTCGAGTGCCAAACCCGAAACTTAACTGAAATAAATATTCATACGAAAAGACAATTGCCTTTTATCGAAATTAATGAGCCACCCCTTAAATTATTAATTGATACTGGTGCCAATCAGTCCTTTTTGTCTCCGGAAGTAATTGAAAAACATTTCCAAAATACACCCTTAATTTATGAACCGTTTTCTGTAACAAACTTAAATTGTACCACTGACAATAACTACTCGTTAGAAATACCAAGCTTTCCTGAATTCAATGAAAAATGCCCTTCGAAGTTTTATATTTATAAATTTCATAATGTGTTTGATGGTTTAATTGGTTATAGAATGCTGGAAAAATTGAAAGCAAACGTTGACCTCCACAATAAAAAGTTAATTACGCCGAACGCGGAAATACCTATTAAAGTTCTGAATTCCGGAATGAATAATCTTTTTGAAGCTTTAGTTAGGTCAAATTCGACGAAATGTGTAAAAGTACCGGTTAATATTCAGCGTGATGATATATTCTTGCCCGAGACTTATATAAACAATTGTTATATTCCCGCGACGATAACACAGTCGGAGTCGGGTTACGCATACCTTGAGATAGTGAATCCTACTAAGAATGATATCATCGTAAGCTTAGTTTCGCCACTTAAGGCGCAGACACTTTACAATAATTTTGATATATTTAATTTTGAATCGATAAATGAAAATGAACAAGATATTGAGTCTTTGGTTCGCACTGATCATTTAAATTCGGAAGAAAAGTTTAATTTACTAAAACTATGCCGCAGTTACAATGACATATTTTACACCGAAAATAGTCCTTTAACTTTTACTAACCAGATTAAACATCAGATAAATACTAAAGATGACCTTCCTATTTTTACACAATCCTGGGATACTCCCCTTTAAGTTAGGTAGTACTAAGTTTATTAAAACTGAACATGCGTTCATACATTATTACGAGTTAGATAGGATTAAAGATAGTATTAGAAAAATAGAAGTCTATTTAGATACTTATATTGAGTACATAAAATCAGCCGATCCAATTTATTTTAGCGATACTTCATTAGTTATTAATCAGATCCTTATTAGCATGTTAGAAACAATTTATGATAAGTTCAACACTATGTATAAACACCCAAGAAATAAACGCGGACTTATCAATGGTTTGGGTTCCATCATAAAAGGTATCACCGGTAATCTCGATCACGAAGACGCATTATTTTATAGTAAAGCCATAAACATTTTGCAAAATAACCAGAATAGTTTGAAAGATAAATATAATGCTGGAATTACCTTGAATAAACAAATTTTGCAAACTTTCAATATGACCTTGTCTACTATTGTATCAAATGAGTTCAAAATACATATTAAATTAAATGAGATCATGTCTAATGTTAATATGACTAATTTTAGGTTAAGTGATTTTATTAAAATTAACAGTTTGTTTAATTTGTTAAAAATCAATTTACAAAATATTTTGAATTGTATTACATCACTAGAAAATGCTTTGAGTTTTTCCAAATTATCAGTAACTCATCACAGTGTAATCAGTTCACAAAATATTAACTTCATGTTTAATATTCTACGAAACCAATATGAACCTTCTGAGTTGCTTGTACATGAGAACACTGAGATAAGAGACTATTATGATATTATTGAGTGTGGTTCCTACTATGTAGATAATGTAATTGTATTTGTTCTGAAGTTCCCTATTATGCATTTAGATACTTTCACTTATTATCATCTATTTTCTACTCCAACATTTAACAATACAATATTAATTCCACCTAAACCTTATCTGGCAATGAATAGTAATAATTATCACTATATGGATGGAGAATGTAAAAGGTTCCAGGAAATATACTATTGCCCAGAAGTCGACCTTATAGCCACTTCGAAGCCAAACGATTGCATTTACCAGCTGATATTGAAACAAGAAATATGCAGCAGCTGCAGCTTGGTACAATTTAAAGCCGGAACAGAAATAATTCAAAAGCTGGACGATTTTCATTATATTCTGTCATTTATAAAAGAAACAAGGATCGAGTATAGGTGCGATCGGGAAGAGTACCAATCTTTACTCGGCACTTACTTATTTGAGGTGCCTGAGGGATGCACTGTCTCTACAAAATTAAACCACATAAAGAATTACAAAAATGAGATAAAAGGTACACCTATAAAGCTTTTGTCATTTCCGGTATTTAAAATCAACATTGAAAATAAAGATAAGCCGTTGTTATTGGAAAATGTCCCACTGGAACAAATAAATAAGTTACAGAATTTAATTGAAAAGGAGAATATTCTAAACCTGGATGTCCTGCAAGATAAAAGTTATCACTATTGGACCGTACCTTTATATACGGTACTGTGTATTATTGGATTGGTTGCTGGAATATTATATTTAATAAAAAGACATAAGAGGAACCAGGAAACGTCAGTAGCCCAAGCAACAGACGGAGGCCGCACTCAACCCTTTTTCTTGGGAGAAGAAAGGGCTTCGAACTAGTGCGGGGGGTGTTATAGTGTGTGTCGGTAGTGCATATGTGTAAGTGTGTGCGTGTACGTAGGCGCCGCTCCGGCCGCGTAGCATGTAAGATAGTTTTGGTAGACTCTCCTACCTTGTTCATTCGACAACATGTACTAAAAGTTTATTATATTATTATCATCTGAAAAGTTGTTTCTATAAGAAAGTTCGCCGATTGCCCAAATAACATAATTCGCGACCGAGATCACCGGTTTGAAGACAAACATTTTCTTGGTAAAAATCAATTTTTTTCATCTGAAATTCATTATAAAAAAAAATGCACTTACCTCAGATTACTTTCTTGTCCATCAGCCCGCGAACAGGCGCGGCTTTCTTCCCCTCGCTTGCCTGGCTTGCTCTGATAAAAGAAAAAAAAATTAAGTCGGTATAGTGTTTGGCGACCGAGATCAGCGGTTTGAAGACAAATATTTTCTTAGTATAAAATCACGTTATTTCATCTGAAATTCATAATTTTGGTCTGCACTTACCACAGATTACTTTCTTGTCCATCAGACCGCGAACAGGTGCGGCTTTCTACCCCTCGCTTGCCTGGATTGCTCTGAAAAAAGAAAAAAAAAATAGAACTGATAATGTTTCACGACCGAGATCACCGGTTTGAAGACAAACATTTTCTTAGTAAAAATCAATTTTTTCATCTGAAATCCATAATAAAAAAAAAACTGCACTTACCTCAGATTACTTTCTTGTCCATCAGCCCGCGAACAGGCGCGGCTTTCTACCCCTCGCTTGCCTGGATTGTGCTGAAAAAAGAAAAAAAAATGATCGGGATAGTGTTTCGCGACCGAGATCACCGGTTTGAAGACAAACATTTTCTTGGTAAAAATCAATTTTTTTCATCTTAAATTCATTATAAAAAAAAACTGCACTTACCTCAGATTACTTTCTTGTCCATCAGCCCGCGATCAGAAGTTGCTTTCTACCCCTCGGTCTCCTGGATTGCTCTGAAAAAAGGAAAAAAAATAGTCCTGATAGTGTTTCGCGACCGAGATCACCGGTTTGAAGACAAACATTTTCTTAGTAAAAATATTTTTTTTTCATATGAAATTCATAATAATAAAAAAAACTGCACTTACCTCAGATTACTTTCTTGTCCATCAGCCCGCGGACAGGCGCGGCTTTCTACCGCTCGCTTGCCTGGTTTGTGCTGAAAAAAGAAAAAAAAATTGATCGGGATAGTGTTTCGCGACCGAGATCACCGGTTTGAAGACAAACATTTTCTTGGTAAAAATCAATTTTTTTCATCTTAAATTCATTATAAAAAAAAATGCCCTTACCTCAGATTACTTTCTTGTCCATCAGCCAGCGAACAGGTGCGGCTTTCTACCGCTCGCTTGCCTGGTTTGTTCTGAAAAAAGATAAAATATTGATCGGGATAGTGTTTCGCGACCGAGATCACCGGTTTGAAGACAAACATTTTCTTGGTAAAAATCATTTTTTTTCATCTGAAATTCATTATAAAAAAAAATGCACTTACCTCAGATTACTTTCTTGTCCATCAGCCCGCGAACAGACGCGGTTTTCTACCCCTCGCTTGCCTGGCTTGCTCTGAAAAAAGAAAAAAATATTGAGTCGGGATAGTGTTTCGCGACCGAGATCACCGGTTTGAAGACAAACATTTTCTTGGTAAAAATATTTTTTTTTCATCTGAAATTCATTATAAAAAAAAAACTGCACTTACCTCAGATTATTTTCTTGTCCATCAGCCTGCGAACAGACGCGGCTTTCTACCCCTCGCTTGCCTGGACTGCACTGAAAAAAGAAAAAAAATAGTCCTGATAGTGTTTCGCGACCGAGATCACCAGTTTGAAGACAAACATTTTCTTAGTAAAAATCAATTTTTTACATATGAAATTCATAATAAAAAAAAAACTGCACTTACCTCAGATTACTTTCTTGTCCATCAGCCCGCGAACAGGCGCGGCTTTCTACCCCTCGCTTGCCTGGTTTGTGCTGAAAAAAGAAAAAAAAAATTATCGGGATAGTGTTTCGCGACCGAGATCACCGGTTTGAAGACAAACATTTTCTTAGTAAAAATCAATTTTTTCATATGAAATCCATAATAAAAAAAAAAACTGCACTTACCTCAGATTACTTTCTTGTCCATCAGCCCGCGAACAGGCGCGGCTTTCTACCCCTCGCTTGCCTGGTTAGTTCTGAAAAAAGAAAAAAAAATTGATCGGGATAGTGTTTCGCGACCGAGATCACCGGTTTGAAGACAAACATTTTCTTAGTAAAAATATTTTTTTTTCATATGAAATTCATAATAATAAAAAAAACTGCACTTACCTCAGATTACTTTCTTGTCCATCAGCCCGCGAACAGGCACGGCTTTCTACCCCTCGCTTGCCTGGTTTGTTCTGAAAAAAGAAAAAAAAAATTATCGGGATAGTGTTTCGCGACCGAGATCACCGGTTTGAAGACAAACATTTTCTTGGTAAAAATCAATTTTTTTCATCTGAAATTCATTATAAAAAAAAATGCACTTACCTCAGATTACTTTCTTGTCCATCAGCCCGCGAACAGGCGCGGCTTTCTTCCCCTCGCTTGCCTGGCTTGCTCTGATAAAAGAAAAAAAAATTAAGTCGGGATAGTGTTTGGCGACCGAGATCAGCGGTTTGAAGACAAATATTTTCTTAGTATAAAATCACGTTATTTCATCTGAAATTCATAATTTTGGTCTGCACTTACCACAGATTACTTTCTTGTCCATCAGACCGCGAACAGGTGCGGCTTTCTACCCCTCGCTTGCCTGGATTGCTCTGAAAAAAGAAAAAAAAATAGACCTGATAATGTTTCGCGACCGAGATCACCGGTTTGAAGACAAATATTTTCTTAGTATAAAATCACGTTATTTCATCTGAAATTCATAATTTTGGTCTGCACTTCCCACATAATACTTTCTTGTCCATCAGCCCGCGAACAGACGCGGTTTTCTACCCCTCGCTTGCCTGGCTTGCTCTGAAAAAAGAAAAAAATATTGAGTCGGGATAGTGTTTCGCGACCGAGATCACCGGTTTGAAGACAAACATTTTCTTGGTAAAAATATTTTTTTTTCATCTGAAATTCATTATAAAAAAAAAACTGCACTTACCTCAGATTACTTTCTTGTCCATCAGCCTGCGAACAGACGCGGCTTTCTACCCCTCGCTTGCCTGGACTGCACTGAAAAAAGACAAAAAATAGTCCTGGTAGTGTTTCGCGACCGAGATCACCAGTTTGAAGACAAACATTTTCTTAGTAAAAATCAATTTTTTTCATCTGAAATTCATTATAAAAAAAAATTGCACTTACCTCAGATTACTTTCTTGTCCATCAGCCCGCAATCAGACGCGGCTTTCTACCCCTCGCTTGCCTGGATTGCTCTGAAAAAAGGAAAAAAAATAGTCCTGATAGTGTTTCGCGACCGAGATCACCGGTTTGAAGACAAACATTTTCTTAGTAAAATTATATTTTTTTCATATGAAATTCATAATAATAAAAAAAACTGCACTTACCTCAGATTACTTTCTTGTCCATCAGCCCGCGAACAGGCGCGGCTTTCTACCCCTCGCTTGCCTGGTTTGTGCTGAAAAAAGAAAATAAAATTGATCGGGATAGTGTTTCGCGACCGAGATCACCGGTTTGAAGACAAACATTTTCTTAGTAAAAATCATTTTTTTTCATCTGAAATTCATTATAAAAAAAAACTGCACTTACCTCAGATTACTTTTTTGTCCATCAGCCCGCGAACAGGCGCGGCTTTCTACCCCTCGCTTGCCTGGTCTGTGCTAAAAAAAGAAAAAAAAAATGATCGGGATAGTGTTTCGCGACCGAGATCACCGGTTTGAAGACAAACATTTTCTTGGTAAAAATCAATTTTTTTCATCTTAAATTCTTTATAAAAAAAAACTGCACTTACCTCAGATTACTTTCTTGTCCATCAGCCCGCGAATAGACGCGGCTTTCTACCCCTCGCTTGCCTGGATTGCTCTGAAAAAAGGAAAAAAAAATAGTCCTGATAGTGTTTCGCGACCGAGATCACCGGTTTGAAGACAAACATTTTCTTAGTAAAAATCAATTTTTTTCATATGAAATTCATAATAATAAAAAAAACTGCACTTACCTCAGATTACTTTCTTGTCCATCAGCCCGCGAACAGGCGCGGCTTCCTTCCCCTCGCTTGCCTGGTTAGTTCTGAAAAAAGAAAAAAAAATTGATCGGGATAGTGTTTCGCGACCGAGATCACCGGTTTGAAGACATACATTTTTTAAGTAAAAATATTTTTTTTTCATATGAAATTCATAATAAAAAAAAAAACTGCACTTACCTCAGATTACTTTCTTGTCCATCAGCCCGCGAACAGGCGCGGCTTTCTACCCCTCGCTTGCCTGGTTTGTGCTAAAAAAAGAAAAAAAACATGATCGGGATAGTGTTTCGCGACCGAGATCACCGGTTTGAAGACAAACATTTTCTTGGTAAAAATCAATTTTTTTCATCTTAAATTCATTATAAAAAAAAACTGCACTTACCTCAGATTACTTTCTTGTCCATCAGTCCGCGAACAGACGCGGCTTTCTACCCCTCGCTTGCCTGGATTGCTCTGAAAAAAGGAAAAAAAAATAGTCCTGATAGTGTTTCGCGACCGAGATCACCGGTTTGAAGACAAACATTTTCTTAGTAAAAATCAATTTTTTTCATATGAAATTCATAATAAAAAAAAAACTGCACTTACCTCAGATTACTTTCTTGTCCATCAGCCCGCGAACAGGCGCGGCTTTCTACCCCTCGCTTGCCTGGTTTGTGCTGAAAAAAGAAAAAAAAAAATGATCGGGATAGTGTTTCGCGACCGAGATCACCGGTTTAAAGACAAACATTTTCTTAGTAAAAATCAATTTTTTCATCTGAAATCCATAATAAAAAAAAAACTGCACTTACCTCAGATTACTTTCTTGTCCATCAGCCCGCGAACAGGCGCGGCTTTCTACCCCTCGCTTGCCTGGTTAGTTCTGAAAAAAGAAAAAAAAAATGATCGGGATAGTGTTTCGCGACCGAGATCACCGGTTTGAAGACAAACATTTTCTTGGTAAAAATCAATTTTTTTCATCTGAAATTCATTATAAAAAAAAATGCACTTACCTCAGATTACTTTCTTGTCCATCAGCCCGCGAACAGGCGCGGCTTTCTTCCCCTCGCTTGCCTGGCTTGCTCTGATAAAAGAAAAAAAAATTAAGTCGGTATAGTGTTTGGCGACCGAGATCAGCGGTTTGAAGACAAATATTTTCTTAGTATAAAATCACGTTATTTCATCTGAAATTCATAATTTTGGTCTGCACTTACCACAGATTACTTTCTTGTCCATCAGACCGCGAACAGGTGCGGCTTTCTACCCCTCGCTTGCCTGGATTGCTCTGAAAAAAGAAAAAAAAAATAGAACTGATAATGTTTCACGACCGAGATCACCGGTTTGAAGACAAACATTTTCTTAGTAAAAATCATTTTTTTCATCTGAAATCCATAATAAAAAAAAAACTGCACTTACCTCAGATTACTTTCTTGTCCATCAGCCCGCGAACAGGCGCGGCTTTCTACCCCTCGCTTGCCTGGATTGTGCTGAAAAAAGAAAAAAAAATGATCGGGATAGTGTTTCGCGACCGAGATCACCGGTTTGAAGACAAACATTTTCTTGGTAAAAATCAATTTTTTTCATCTTAAATTCATTATAAAAAAAAACTGCACTTACCTCAGATTACTTTCTTGTCCATCAGCCCGCGATCAGAAGTTGCTTTCTACCCCTCGGTCTCCTGGATTGCTCTGAAAAAAGGAAAAAAAATAGTCCTGATAGTGTTTCGCGACCGAGATCACCGGTTTGAAGACAAACATTTTCTTAGTAAAAATAATTTTTTTTCATATGAAATTCATAATAATAAAAAAAACTGCACTTACCTCAGATTACTTTCTTGTCCATCAGCCCGCGGACAGGCGCGGCTTTCTACCGCTCGCTTGCCTGGTTTGTGCTGAAAAAAGAAAAAAAAATTGATCGGGATAGTGTTTCGCGACCGAGATCACCGGTTTGAAGACAAACATTTTCTTGGTAAAAATCAATTTTTTTCATCTTAAATTCATTATAAAAAAAAATGCCCTTACCTCAGATTACTTTCTTGTCCATCAGCCAGCGAACAGGTGCGGCTTTCTACCGCTCGCTTGCCTGGTTTGTTCTGAAAAAAGATAAAATATTGATCGGGATAGTGTTTCGCGACCGAGATCACCGGTTTGAAGACAAACATTTTCTTGGTAAAAATCATTTTTTTTCATCTGAAATTCATTATAAAAAAAAATGCACTTACCTCAGATTACTTTCTTGTCCATCAGCCCGCGAACAGACGCGGTTTTCTACCCCTCGCTTGCCTGGCTTGCTCTGAAAAAAGAAAAAAATATTGAGTCGGGATAGTGTTTCGCGACCGAGATCACCGGTTTGAAGACAAACATTTTCTTGGTAAAAATATTTTTTTTTCATCTGAAATTCATTATAAAAAAAAAACTGCACTTACCTCAGATTATTTTCTTGTCCATCAGCCTGCGAACAGACGCGGCTTTCTACCCCTCGCTTGCCTGGACTGCACTGAAAAAAGAAAAAAAATAGTCCTGATAGTGTTTCGCGACCGAGATCACCAGTTTGAAGACAAACATTTTCTTAGTAAAAATCAATTTTTTACATATGAAATACATAATAAAAAAAAAACTGCACTTACCTCAGATTACTTTCTTGTCCATCAGCCCGCGAACAGGCGCGGCTTTCTACCCCTCGCTTGCCTGGTTTGTGCTGAAAAAAGAAAAAAAAAATGATCGGGATAGTGTTTCGCGACCGAGATCACCGGTTTGAAGACAAACATTTTCTTAGTAAAAATCAATTTTTTCATCTGAAATCCATAATAAAAAAAAAAACTGCACTTACCTCAGATTACTTTCTTGTCCATCAGCCCGCGAACAGGCGCGGCTTTCTACCCCTCGCTTGCCTGGTTAGTTCTGAAAAAAGAAAAAAAAATTGATCGGGATAGTGTTTCGCGACCGAGATCACCGGTTTGAAGACAAACATTTTCTTAGTAAAAATATTTTTTTTTCATATGAAATTCATAATAATAAAAAAAACTGCACTTACCTCAGATTACTTTCTTGTCCATCAGCCCGCGAACAGGCACGGCTTTCTACCCCTCGCTTGCCTGGTTTGTGCTGAAAAAAGAAAAAAAAAATGATCGGGATAGTGTTTCGCGACCGAGATCACCGGTTTGAAGACAAACATTTTCTTGGTAAAAATCAATTTTTTTCATCTGAAATTCATTATAAAAAAAAATGCACTTACCTCAGATTACTTTCTTGTCCATCAGCCCGCGAACAGGCGCGGCTTTCTTCCCCTCGCTTGCCTGGCTTGCTCTGATAAAAGAAAAAAAAATTAAGTCGGTATAGTGTTTGGCGACCGAGATCAGCGGTTTGAAGACAAATATTTTCTTAGTATAAAATCACGTTATTTCATCTGAAATTCATAATTTTGGTCTGCACTTACCACAGATTACTTTCTTGTCCATCAGACCGCGAACAGGTGCGGCTTTCTACCCCTCGCTTGCCTGGATTGCTCTGAAAAAAGAAAAAAAAATAGACCTGATAATGTTTCGCGACCGAGATCACCGGTTTGAAGACAAATATTTTCTTAGTATAAAATCACGTTATTTCATCTGAAATTCATAATTTTGGTCTGCACTTCCCACATAATACTTTCTTGTCCATCAGCCCGCGAACAGACGCGGTTTTCTACCCCTCGCTTGCCTGGCTTGCTCTGAAAAAAGAAAAAAATATTGAGTCGGGATAGTGTTTCGCGACCGAGATCACCGGTTTGAAGACAAACATTTTCTTGGTAAAAATATTTTTTTTTCATCTGAAATTCATTATAAAAAAAAAACTGCACTTACCTCAGATTACTTTCTTGTCCATCAGCCTGCGAACAGACGCGGCTTTCTACCCCTCGCTTGCCTGGACTGCACTGAAAAAAGACAAAAAATAGTCCTGGTAGTGTTTCGCGACCGAGATCACCAGTTTGAAGACAAACATTTTCTTAGTAAAAATCAATTTTTTTCATCTGAAATTCATTATAAAAAAAAATTGCACTTACCTCAGATTACTTTCTTGTCCATCAGCCCGCAATCAGACGCGGCTTTCTACCCCTCGCTTGCCTGGATTGCTCTGAAAAAAGGAAAAAAAATAGTTCTGATAGTGTTTCGCGACCGAGATCACCGGTTTGAAGACAAACATTTTCTTAGTAAAAATATATTTTTTTCATATGAAATTCATAATAATAAAAAAAACTGCACTTACCTCAGATTACTTTCTTGTCCATCAGCCCGCGAACAGGCGCGGCTTTCTACCGCTCGCTTGCCTGGTTTGTGCTGAAAAAAGAAAAAAAAAATGATCGGGATAGTGTTTCGCGACCGAGATCACCGGTTTGAAGACAAACATTTTCTTGGTAAAAATCATTTTTTTTCATCTTAACTTCATTATAAAAAAAAAATGCACTTACCTCAGATTACTTTCTTGTCCATCAGCCCGCGAACAGGCGCGGCTTTCTACCCCTCGCTTGCCTGGTTTGTTCTGAAAAAAGAAAAAAAAAATGATCGGGATAGTGTTTCGCGACCGAGATCACCGGTTTGAAGACAAACATTTTCTAAGTAAAAATTTTTTTTTTCATATGAAATTCATAATAAAAAAAAAAACTGCACTTACCTCAGATTACTTTCTTGTCCATCAGCCCGCGAACAGGCGCGGCTTTCTACCCCTCGCTTGCCTGGTTTGTGCTGAAAAAAGAAAAAAAAAATGATCGGGATAGTGTTTCGCGACCGAGATCACCGGTTTGAAGACAAAAATTTTCTTGGTAAAAATCATTTTTTTTCATCTTAAATTCATTATAAAAAAAAACTGCACTTACCTCAGATTACTTTCTTGTCCATCAGCCCGCGATCAGACGCGGCTTTCTACCCTTCGCTTGCCTGGATTGCTCTGACAAAAGGAAAAAAAATAGTCCTGATAGTGTTTCGCGACCGAGATCACCGGTTTGAAGACAAACATTTTCTTAGTAAAAATATTTTTTTTTCATATGAAATTCATAATAATAAAAAAAACTGCACTTACCTCAGATTACTTTCTTGTCCATCAGCCCGCGAACAGGCGCGGCTTTCTACCGCTCGCTTGCCTGGTTTGTGCTGAAAAAAAAAAAAAAAAATGATCGGGATAGTGTTTCGCGACCGAGATCACCAGTTTGAAGACAAACATTTTCTTAGTAAAAATCAATTTTTTTCATATGAAATTCATAATAAAAAAAAAAACTGCACTTACCTCAGATTACTTTCTTGTCCATCAGCCCGCGAACAGGCGCGGCTTTCTACCCCTCGCTTGCCTGGTTTGTGCTAAAAAAAGAAAAAAAACATGATCGGGATAGTGTTTCGCGACCGAGATCACCGGTTTGAAGACAAACATTTTCTTGGTAAAAATCAATTTTTTTCATCTTAAATTCATTATAAAAAAAAACTGCACTTACCTCAGATTACTTTCTTGTCCATCAGTCCGCGAACAGACGCGGCTTTCTACCCCTCGCTTGCCTGGATTGCTCTGAAAAAAGGAAAAAAAAATAGTCCTGATAGTGTTTCGCGACCGAGATCACCGGTTTGAAGACAAACATTTTCTTGGTAAAAATCATTTTTTTTCATCTTAACTTCATTATAAAAAAAAAATGCACTTACCTCAGATTACTTTCTTGTCCATCAGCCCGCGAACAGGCGCGGCTTTCTACCCCTCGCTTGCCTGGTTTGTTCTGAAAAAAGAAAAAAAAAATGATCGGGATAGTGTTTCGCGACCGAGATCACCGGTTTGAAGACAAACATTTTCTAAGTAAAAATTTTTTTTTTCATATGAAATTCATAATAAAAAAAAAAACTGCACTTACCTCAGATTACTTTCTTGTCCATCAGCCCGCGAACAGGCGCGGCTTTCTACCCCTCGCTTGCCTGGTTTGTGCTGAAAAAAGAAAAAAAAAATGATCGGGATAGTGTTTCGCGACCGAGATCACCGGTTTGAAGACAAAAATTTTCTTGGTAAAAATCATTTTTTTTCATCTTAAATTCATTATAAAAAAAAACTGCACTTACCTCAGATTACTTTCTTGTCCATCAGCCCGCGATCAGACGCGGCTTTCTACCCTTCGCTTGCCTGGATTGCTCTGACAAAAGGAAAAAAAATAGTCCTGATAGTGTTTCGCGACCGAGATCACCGGTTTGAAGACAAACATTTTCTTAGTAAAAATATTTTTTTTTCATATGAAATTCATAATAATAAAAAAAACTGCACTTACCTCAGATTACTTTCTTGTCCATCAGCCCGCGAACAGGCGCGGCTTTCTACCGCTCGCTTGCCTGGTTTGTGCTGAAAAAAAAAAAAAAAAATGATCGGGATAGTGTTTCGCGACCGAGATCACCAGTTTGAAGACAAACATTTTCTTAGTAAAAATCAATTTTTTTCATATGAAATTCATAATAAAAAAAAAAACTGCACTTACCTCAGATTACTTTCTTGTCCATCAGCCCGCGAACAGGCGCGGCTTTCTACCCCTCGCTTGCCTGGTTTGTGCTAAAAAAAGAAAAAAAACATGATCGGGATAGTGTTTCGCGACCGAGATCACCGGTTTGAAGACAAACATTTTCTTGGTAAAAATCAATTTTTTTCATCTTAAATTCATTATAAAAAAAAACTGCACTTACCTCAGATTACTTTCTTGTCCATCAGTCCGCGAACAGACGCGGCTTTCTACCCCTCGCTTGCCTGGATTGCTCTGAAAAAAGGAAAAAAAAATAGTCCTGATAGTGTTTCGCGACCGAGATCACCGGTTTGAAGACAAACATTTTCTTAGTAAAAATCAATTTTTTTCATATGAAATTCATAATAAAAAAAAAACTGCACTTACCTCAGATTACTTTCTTGTCCATCAGCCCGCGAACAGGCGCGGCTTTCTACCCCTCGCTTGCCTGGTTTGTGCTGAAAAAAGAAAAAAAAAATGATCGGGATAGTGTTTCGCGACCGAGATCACCGGTTTGAAGACAAACATTTTCTTAGTAAAAATCAATTTTTTCATCTGAAATCCATAATAAAAAAAAAACTGCACTTACCTCAGATTACTTTCTTGTCCATCAGCCCGCGAACAGGCGCGGCTTTCTACCCCTCGCTTGCCTGGTTAGTTCTGAAAAAAGAAAAAAAAATTGATCGGGATAGTGTTTCGCGACCGAGATCACCGGTTTGAAGACATACATTTTCTAAGTAAAAATATTTTTTTTTCATATGAAATTCATAATAAAAAAAAAAACTGCACTTACCTCAGATTACTTTCTTGTCCATCAGCCCGCGAACAGGCGCGGCTTTCTACCCCTCGCTTGCCTGGTTTGTGCTAAAAAAAGAAAAAAAACATGATCGGGATAGTGTTTCGCGACCGAGATCACCGGTTTGAAGACAAACATTTTCTTGGTAAAAATCAATTTTTTTCATCTTAAATTCATTATAAAAAAAAACTGCACTTACCTCAGATTACTTTCTTGTCCATCAGTCCGCGAACAGACGCGGCTTTCTACCCCTCGCTTGCCTGGATTGCTCTGAAAAAAGGAAAAAAAAATAGTCCTGATAGTGTTTCGCGACCGAGATCACCGGTTTGAAGACAAACATTTTCTTAGTAAAAATAAATTTTTTTCATATGAAATTCATAATAAAAAAAAAACTGCACTTACCTCAGATTACTTTCTTGTCCATCAGCCCGCGAACAGGCGCGGCTTTCTACCCCTCGCTTGCCTGGTTTGTGCTGAAAAAAGAAAAAAAAAATGATCGGGATAGTGTTTCGCGACCGAGATCACCGGTTTGAAGACAAACATTTTCTTAGTAAAAATCAATTTTTTCATCTGAAATCCATAATAAAAAAAAAACTGCACTTACCTCAGATTACTTTCTTGTCCATCAGCCCGCGAACAGGCGCGGCTTTCTACCCCTCGCTTGCCTGGTTAGTTCTGAAAAAAGAAAAAAAAAATGATCGGGATATTGTTTCGCGACCGAGATCACCGGTTTGAAGACAAACATTTTCTTGGTAAAAATCAATTTTTTTCATCTGAAATTCATTATAAAAAAAAATGCACTTACCTCAGATTACTTTCTTGTCCATCAGCCCGCGAACAGGCGCGGCTTTCTTCCCCTCGCTTGCCTGGCTTGCTCTGATAAAAGAAAAAAAAATTAAGTCGGTATAGTGTTTGGCGACCGAGATCAGCGGTTTGAAGACAAATATTTTCTTAGTATAAAATCACGTTATTTCATCTGAAATTCATAATTTTGGTCTGCACTTACCACAGATTACTTTCTTGTCCATCAGACCGCGAACAGGTGCGGCTTTCTACCCCTCGCTTGCCTGGATTGCTCTGAAAAAAGAAAAAAAAAATAGAACTGATAATGTTTCACGACCGAGATCACCGGTTTGAAGACAAACATTTTCTTAGTAAAAATCAATTTTTTCATCTGAAATCCATAATAAAAAAAAAACTGCACTTACCTCAGATTACTTTCTTGTCCATCAGCCCGCGAACAGGCGCGGCTTTCTACCCCTCGCTTGCCTGGATTGTGCTGAAAAAAGAAAAAAAAATGATCGGGATAGTGTTTCGCGACCGAGATCACCGGTTTGAAGACAAACATTTTCTTGGTAAAAATCAATTTTTTTCATCTTAAATTCATTATAAAAAAAAATGCACTTACCTCAGATTACTTTCTTGTCCATCAGCCCGCGATCAGAAGTTGCTTTCTACCCCTCGGTCTCCTGGATTGCTCTGAAAAAAGGAAAAAAAATAGTCCTGATAGTGTTTCGCGACCGAGATCACCGGTTTGAAGACAAACATTTTCTTAGTAAAAATATTTTTTTTTCATATGAAATTCATAATAATAAAAAAAACTGCACTTACCTCAGATTACTTTCTTGTCCATCAGCCCGCGGACAGGCGCGGCTTTCTACCGCTCGCTTGCCTGGTTTGTGCTGAAAAAAGAAAAAAAAATTGATCGGGATAGTGTTTCGCGACCGAGATCACCGGTTTGAAGACAAACATTTTCTTGGTAAAAATCAATTTTTTTCATCTTAAATTCATTATAAAAAAAAATGCCCTTACCTCAGATTACTTTCTTGTCCATCAGCCAGCGAACAGGTGCGTCTTTCTACCGCTCGCTTGCCTGGTTTGTTCTGAAAAAAGATAAAATATTGATCGGGATAGTGTTTCGCGACCGAGATCACCGGTTTGAAGACAAACATTTTCTTGGTAAAAATCATTTTTTTTCATCTGAAATTCATTATAAAAAAAAATGCACTTACCTCAGATTACTTTCTTGTCCATCAGCCCGCGAACAGGCGCGGCTTTCTTCCCCTCGCTTGCCTGGCTTGCTCTGAAAAAAGAAAAAAAAATTAAGTCGGTATAGTGTTTGGCGACCGAGATCAGCGGTTTAAGACAAATATTTTCATAATATAAAATCACGTTATTTCATCTGAAATTCATAATTTTGGTCTGCACTTCCCACATAATACTTTCTTGTCCATCAGCCCGCGAACAGACGCGGTTTTCTACCCCTCGCTTGCCTGGCTTGCTCTGAAAAAAGAAAAAAATATTGAGTCGGGATAGTGTTTCGCGACCGAGATCACCGGTTTGAAGACAAACATTTTCTTGGTAAAAATATTTTTTTTTCATCTGAAATTCATTATAAAAAAAAAACTGCACTTACCTCAGATTATTTTCTTGTCCATCAGCCTGCGAACAGACGCGGCTTTCTACCCCTCGCTTGCCTGGACTGCACTGAAAAAAGAAAAAAAATAGTCCTGATAGTGTTTCGCGACCGAGATCACCGGTTTGAAGACAAACATTTTCTTAGTAAAAATCAATTTTTTACATATGAAATTCATAATAAAAAAAAAACTGCACTTACCTCAGATTACTTTCTTGTCCATCAGCCCGCGAACAGGCGCGGCTTTCTACCCCTCGCTTGCCTGGTTTGTGCTGAAAAAAGAAAAAAAAAATGATCGGGATAGTGTTTCGCGACCGAGATCACCGGTTTGAAGACAAACATTTTCTTAGTAAAAATCAATTTTTTCATCTGAAATCCATAATAAAAAAAAAAACTGCACTTACCTCAGATTACTTTCTTGTCCATCAGCCCGCGAACAGGCGCGGCTTTCTACCCCTCGCTTGCCTGGTTAGTTCTGAAAAAAGAAAAAAAAATTGATCGGGATAGTGTTTCGCGACCGAGATCACCGGTTTGAAGACAAACATTTTCTTAGTAAAAATATTTTTTTTTCATATGAAATTCATAATAATAAAAAAAACTGCACTTACCTCAGATTACTTTCTTGTCCATCAGCCCGCGAACAGGCACGGCTTTCTACCCCTCGCTTGCCTGGTTTGTGCTGAAAAAAGAAAAAAAAAATGATCGGGATAGTGTTTCGCGACCGAGATCACCGGTTTGAAGACAAACATTTTCTTGGTAAAAATCAATTTTTTTCATCTGAAATTCATTATAAAAAAAAATGCACTTACCTCAGATTACTTTCTTGTCCATCAGCCCGCGAACAGGCGCGGCTTTCTTCCCCTCGCTTGCCTGGCTTGCTCTGATAAAAGAAAAAAAAATTAAGTCGGTATAGTGTTTGGCGACCGAGATCAGCGGTTTGAAGACAAATATTTTCTTAGTATAAAATCACGTTATTTCATCTGAAATTCATAATTTTGGTCTGCACTTACCACAGATTACTTTCTTGTCCATCAGACCGCGAACAGGTGCGGCTTTCTACCCCTCGCTTGCCTGGATTGCTCTGAAAAAAGAAAAAAAAATAGACCTGATAATGTTTCGCGACCGAGATCACCGGTTTGAAGACAAATATTTTCTTAGTATAAAATCACGTTATTTCATCTGAAATTCATAATTTTGGTCTGCACTTCCCACATAATACTTTCTTGTCCATCAGCCCGCGAACAGACGCGGTTTTCTACCCCTCGCTTGCCTGGCTTGCTCTGAAAAAAGAAAAAAATATTGAGTCGGGATAGTGTTTCGCGACCGAGATCACCGGGTTTGAAGACAAACATTTTCTTGGTAAAAATATTTTTTTTTCATCTGAAATTCATTATAAAAAAAAAACTGCACTTACCTCAGATTACTTTCTTGTCCATCAGCCTGCGAACAGACGCGGCTTTCTACCCCTCGCTTGCCTGGACTGCACTGAAAAAAGACAAAAAATAGTCCTGGTAGTGTTTCGCGACCGAGATCACCAGTTTGAAGACAAACATTTTCTTAGTAAAAATCAATTTTTTTCATCTGAAATTCATTATAAAAAAAAATTGCACTTACCTCAGATTACTTTCTTGTCCATCAGCCCGCAATCAGACGCGGCTTTCTACCCCTCGCTTGCCTGGATTGCTCTGAAAAAAGGAAAAAAAATAGTTCTGATAGTGTTTCGCGACCGAGATCACCGGTTTGAAGACAAACATTTTCTTAGTAAAAATATATTTTTTTCATATGAAATTCATAATAATAAAAAAAACTGCACTTACCTCAGATTACTTTCTTGTCCATCAGCCCGCGAACAGGCGCGGCTTTCTACCGCTCGCTTGCCTGGTTTGTGCTGAAAAAAGAAAATAAAATTGATCGGGATAGTGTTTCGCGACCGAGATCACCGGTTTGAAGACAAACATTTTCTTAGTAAAAATCATTTTTTTTCATCTGAAATTCATTATAAAAAAAAACTGCACTTACCTCAGATTACTTTTTTGTCCATCAGCCCGCGAACAGGCGCGGCTTTCTACCCCTCGCTTGCCTGGTCTGTGCTAAAAAAAGAAAAAAAAAATGATCGGGATAGTGTTTCGCGACCGAGATCACCGGTTTGAAGACAAACATTTTCTTGGTAAAAATCATTTTTTTTCATCTTAAATTCTTTATAAAAAAAAACTGCACTTACCTCAGATTACTTTCTTGTCCATCAGCCCGCGAATAGACGCGGCTTTCTACCCCTCGCTTGCCTGGATTGCTCTGAAAAAAGGAAAAAAAAATAGTCCTGATAGTGTTTCGCGACCGAGATCACCGGTTTTAAGACAAACATTTTCTTAGTAAAAATCAATTTTTTTCATATGAAATTCATAATAATAAAAAAAACTGCACTTACCTCAGATTACTTTCTTGTCCATCAGCCCGCGAACAGACGCGGCTTCCTTCCCCTCGCTTGCCTGGCTTGCTCTGAAAAAAGAAAAAAAAATTAAGTCGGTATAGTGTTTGGCGACCGAGATCAGCGGTTTGAAGACAAATATTTTCTTAGTATAAAATCACGTTATTTCATCTGAAATTCATAATTTTGGTCTGCACTTACCACAGATTACTTTCTTGTCCATCAGACCGCGAACAGGTGCGGCTTTCTACCCCTCGCTTGCCTGGATTGCTCTGAAAAAAGAAAAAAAAATAGACCTGATAGTGTTTCGCGACCGAGATCACCGGTTTGAAGACAAACATTTTCTTAGTAAAAATCAATTTTTTCATCTGAAATCCATAATAAAAAAAAAACTGCACTTACCTCAGATTAATTTCTTGTCCATCAGCCCGCGAACAGACGCGGCTTTCTACCCCTCGCTTGCCTGGATTGCTCTGAAAAAAGGAAAAAAAAATAGTCCTGATAGTGTTTCGCGACCGAGATCACCGGTTTGAAGACAAACATTTTCTTAGTAAAAATCAATTTTTTTCATCTTAACTTCATTATAAAAAAAAAACTGCACTTACCTCAGATTACTTTCTTGTCCATCAGCCCGCGAACAGGCGCGGCTTTCTACCGCTCGCTTGCCTGGTTTGTGCTGAAAAAAGAAAATAAAATTGATCGGGATAGTGTTTCGCGACCGAGATCACCGGTTTGAAGACAAACATTTTCTTGGTAAAAATCAATTTTTTTCATCTTAACTTCATTATAAAAAAAAAATGCACTTACCTCAGATTACTTTCTTGTCCATCAGCCCGCGAACAGGCGCGGCTTTCTACCGCTCGATTGCCTGGTTTGTGCTGAAAAAAGAAAAAAAAATTATCGGGATAGTGTTTCGCGACCGAGATCACCGGTTTGAAGACAAACATTATCTTGGTAGAAATCATTTTTTTTCATCTTAAATTCATTATAAAAAAAAAATGCACTTACCTCAGATTACTTTCTTGTCCATCGGCCCGCGAACAGGCGCGGCTTTCTACCGCTCGCTTGCCTGGTTTGTGCTGAAAAAAGAAAATAAAATTGATCGGGATAGTGTTTCGCGACCGAGATCACCGGTTTGAAGACAAACATTTTCTTGGTAAAAATCAATTTTTTTCATCTGAAATTCATTATAAAAAAAAATGCACTTACCTCAGATTACTTTCTTGTCCATCAGCCCGCGAACAGGCGCGGCTTTCTTCTCCTCGCTTGCCTGGCTTGCTCTGAAAAAAGAAAAAAAAAATAAGTCGGTATAGTGTTTGGCGACCGAGATCAGCGGTTTGAAGACAAATATTTTCTTAGTATAAAATCACGTTATTTCATCTGAAATTCATTATAAAAAAAAATGCACTTACCTCAGATTACTTTCTTGTCCATCAGCCCACGAACAGGCGCGGCTTTCTACCCCTCGCTTGCCTGGACTGCACTGAAAAAAGAAAAAAAATAGTCCTGATAGTGTTTCGCGACCGAGATCACCGGTTTGAAGACAAACATTTTCTTAGTAAAAATCAATTTTTTTCATCTGAAATTCATTATAAAAAAAAACTGCACTTACCTCAGATTACTTTTTTGTCCATCAGCCCGCGAACAGGCGCGGCTTTCTACCCCTCGCTTGCCTGGTCTGTGCCAAAAAAAAGAAAAAAAAAAATGATCGGGATTGTGTTTCGCGACCGAGATCACCGGTTTGAAGACAAACATTTTCTTGGTAAAAATCAATTTTTTTCATCTGAAATTCATTATAAAAAAAAATGCACTTACTTCAGATTACTTTCTTGTCCATCAGCTCGCGAATAGACGCGGCTTTCTACCCCTCGCTTGCCTGGATTGCTCTGAAAAAAGGAAAAAAAAATAGTCCTGATAGTGTTTCGCGACCGAGATCACCGGTTTGAAGACAAACATTTTCTTAGTAAAAATCAATTTTTTTCATATGAAATTCATAATAAAAAAAAAAACTGCACTTACCTCAGATTACTTTCTTGTCCATCAGCCCGCGAACAGGCGCGGCTTCCTTCCCCTCGCTTGCCTGGCTTGCTCTGAAAAAAGAAAAAAAAATTGAGTCGGGATAGTGTTTCGCGACCGAGATCACCGGTTTGAAGACAAACATTTTCTTAGTAAAAATCAATTTTTTCATCTGAAATCCATAATAAAAAAAAAAACTGCACTTACCTCAGATTACTTTCTTGTCCATCAGCCCGCGAACAGGCGCGGCTTTCTACCCCTCGCTTGCCTGGTTAGTTCTGAAAAAAGAAAAAAAAATTGATCGGGATAGTGTTTGGCGACCGAGATCAGCGGTTTAAGACAAATATTTTCATAATATAAAATCACGTTATTTCATCTGAAATTCATAATTTTGGTCTGCACTTCCCACATAATACTTTCTTGTCCATCAGCCCGCGAACAGACGCGGTTTTCTACCCCTCGCTTGCCTGGCTTGCTCTGAAAAAAGAAAAAAATATTGAGTCGGGATAGTGTTTCGCGACCGAGATCACCGGTTTGAAGACAAACATTTTCTTGGTAAAAATATTTTTTTTTCATCTGAAATTCATTATAAAAAAAAAACTGCACTTACCTCAGATTATTTTCTTGTCCATCAGCCTGCGAACAGACGCGGCTTTCTACCCCTCGCTTGCCTGGACTGCACTGAAAAAAGAAAAAAAATAGTCCTGATAGTGTTTCGCGACCGAGATCACCAGTTTGAAGACAAACATTTTCTTAGTAAAAATCAATTTTTTACATATGAAATTCATAATAAAAAAAAAACTGCACTTACCTCATATTACTTTCTTGTCCATCAGCCCGCGAACAGGCGCGGCTTTCTACCCCTCGCTTGCCTGGTTTGTGCTGAAAAAAGAAAAAAAAAATGATCGGGATAGTGTTTCGCGACCGAGATCACCGGTTTGAAGACAAACATTTTCTTAGTAAAAATCAATTTTTTAATCTGAAATCCATATTAAAAAAAAAAACTGCACTTACCTCAGATTACTTTCTTGTCCATCAGCCCGCGAACAGGCGCGGCTTTCTACCCCTCGCTTGCCTGGTTAGTTCTGAAAAAAGAAAAAAAAATTGATCGGGATAGTGTTTCGCGACCGAGATCACCGGTTTGAAGACAAACATTTTCTTAGTAAAAATATTTTTTTTTCATATGAAATTCATAATAATAAAAAAAACTGCACTTACCTCAGATTACTTTCTTGTCCATCAGCCCGCGAACAGGCACGGCTTTCTACCCCTCGCTTGCCTGGTTTGTGCTGAAAAAAGAAAAAAAAAATGATCGGGATAGTGTTTCGCGACCGAGATCACCGGTTTGAAGACAAACATTTTCTTGGTAAAAATCAATTTTTTTCATCTGAAATTCATTATAAAAAAAAATGCACTTACCTCAGATTACTTTCTTGTCCATCAGCCCGCGAACAGGCGCGGCTTTCTTCCCCTCGCTTGCCTGGCTTGCTCTGATAAAAGAAAAAAAAATTAAGTCGGTATAGTGTTTGGCGACCGAGATCAGCGGTTTGAAGACAAATATTTTCTTAGTATAAAATCACGTTATTTCATCTGAAATTCATAATTTTGGTCTGCACTTACCACAGATTACTTTCTTGTCCATCAGACCGCGAACAGGTGCGGCTTTCTACCCCTCGCTTGCCTGGATTGCTCTGAAAAAAGAAAAAAAAATAGACCTGATAATGTTTCGCGACCGAGATCACCGGTTTGAAGACAAATATTTTCTTAGTATAAAATCACGTTATTTCATCTGAAATTCATAATTTTGGTCTGCACTTCCCACATAATACTTTCTTGTCCATCAGCCCGCGAACAGACGCGGTTTTCTACCCCTCGCTTGCCTGGCTTGCTCTGAAAAAAGAAAAAAATATTGAGTCGGGATAGTGTTTCGCGACCGAGATCACCGGTTTGAAGACAAACATTTTCTTGGTAAAAATATTTTTTTTTCATCTGAAATTCATTATAAAAAAAAAACTGCACTTACCTCAGATTACTTTCTTGTCCATCAGCCTGCGAACAGACGCGGCTTTCTACCCCTCGCTTGCCTGGACTGCACTGAAAAAAGACAAAAAATAGTCCTGGTAGTGTTTCGCGACCGAGATCACCAGTTTGAAGACAAACATTTTCTTAGTAAAAATCAATTTTTTTCATCTGAAATTCATTATAAAAAAAAACTGCACTTACCTCAGATTACTTTTTTGTCCATCAGCCCGCGAACAGGCGCGGCTTTCTACCCCTCGCTTGCCTGGTCTGTGCCAAAAAAAAGAAAAAAAAAAATGATCGGGATTGTGTTTCGCGACCGAGATCACCGGTTTGAAGACAAACATTTTCTTGGTAAAAATCAATTTTTTTCATCTGAAATTCATTATAAAAAAAAATGCACTTACTTCAGATTACTTTCTTGTCCATCAGCTCGCGAATAGACGCGGCTTTCTACCCCTCGCTTGCCTGGATTGCTCTGAAAAAAGAAAAAAAAAATAGTCCTGATAGTGTTTCGCGACCGAGATCACCGGTTTGAAGACAAACATTTTCTTAGTAAAAATCAATTTTTTTCATATGAAATTCATAATAAAAAAAAAAACTGCACTTACCTCAGATTACTTTCTTGTCCATCAGCCCGCGAACAGGCGCGGCTTCCTTCCCCTCGCTTGCCTGGCTTGCTCTGAAAAAAGAAAAAAAAATTGAGTCGGGATAGTGTTTCGCGACCGAGATCACCGGTTTGAAGACAAACATTTTCTTAGTAAAAATCAATTTTTTCATCTGAAATCCATAATAAAAAAAAAAACTGCACTTACCTCAGATTACTTTCTTGTCCATCAGCCCGCGAACAGGCGCGGCTTTCTACCCCTCGCTTGCCTGGTTAGTTCTGAAAAAAGAAAAAAAAATTGATCGGGATAGTGTTTGGCGACCGAGATCAGCGGTTTAAGACAAATATTTTCATAATATAAAATCACGTTATTTCATCTGAAATTCATAATTTTGGTCTGCACTTCCCACATAATACTTTCTTGTCCATCAGCCCGCGAACAGACGCGGTTTTCTACCCCTCGCTTGCCTGGCTTGCTCTGAAAAAAGAAAAAAATATTGAGTCGGGATAGTGTTTCGCGACCGAGATCACCGGTTTGAAGACAAACATTTTCTTGGTAAAAATATTTTTTTTTCATCTGAAATTCATTATTAAAAAAAAACTGCACTTACCTCAGATTATTTTCTTGTCCATCAGCCTGCGAACAGACGCGGCTTTCTACCCCTCGCTTGCCTGGACTGCACTGAAAAAAGAAAAAAAATAGTCCTGATAGTGTTTCGCGACCGAGATCACCAGTTTGAAGACAAACATTTTCTTAGTAAAAATCAATTTTTTACATATGAAATTCATAATAAAAAAAAAACTGCACTTACCTCAGATTACTTTCTTGTCCATCAGCCCGCGAACAGGCGCGGCTTTCTACCCCTCGCTTGCCTGGTTTGTGCTGAAAAAAGAAAAAAAAAATGATCGGGATAGTGTTTCGCGACCGAGATCACCGGTTTGAAGACAAACATTTTCTTAGTAAAAATCAATTTTTTAATCTGAAATCCATAATAAAAAAAAAAACTGCACTTACCTCAGATTACTTTCTTGTCCATCAGCCCGCGAACAGGCGCGGCTTTCTACCCCTCGCTTGCCTGGTTAGTTCTGAAAAAAGAAAAAAAAATTGATCGGGATAGTGTTTCGCGACCGAGATCACCGGTTTGAAGACAAACATTTTCTTAGTAAAAATATTTTTTTTTCATATGAAATTCATAATAATAAAAAAAACTGCACTTACCTCAGATTACTTTCTTGTCCATCAGCCCGCGAACAGGCACGGCTTTCTACCCCTCGCTTGCCTGGTTTGTGCTGAAAAAAGAAAAAAAAAATGATCGGGATAGTGTTTCGCGACCGAGATCACCGGTTTGAAGACAAACATTTTCTTGGTAAAAATCAATTTTTTTCATCTAAAATTCATTATAAAAAAAAATGCACTTACCTCAGATTACTTTCTTGTCCATCAGCCCGCGAACAGGCGCGGCTTTCTTCCCCTCGCTTGCCTGGCTTGCTCTGATAAAAGAAAAAAAAATTAAGTCGGTATAGTGTTTGGCGACCGAGATCAGCGGTTTGAAGACAAATATTTTCTTAGTATAAAATCACGTTATTTCATCTGAAATTCATAATTTTGGTCTGCACTTACCACAGATTACTTTCTTGTCCATCAGACCGCGAACAGGTGCGGCTTTCTACCCCTCGCTTGCCTGGATTGCTCTGAAAAAAGAAAAAAAAATAGACCTGATAATGTTTCGCGACCGAGATCACCGGTTTGAAGACAAATATTTTCTTAGTATAAAATCACGTTATTTCATCTGAAATTCATAATTTTGGTCTGCACTTCCCACATAATACTTTCTTGTCCATCAGCCCGCGAACAGACGCGGTTTTCTACCCCTCGCTTGCCTGGCTTGCTCTGAAAAAAGAAAAAAATATTGAGTCGGGATAGTGTTTCGCGACCGAGATCACCGGTTTGAAGACAAACATTTTCTTGGTAAAAATATTTTTTTTTCATCTGAAATTCATTATAAAAAAAAAACTGCACTTACCTCAGATTACTTTCTTGTCCATCAGCCTGCGAACAGACGCGGCTTTCTACCCCTCGCTTGCCTGGACTGCACTGAAAAAAGACAAAAAATAGTCCTGGTAGTGTTTCGCGACCGAGATCACCAGTTTGAAGACAAACATTTTCTTAGTAAAAATCAATTTTTTTCATCTGAAATTCATTATAAAAAAAAATTGCACTTACCTCAGATTACTTTCTTGTCCATCAGCCCGCAATCAGACGCGGCTTTCTACCCCTCGCTTGCCTGGATTGCTCTGAAAAAAGGAAAAAAAATAGTCCTGATAGTGTTTCGCGACCGAGATCACCGGTTTGAAGACAAACATTTTCTTAGTAAAAATATATTTTTTTCATATGAAATTCATAATAATAAAAAAAACTGCACTTACCTCAGATTACTTTCTTGTCCATCAGCCCGCGAACAGGCGCGGCTTTCTACCGCTCGCTTGCCTGGTTTGTGCTGAAAAAAGAAAATAAAATTGATCGGGATAGTGTTTCGCGACCGAGATCACCGGTTTGAAGACAAACATTTTCTTAGTAAAAATCATTTTTTTTCATCTGAAATTCATTATAAAAAAAAACTGCACTTACCTCAGATTACTTTTTTGTCCATCAGCCCGCGAACAGGCGCGGCTTTCTACCCCTCGCTTGCCTGGTCTGTGCTAAAAAAAGAAAAAAAAAATGATCGGGATAGTGTTTCGCGACCGAGATCACCGGTTTGAAGACAAACATTTTCTTGGTAAAAATCAATTTTTTTCATCTTAAATTCTTTATAAAAAAAAACTGCACTTACCTCAGATTACTTTCTTGTCCATCAGCCCGCGAATAGACGCGGCTTTCTACCCCTCGCTTGCCTGGATTGCTCTGAAAAAAGGAAAAAAAAATAGTCCTGATAGTGTTTCGCGACCGAGATCACCGGTTTGAAGACAAACATTTTCTTAGTAAAAATCAATTTTTTTCATCTGAAATTCATAATAATAAAAAAAACTGCACTTACCTCAGATTACTTTCTTGTCCATCAGCCCGCGAACAGGCGCGGCTTCCTTCCCCTCGCTTGCCTGGCTTCTCTGAAAAAAGAAAAAAAAATTAAGTCGGTATAGTGTTTGGCGACCGAGATCAGCGGTTTGAAGACAAATATTTTCTTAGTATAAAATCACGTTATTTCATCTGAAATTCATAATTTTGGTCTGCACTTACCACAGATTACTTTCTTGTCCATCAGACCGCGAACAGGTGCGGCTTTCTACCCCTCGCTTGCCTGGATTGCTCTGAAAAAAGAAAAAAAAATAGACCTGATAGTGTTTCGCGACCGAGATCACCGGTTTGAAGACAAACATTTTCTTAGTAAAAATCAATTTTTTACCAGCGCTGCGACACTTATTATTTTTTTTTTTTTTTAAATGTCGCAGCATCATGCTGAGATAGGGGCCTTTTGGCCTCGTACAGGACTTTCTGTTGTTATTTTCATTTTACTTTTGTTTTTATTTTTTATTTTTATATTTTTTGTTTTTATGATTGTGTTTAGTTTCTAATAATCCTGTGCGAGTCTCAATAAATACTTTTTCTTTCTTTCTTTCTTTCAAACATTTTCTTAGTAAAAATCAATTTTTTTCATCTTAACTTCATTATAAAAAAAAAACTGCACTTACCTCAGATTACTTTCTTGTCCATCAGCCCGCGAACAGGCGCAGCTTTCTACCGCTCGCTTGCCTGGTTTGTGCTGAAAAAAGAAAATAAAATTGATCGGGATAGTGTTTCGCGACCGAGATCACCGGTTTGAAGACAAACATTATCTTGGTAGAAATCAATTTTTTTCATCTTAAATTCATTATAAAAAAAAAATGCACTTACCTCAGATTACTTTCTTGTCCATCGGCCCGCGAACAGGCGCGGCTTTCTACCCCTCGCTTGCCTGGTTTGTTCTGAAAAAAGATAAAAAATTGATCGGGATAGTGTTTCGCGACCGAGATCACCGGTTTGAAGACAAACATTTTCTTGGTAAAAATCAATTTTTTTCATCTGAAATTCATTATAAAAAAAAATGCACTTACCTCAGATTACTGTCTTGTCCATCAGCCCGCGAACAGGCGCGGCTTTCTTCTCCTCGCTTGCCTGGCTTGCTCTGAAAAAAGAAAAAAAAAATAAGTCGGTATAGTGTTTGGCGACCGAGATCAGCGGTTTGAAGACAAATATTTTCTTAGTATAAAATCACGTTATTTCATCTGAAATTCATAATTTTGGTCTGCACTTCCCACATAATACTTTCTTGTCCATCAGCCCGCGAACAAACGCGGTTTTCTACCCCTCGCTTGCCTGGCTTGCTCTGAAAAAAGAAAAAAATATTGAGTCGGGATAGTGTTTCGCGACCGAGATCACCGGTTTGAAGACAAACATTTTCTTGGTAAAAATATTTTATTTTCATCTGAAATTCATTATAAAAAAAAATGCACTTACCTCAGATTACTTTCTTGTCCATCAGCCCACGAACAGGCGCGGCTTTCTACCCCTCGCTTGCCTGGACTGCACTGAAAAAAGAAAAAAAATAGTCCTGATAGTGTTTCGCGACCGAGATCACCGGTTTGAAGACAAACATTTTCTTAGTAAAAATCAATTTTTTTCATCTGAAATTCATTATAAAAAAAAACTGCACTTACCTCAGATTACTTTTTTGTCCATCAGCCCGCGAACAGGCGCGGCTTTCTACCCCTCGCTTGCCTGGTCTGTGCCAAAAAAAAGAAAAAAAAAAATGATCGGGATTGTGTTTCGCGACCGAGATCACCGGTTTGAAGACAAACATTTTCTTGGTAAAAATCAATTTTTTTCATCTGAAATTCATTATAAAAAAAAATGCACTTACTTCAGATTACTTTCTTGTCCATCAGCTCGCGAATAGACGCGGCTTTCTACCCCTCGCTTGCCTGGATTGCTCTGAAAAAAGGAAAAAAAAATAGTCCTGATAGTGTTTAGCGACCGAGATCACCGGTTTGAAGACAAACATTTTCTTAGTAAAAATCAATTTTTTTCATATGAAATTCATAATAAAAAAAAAAAATCCACTTACCTCAGATTACTTTCTTGTCCATCAGCCCGCGAACAGGCGCGGCTTCCTTCCCCTCGCTTGCCTGGCTTGCTCTGAAAAAAGAAAAAAAAATTAAGTCGGTATAGTGTTTGGCGACCGAGATCAGCGGTTTGAAGACAAATATTTTCTTAGTATAAAATCACGTTATTTCATCTGAAATTCATAATTTTGGTCTGCACTTCCCACATAATACTTTCTTGTCCATCAGCCCGCGAACAGACGCGGTTTTCTACCCCTCGCTTGCCTGGCTTGCTCTGAAAAAAGAAAAAAATATTGAGTCGGGATAGTGTTTCGCGACCGAGATCACCGGTTTGAAGACAAACATTTTCTTGGTAAAAATAATTTTTTTTCATCTGAAATTCATTATAAAAAAAAAACTGCACTTACCTCGGATTACTTTCTTGTCCATAAGCCTGCGAACAGACGCGGCTTTCTACCCCTCGCTTGCCTGGACTGCACTGAAAAAAGAAAAAAAATAGTCCTGATAGTGTTTCGCGACCGAGATCACCGGTTTGAAGACAAACATTTTCTTAGTAAAAATCAATTTTTTTCATCTGAAATTCATTATAAAAAAAAACTGCACTTACCTCAGATTACTTTTTTGTCCATCAGCCCGCGAACAGGCGCGGCTTTCTACCCCTCGCTTGCCTGGTCTGTGCCAAAAAAAAGAAAAAAAAAATGATCGGGATAGTGTTTCGCGACCGAGATCACCGGTTTGAAGACAAACATTTTCTTGGTAAAAATCATTTTTTTTCATCTGAAATTCATTATAAAAAAAAATGCACTTACCTCAGATTACTTTCTTGTCCATCAGCCCGCGAACAGGCGCGGCTTCCTTCCCCTCGCTTGCCTGGCTTGCTCTGAAAAAAGAAAAAAAAATTAAGTCGGTATAGTGTTTGGCGACCGAGATCAGCGGTTTGAAGACAAATATTTTCTTAGTATAAAATCACGTTATTTCATCTGAAATTCATAATTTTGGTCTGCACTTACCACAGATTACTTTCTTGTCCATCAGACCGCAAACAGGTGCGGCTTTCTACCCCTCGCTTGCCTGGATTGCTCTGAAAAAAGAAAAAAAAATTATCGGGATAGTGTTTCGCGACCGAGATCACCGGTTTGAAGACAAACATTTTCTTGGTAGAAATCAATTTTTTTCATCTTAAATTCATTATAAAAAAAAAATGCACTTACCTCAGATTACTTTCTTGTCCATCGGCCCGCGAACAGGCGCGGCTTTCTACCCCTCGCTTGCCTGGTTTGTTCTGAAAAAAGATAAAAAATTGATCGGGATAGTGTTTCGCGACCGAGATCACCGGTTTGAAGACAAACATTTTCTTGGTAAAAATCATTTTTTTTCATCTGAAATTCATTATAAAAAAAAATGCACTTACCTCAGATTACTTTCTTGTCCATCAGCCCGCGAACAGGCGCGGCTTTCTTCTCCTCGCTTGCCTGGCTTGCTCTGAAAAAAGAAAAAAAAAATAAGTCGGTATAGTGTTTGGCGACCGAGATCAGCGGTTTGAAGACAAATATTTTCTGAGTATAAAATCACGTTATTTCATCTGAAATTCATAATTTTGGTCTGCACTTCCCACATAATACTTTCTTGTCCATCAGCCCGCGAACAAACGCGGTTTTCTACCCCTCGCTTGCCTGGCTTGCTCTGAAAAAAGAAAAAAATATTGAGTCGGGATAGTGTTTCGCGACCGAGATCACCGGTTTGAAGACAAACATTTTCTTAGAAAAATCAATTTTTTTCATCTGAAATTCATTATAAAAAAAAACTGCACTTACCTCAGATTACTTTTTTGTCCATCAGCCCGCGAACAGGCGCGGCTTTCTACCCCTCGCTTGCCTGGACTGCACTGAAAAAAGAAAAAAAATAGTCCTGATAGTGTTTCGCGACCGAGATCACCGGTTTGAAGACAAACATTTTCTTAGTAAAAATCAATTTTTTTCATCTGAAATTCATTATTAAAAAAAACTGCACTTACCTCAGATTACTTTCTTGTCCATCAGCCCGCGAACAGGCGCGGCTTTCTACCGCTCGCTTGCCTGGTTTGTGCTGAAAAAAGAAAATAAAATTGATCGGGATAGTGTTTCGCGACCGAGATCACCGGTTTGAAGACAAACATTTTCTTAGTAAAAATATATTTTTTTCATATGAAATTCATAATAATAAAAAAAACTGCACTTACCTCAGATTACTTTCTTGTCCATCAGCCCGCGAACAGGCGCGGCTTTCTACCGCTCGCTTGCCTGGTTTGTGCTGAAAAAAGAAAATAAAATTGATCGGGATAGTGTTTCGCGACCGAGATCACCGGTTTGAAGACAAACATTTTCTTAGTAAAAATCATTTTTTTTCATCTGAAATTCATTATAAAAAAAAACTGCACTTACCTCAGATTACTTTTTTGTCCATCAGCCCGCGAACAGGCGCGGCTTTCTACCCCTCGCTTGCCTGGTCTGTGCTAAAAAAAGAAAAAAAAAATGATCGGGATAGTGTTTCGCGACCGAGATCACCGGTTTGAAGACAAACATTTTCTTGGTAAAAATCAATTTTTTTCATCTTAAATTCTTTATAAAAAAAAACTGCACTTACCTCAGATTACTTTCTTGTCCATCAGCCCGCGAATAGACGCGGCTTTCTACCCCTCGCTTGCCTGGATTGCTCTGAAAAAAGGAAAAAAAAATAGTCCTGATAGTGTTTCGCGACCGAGATCACCGGTTTGAAGACAAACATTTTCTTAGTAAAAATCAATTTTTTTCATATGAAATTCATAATAATAAAAAAAACTGCACTTACCTCAGATTACTTTCTTGTCCATCAGCCCGCGAACAGGCGCGGCTTCCTTCCCCTCGCTTGCCTGGCTTGCTCTGAAAAAAGAAAAAAAAATTAAGTCGGTATAGTGTTTGGCGACCGAGATCAGCGGTTTGAAGACAAATATTTTCTTAGTATAAAATCACGTTATTTCATCTGAAATTCATAATTTTGGTCTGCACTTACCACAGATTACTTTCTTGTCCATCAGACCGCGAACAGGTGCGGCTTTCTACCCCTCGCTTGCCTGGATTGCTCTGAAAAAAGGAAAAAAAAATAGACCTGATAGTGTTTCGCGACCGAGATCACCGGTTTGAAGACAAACATTTTCTTAGTAAAAATCAATTTTTTACCAGCGCTGCGACACTTATTATTTTTTTTTTTTTTAAATGTCGCAGCATCATGCTGAGATAGGGGCCTTTTGGCCTCGTACAGGACTTTCTGTTGTTATTTTCATTTTACTTTTGTTTTTATTTTTTATTTTTATATTTTTTGTTTTTATGATTGTGTTTAGTTTCTAATAATCCTGTGCGAGTCTCAATAAATACTTTTTCTTTCTTTCTTTCTTTCAAACATTTTCTTAGTAAAAATCAATTTTTTTCATCTTAACTTCATTATAAAAAAAAAACTGCACTTACCTCAGATTACTTTCTTGTCCATCAGCCCGCGAACAGGCGCAGCTTTCTACCGCTCGCTTGCCTGGTTTGTGCTGAAAAAAGAAAATAAAATTGATCGGGATAGTGTTTCGCGACCGAGATCACCGGTTTGAAGACAAACATTATCTTGGTAGAAATCAATTTTTTTCATCTTAAATTCATTATAAAAAAAAAATGCACTTACCTCAGATTACTTTCTTGTCCATCGGCCCGCGAACAGGCGCGGCTTTCTACCCCTCGCTTGCCTGGTTTGTTCTGAAAAAAGATAAAAAATTGATCGGGATAGTGTTTCGCGACCGAGATCACCGGTTTGAAGACAAACATTTTCTTGGTAAAAATCAATTTTTTTCATCTGAAATTCATTATAAAAAAAAATGCACTTACCTCAGATTACTGTCTTGTCCATCAGCCCGCGAACAGGCGCGGCTTTCTTCTCCTCGCTTGCCTGGCTTGCTCTGAAAAAAGAAAAAAAAAATAAGTCGGTATAGTGTTTGGCGACCGAGATCAGCGGTTTGAAGACAAATATTTTCTTAGTATAAAATCACGTTATTTCATCTGAAATTCATAATTTTGGTCTGCACTTCCCACATAATACTTTCTTGTCCATCAGCCCGCGAACAAACGCGGTTTTCTACCCCTCGCTTGCCTGGCTTGCTCTGAAAAAAGAAAAAAATATTGAGTCGGGATAGTGTTTCGCGACCGAGATCACCGGTTTGAAGACAAACATTTTCTTGGTAAAAATATTTTATTTTCATCTGAAATTCATTATAAAAAAAAATGCACTTACCTCAGATTACTTTCTTGTCCATCAGCCCACGAACAGGCGCGGCTTTCTACCCCTCGCTTGCCTGGACTGCACTGAAAAAAGAAAAAAAATAGTCCTGATAGTGTTTCGCGACCGAGATCACCGGTTTGAAGACAAACATTTTCTTAGTAAAAATCAATTTTTTTCATCTGAAATTCATTATAAAAAAAAACTGCACTTACCTCAGATTACTTTTTTGTCCATCAGCCCGCGAACAGGCGCGGCTTTCTACCCCTCGCTTGCCTGGTCTGTGCCAAAAAAAAGAAAAAAAAAAATGATCGGGATTGTGTTTCGCGACCGAGATCACCGGTTTGAAGACAAACATTTACTTGGTAAAAATCAATTTTTTTCATCTGAAATTCATTATAAAAAAAAATGCACTTACTTCAGATTACTTTCTTGTCCATCAGCTCGCGAATAGACGCGGCTTTCTACCCCTCGCTTGCCTGGATTGCTCTGAAAAAAGGAAAAAAAAATAGTCCTGATAGTGTTTCGCGACCGAGATCACCGGTTTGAAGACAAACATTTTCTTAGTAAAAATCAATTTTTTTCATATGAAATTCATAATAAAAAAAAAAACTCCACTTACCTCAGATTACTTTCTTGTCCATCAGCCCGCGAACAGGCGCGGCTTCCTTCCCCTCGCTTGCCTGGCTTGCTCTGAAAAAAGAAAAAAAAATTAAGTCGGTATAGTGTTTGGCGACCGAGATCAGCGGTTTGAAGACAAATATTTTCTTAGTATAAAATCACGTTATTTCATCTGAAATTCATAATTTTGGTCTGCACTTCCCACATAATACTTTCTTGTCCATCAGCCCGCGAACAGACGCGGTTTTCTACCCCTCGCTTGCCTGGCTTGCTCTGAAAAAAGAAAAAAATATTGAGTCGGGATAGTGTTTCGCGACCGAGATCACCGGTTTGAAGACAAACATTTTCTTGGTAAAAATAATTTTTTTTCATCTGAAATTCATTATAAAAAAAAAACTGCACTTACCTCGGATTACTTTCTTGTCCATAAGCCTGCGAACAGACGCGGCTTTCTACCCCTCGCTTGCCTGGACTGCACTGAAAAAAGAAAAAAAATAGTCCTGATAGTGTTTCGCGACCGAGATCACCGGTTTGAAGACAAACATTTTCTTAGTAAAAATCAATTTTTTTCATCTGAAATTCATTATAAAAAAAAACTGCACTTACCTCAGATTACTTTTTTGTCCATCAGCCCGCGAACAGGCGCGGCTTTCTACCCCTCGCTTGCCTGGTCTGTGCCAAAAAAAAGAAAAAAAAAATGATCGGGATAGTGTTTCGCGACCGAGATCACCGGTTTGAAGACAAACATTTTCTTGGTAAAAATCATTTTTTTTCATCTGAAATTCATTATAAAAAAAAATGCACTTACCTCAGATTACTTTCTTGTCCATCAGCCCGCGAACAGGCGCGGCTTCCTTCCCCTCGCTTGCCTGGCTTGCTCTGAAAAAAGAAAAAAAAATTAAGTCGGTATAGTGTTTGGCGACCGAGATCAGCGGTTTGAAGACAAATATTTTCTTAGTATAAAATCACGTTATTTCATCTGAAATTCATAATTTTGGTCTGCACTTACCACAGATTACTTTCTTGTCCATCAGACCGCAAACAGGTGCGGCTTTCTACCCCTCGCTTGCCTGGATTGCTCTGAAAAAAGAAAAAAAAATTATCGGAATAGTGTTTCGCGACCGAGATCACCGGTTTGAAGACAAACATTATCTTGGTAGAAATCAATTTTTTTCATCTTAAATTCATTATAAAAAAAAAATGCACTTACCTCAGATTACTTTCTTGTCCATCGGCCCGCGAACAGGCGCGGCTTTCTACCCCTCGCTTGCCTGGTTTGTTCTGAAAAAAGATAAAAAATTGATCGGGATAGTGTTTCGCGACCGAGATCACCGGTTTGAAGACAAACATTTTCTTGGTAAAAATCATTTTTTTTCATCTGAAATTCATTATAAAAAAAAATGCACTTACCTCAGATTACTTTCTTGTCCATCAGCCCGCGAACAGGCGCGGCTTTCTTCTCCTCGCTTGCCTGGCTTGCTCTGAAAAAAGAAAAAAAAAATAAGTCGGTATAGTGTTTGGCGACCGAGATCAGCGGTTTGAAGACAAATATTTTCTGAGTATAAAATCACGTTATTTCATCTGAAATTCATAATTTTGGTCTGCACTTCCCACATAATACTTTCTTGTCCATCAGCCCGCGAACAAACGCGGTTTTCTACCCCTCGCTTGCCTGGCTTGCTCTGAAAAAAGAAAAAAATATTGAGTCGGGATAGTGTTTCGCGACCGAGATCACCGGTTTGAAGACAAACATTTTCTTAGAAAAATCAATTTTTTTCATCTGAAATTCATTATAAAAAAAAACTGCACTTACCTCAGATTACTTTTTTGTCCATCAGCCCGCGAACAGGCGCGGCTTTCTACCCCTCGCTTGCCTGGACTGCACTGAAAAAAGAAAAAAAATAGTCCTGATAGTGTTTCGCGACCGAGATCACCGGTTTGAAGACAAACATTTTCTTAGTAAAAATCAATTTTTTTCATCTGAAATTCATTATTAAAAAAAACTGCACTTACCTCAGATTACTTTTTTGTCCATCAGCCCGCGAACAGGCGCGGCTTTCTACCCCTCGCTTGCCTGGTCTGTGCCAAAAAAAAGAAAAAAAAAAATGATCGGGATTGTGTTTCGCGACCGAGATCACCGGTTTGAAGACAAACATTTTCTTGGTAAAAATCAATTTTTTTCATCTGAAATTCATTATAAAAAAAAATGCACTTACTTCAGATTACTTTCTTGTCCATCAGCTCGCGAATAGACGCGGCTTTCTACCCCTCGCTTGCCTGGATTGCTCTGAAAAAAGGAAAAAAAAATAGTCCTGATAGTGTTTCGCGACCGAGATCACCGGTTTGAAGACAAACATTTTCTTAGTAAAAATCAATTTTTTTCATATGAAATTCATAATAAAAAAAAAAACTGCACTTACCTCAGATTACTTTCTTGTCCATCAGCCCGCGAAAAGGCGCGGCTTCCTTCCCCTCGCTTGCCTGGCTTGCTCTGAAAAAAGAAAAAAAAATTAAGTCGGTATAGTGTTTGGCGACCGAGATCAGCGGTTTGAAGACAAACATTTTCTTAGTATAAAATCACGTTATTTCATCTGAAATTCATAATTTTGGTCTGCACTTACCACAGATTACTTTCTTGTCCATCAGACCGCAAACAGGTGCGGCTTTCTACCCCTCGCTTGCCTGGATTGCTCTGAAAAAAGAAAAAAAAATAGACCTGATAGTGTTTCGCGACCGAGATCACCGGTTTGAAGACAAACATTTTCTTAGTAAAAATCAATTTTTTCATCTGAAATCCATAATAAAAAAAAAACTGCACTTACCTCAGATTACTTTCTTGTCCATCAGCCCGCGAACAGGCGCGGCTTTCTACCCCTCGCTTGCCTGGTTTGTGCTAAAAAAAGAAAAAAAACATGATCGGGATAGTGGTTCGCGACCGAGATCACCGGTTTGAAGACAAACATTTTCTTGGTAAAAATCATTTTTTTTCATCTTAAATTCATTATAAAAAAAAACTGCACTTACCTCAGATTAATTTCTTGTCCATCAGCCCGCGAACAGACGCGGCTTTCTACCCCTCGCTTGCCTGGATTGCTCTGAAAAAAGAAAAAAAAATTGATCGGGATAGTGTTTCGCGACCGAGATCACCGGTTTGAAGACAAACATTTTCTTAGTAAAAATAATTTTTTTTCATATGAAATTCATAATAATAAAAAAAACTGCACTTACCTCAGATTACTTTCTTGTCCATCAGCCTGCGAACAGACGCGGCTTTCTACCCCTCGCTTGCCTGGACTGCACTGAAAAAAGAAAAAAAATAGTCCTGATAGTGTTTCGCGACCGAGATCACCAGTTTGAAGACAAACGTTTTCTTAGTAAAAATCAATTTTTTTCATATGAAATTCATAATAATAAAAAAAACTGCACTTACCTCAGATTACTTTCTTGTCCATCAGCCCGCGAACAGGCGCGGCTTTCTACCCCTCGCTTGCCTGGTTTGTGCTAAAAAAAGAAAAAAAAAATGATCGGGATAGTGTTTCGCGACCGAGATCACCGGTTTGAAGACAAACATTTTCTTGGTAAAAATCAATTTTTTTCATCTTAAATTCATTATAAAAAAAAACTGCACTTACCTCAGATTACTTTCTTGTCCATCAGCCCGCGATCAGAAGTTGCTTTCTACCCCTCGGTCTCCTGGATTGCTCTGAAAAAAGGAAAAAAAATAGTCCTGATAGTGTTTCGCGACCGAGATCACCGGTTTGAAGACAAACATTTTCTTAGTAAAAATATTTTTTTTTCATATGAAATTCATAATAATAAAAAAAACTGCACTTACCTCAGATTACTTTCTTGTCCATCAGCCCGCGGACAGGCGCGGCTTTCTACCGCTCGCTTGCCTGGTTTGTGCTGAAAAAAGAAAAAAAAATTGATCGGGATAGTGTTTCGCGACCGAGATCACCGGTTTGAAGACAAACATTTTCTTGGTAAAAATCAATTTTTTTCATCTTAAATTCATTATAAAAAAAAATGCCTTTACCTCAGATTACTTTCTTGTCCATCAGCCCGCGAACAGGCGCGGCTTTCTACCGCTCGCTTGCCTGGTTTGTTCTGAAAAAAGATAAAATATTGATCGGGATAGTGTTTCGCGACCGAGATCACCGGTTTGAAGACAAACATTTTCTTGGTAAAAATCAATTTTTTTCATCTGAAATTCATTATAAAAAAAAATGCACTTACCTCAGATTACTTTCTTGTCCATCAGCCCGCGAACAGGCGCGGCTTTCTTCCCCTCGCTTGCCTGGCTTGCTCTGAAAAAAGAAAAAAAAATTAAGTCGGTATAGTGTTTGGCGACCGAGATCACCGGTTTAAGACAAATATTTTCATAATATAAAATCACGTTATTTCATCTGAAATTCATAATTTTGGTCTGCACTTCCCACATAATACTTTCTTGTCCATCAGCCCGCGAACAGACGCGGTTTTCTACCCCTCGCTTGCCTGGCTTGCTCTGAAAAAAGAAATAAATATTGAGTCGGGATAGTGTTTCGCGACCGAGATCACCGGTTTGAAGACAAACATTTTCTTGGTAAAAATATTTTTTTTTCATCTGAAATTCATTATAAAAAAAAAACTGCACTTACCTCAGATTATTTTCTTGTCCATCAGCCTGCGAACAGACGCGGCTTTCTACCCCTCGCTTGCCTGGACTGCACTGAAAAAAGAAAAAAAATAGTCCTGATAGTGTTTCGCGACCGAGATCACCAGTTTGAAGACAAACGTTTTCTTAGTAAAAATCAATTTTTTTCATATGAAATTCATAATAAAAAAAAAACTGCACTTACCTTAGATTACTTTCTTGTCCATCAGCCCGCGAACAGGCGCGGCTTTCTACCCCTCGCTTGCCTGGTTTGTGCTGAAAAAAGAAAAAAAAATTGATCGGGATAGTGTTTCGCGACCGAGATCACCGGTTTGAAGACAAACATTTTCTTAGTAAAAATAATTTTTTTTCATCTGAAATTCATAATTTTGGTCTGCACTTACCTCAGATTACTTTCTTGTCCATCAGCCCGCGAACAGGCACGGCTTTCTACCCCTCGCTTGCCTGGTTTGTGCTGAAAAAAGAAAAATAAAATGATCAGGATAGTGTTTCGCGACCGAGATCACCGGTTTGAAGACAAACATTTTCTTGGTAAAAATCAATTTTTTTCATCTGAAATTCATTATAAAAAAAAATGCACTTACCTCAGATTACTTTCTTGTCCATCAGCCCGCGAACAGGCGCGGCTTTCTTCCCCTCGCTTGCCTGGCTTGCTCTGATAAAAGAAAAAAAAATTAAGTCGGTATAGTGTTTGGCGACCGAGATCAGCGGTTTGAAGACAAATATTTTCTTAGTATAAAATCACGTTATTTCATCTGAAATTCATAATTTTGGTCTGCACTTACCACAGATTACTTTCTTGTCCATCAGACCGCGAACAGGTGCGGCTTTCTACCCCTCGCTTGCCTGGATTGCTCTGAAAAAAGAAAAAAAAATAGACCTGATAATGTTTCGCGACCGAGATCACCGGTTTGAAGACAAATATTTTCTTAGTATAAAATCACGTTATTTCATCTGAAATTCATAATTTTGGTCTGCACTTCCCACATAATACTTTCTTGTCCATCAGCCCGCGAACAGACGCGGTTTTCTACCCCTCGCTTGCCTGGCTTGCTCTGAAAAAAGAAAAAAATATTGAGTCGGGATAGTGTTTCGCGACCGAGATCACCGGTTTGAAGACAAACATTTTCTTGGTAAAAATATTTTTTTTTCATCTGAAATTCATTATAAAAAAAAATTGCACTTACCTCAGATTACTTTCTTGTCCATCAGCCCGCAATCAGACGCGGCTTTCTACCCCTCGCTTGCCTGGATTGCTCTGAAAAAAGGAAAAAAAATAGTCCTGATAGTGTTTCGCGACCGAGATCACCGGTTTGAAGACAAACATTTTCTTAGTAAAAATATATTTTTTTCATATGAAATTCATAATAATAAAAAAAACTGCACTTACCTCAGATTACTTTCTTGTCCATCAGCCCGCGAACAGGCGCGGCTTTCTACCGCTCGCTTGCCTGGTTTGTGCTGAAAAAAGAAAATAAAATTGATCGGGATAGTGTTTCGCGACCGAGATCACCGGTTTGAAGACAAACATTTTCTTAGTAAAAATCATTTTTTTTCATCTGAAATTCATTATAAAAAAAAACTGCACTTACCTCAGATTACTTTTTTGTCCATCAGCCCGCGAACAGGCGCGGCTTTCTACCCCTCGCTTGCCTGGTCTGTGCTAAAAAAAGAAAAAAAAAATGATCGGGATAGTGTTTCGCGACCGAGATCACCGGTTTGAAGACAAACATTTTCTTGGTAAAAATCAATTTTTTTCATCTTAAATTCATTATAAAAAAAAACTGCACTTACCTCAGATTACTTTCTTGTCCATCAGCCCGCGAATAGACGCGGCTTTCTACCCCTCGCTTGCCAAGATTGCTCTGAAAAAAGGAAAAAAAAATAGTCCTGATAGTGTTTCGCGACCGAGATCACCGGTTTGAAGACAAACATTTTCTTAGTAAAAATCAATTTTTTTCATATGAAATTCATAATAAAAAAAAAACTGCACTTACCTCAGATTACTTTCTTGTCCATCAGCCCGCGAACAGGCGCGGCTTTCTTCCCCTCGCTTGCCTGGCTTGCTCTGAAAAAAGAAAAAAAAATTAAGTCGGTATAGTGTTTGGCGACCGAGATCAGCGGTTTGAAGACAAATATTTTCTTAGTATAAAATCACGTTATTTCATCTGAAATTCATAATTTTGGTCTGCACTTACCACAGATTACTTTCTTGTCCATCAGACCGCGAACAGGTGCGGCTTTCTACCCCTCGCTTGCCTGGATTGCTCTGAAAAAAGAAAAAAAAATAGACCTGATAGTGTTTCGCGACCGAGATCACCGGTTTGAAGACAAACATTTTCTTAGTAAAAATCAATTTTTTCATCTGAAATCCATAATAAAAAAAAAACTGCACTTACCTCAGATTACTTTCTTGTCCATCAGCCCGCGAACAGGCGCGGCTTTCTACCCCTCGCTTGCCTGGATTGTGCTAAAAAAAGAAAAAAAACATGATCGGGATAGTGGTTCGCGACCGAGATCACCGGTTTGAAGACAAACATTTTCTTGGTAAAAATCATTTTTTTTCATCTTAAATTCATTATAAAAAAAAACTGCACTTACCTCAGATTAATTTCTTGTCCATCAGCCCGCGAACAGACGCGGCTTTCTACCCCTCGCTTGCCTGGATTGCTCTGAAAAAAGAAAAAAAAATTGATCGGGATAGTGTTTCGCGACCGAGATCACCGGTTTGAAGACAAACATTTTCTTAGTAAAAATCAATTTTTTCATCTGAAATCCATAATAAAAAAAAAACTGCACTTACCTCAGATTACTTTCTTGTCCATCAGCCCGCGAACAGGCGCGGCTTTCTACCCCTCGCTTGCCTGGTTTGTGCTAAAAAAAGAAAAAAAACATGATCGGGATAGTGGTTCGCGACCGAGATCACCGGTTTGAAGACAAACATTTTCTTGGTAAAAATCATTTTTTTTCATCTTAAATTCATTATAAAAAAAAACTGCACTTACCTCAGATTAATTTCTTGTCCATCAGCCCGCGAACAGACGCGGCTTTCTACCCCTCGCTTGCCTGGATTGCTCTGAAAAAAGAAAAAAAAATTGATCGGGATAGTGTTTGGCGACCGAGATCAGCGGTTTGAAGACAAATATTTTCTTAGTATAAAATCACGTTATTTCATCTGAAATTCATAATTTTGGTCTGCACTTCCCACATAATACTTTCTTGTCCATCAGCCCGCGAACAAACGCGGTTTTCTACCCCTCGCTTGCCTGGCTTGCTCTGAAAAAAGAAAAAAATATTGAGTCGGGATAGTGTTTCGCGACCGAGATCACCGGTTTGAAGACAAACATTTTCTTGGTAAAAATATTTTTTTTTCATCTGAAATTCATAATAAAAAAAAAAACTGCACTTACCTCAGATTACTTTCTTGTCCATCAGCCCGCGAACAGGCGCGGCTTCCTTCCCCTCGCTTGCCTGGCTTGCTCTGAAAAAAGAAAAAAAAATTAAGTCGGTATAGTGTTTGGCGACCGAGATCAGCGGTTTGAAGACAAATATTTTCTTAGTATAAAATCACGTTATTTCATCTGAAATTCATAATTTTGGTCTGCACTTACCACAGATTACTGTCTTGTCCATCAGACCGCAAACAGGTGCGGCTTTCTACCCCTCGCTTGCCTGGATTGCTCTGAAAAAAGAAAAAAAAATAGGCCCGATAGTGTTTCGCGACCGAGATCACCGGTTTGAAGACAAACATTTTCTTGGTAAAAATCAATTTTTTTCATCTTAAATTCATTATAAAAAAAAATGCACTTACCTCAGATTACTTTCTTGTCCATCAGCCCGCGAACAGACGCGGCTTTCTACCCCTCGCTTGCCTGGATTGCTCTGAAAAAAGGAAAAAAAAATAGCTCTGATAGTGTTTCGCGACCGAGATCACCGGTTTGAAGACAAACATTTTCTTAGTAAAAATCAATTTTTTTCATCTGAAATTCATTATAAAAAAAAACTGCACTTACCTCAGATTACTTTTTTGTCCATCAGCCCGCGAACAGGCGCGGCTTTCTACCCCTCGCTTGCCTGGTCTGTGCCAAAAAAAAGAAAAAAAAAAATGATCGGGATTGTGTTTCGCGACCGAGATCACCGGTTTGAAGACAAACATTTTCTTGGTAAAATTCAATTTTTTTCATCTGAAATTCATTATAAAAAAAAATGCACTTACTTCAGATTACTTTCTTGTCCATCAGCTCGCGAATAGACGCGGCTTTCTACCCCTCGCTTGCCTGGATTGCTCTGAAAAAAGGAAAAAAAAATAGTCCTGATAGTGTTTCGCGACCGAGATCACCGGTTTGAAGACAAACATTTTCTTAGTAAAAATCAATTTTTTTCATATGAAATTCATAATAAAAAAAAAAACTCCACTTACCTCAGATTACTTTCTTGTCCATCAGCCCGCGAACAGGCGCGGCTTCCTTCCCCTCGCTTGCCTGGCTTGCTCTGAAAAAAGAAAAAAAAATTAAGTCGGTATAGTGTTTGGCGACCGAGATCAGCGGTTTGAAGACAAATATTTTCTTAGTATAAAATCACGTTATTTCATCTGAAATTCATAATTTTGGTCTGCACTTCCCACATAATACTTTCTTGTCCATCAGCCCGCGAACAGACGCGGTTTTCTACCCCTCGCTTGCCTGGCTTGCTCTGAAAAAAGAAAAAAATATTGAGTCGGGATAGTGTTTCGCGACCGAGATCACCGGTTTGAAGACAAACATTTTCTTAGTAAAAATCAATTTTTTTCATATGAAATTCATAATTAAAAAAAAACTGCACTTACCTCAGATTACTTTCTTGTCCATCAGCCCGCGAACAGGCGCGGCTTTCTACCCCTCGCTTGCCTGGTTTGTGCTGAAAAAAGAAAAAAAAAATGATCGGGATAGTGTTTCGCGACCGAGATCACCGGTTTGAAGACAAACATTTTCTTGGTAAAAATCAATTTTTTTCATCTTAAATTCATTATAAACAAAAAATGCACTTACCTCAGATTACTTTCTTGTCCATCAGCCCGCGAACAGGCGCGGCTTTCTTCCCCTCGCTTGCCTGGCTTGCTCTGAAAAAAGAAAAAAAAATTAAGTCGGGATAGTGTTTCGCGACCGACATCACCGGTTTGAAGACAAACATTTTCTTGGTAAAAATCTTTTTTTTTCATCTTAAATTCATTATAAAAAAAAACTGCACTTACCTCAGATTATTTTCTTGTCCATCAGACCGCGAACAGGTGCGGCTTTCTACCCCTCGCTTGCCTGGATTGCTCTGAAAAAAGAAAAAAAAATAGACCTGATAGTGTTTCGCGACCGAGATCATCGGTTTGAAGACAAACATTTTCTTGGTAAAAAACATTTTTTTTCATCTTAAATTCATTATAAAAAAAAAATGCACTTACCTCAGATTACTTTCTTGTCCATCAGCCCGCGAACAGGCGCGGCTTTCTTCCCCTCGCTTGCCTGGCTTGCTCTGAAAAAAGAAAAAAAAATTAAGTCGGGATAGTGTTTCGCGACCGACATCACCGGTTTGAAGACAAACATTTTCTTGGTAAAAATCAATTTTTTTCATCTTAAATTCATTATAAAAAAAAACTGCACTTACCTCAGATTACTTTCTTGTCCATCAGCCCGCGAACAGGCGCGGCTTTCTACCGCTCGCTTGCCTGGTTTGTGCTGAAAAAAGAAAAAAAATAGTCCTGATAGTGTTTCGCGACCGAGATCACCGGTTTGAAGACAAACATTTTCTTGGTAAAAATCAATTTTTTCATCTGAAATCCATAATAAAAAAAAAACTGCACTTACCTCAGATTACTTTCTTGTTCATCAGCCCGCGAACAGGCGCGGCTTTCTACCCCTCGCTTGCCTGGTTTGTGCTAAAAAAAGAAAAAAAACATGATCGGGATAGTGTTTCGAGACCGAGATCACCGGTTTGAAGACAAACATTTTCTTGGTAGAAATCAATTTTTTTCATCTTAAATTCATTATAAAAAAAAACTGCACTTACCTCAGATTACTTTCTTGTCCATCAGCCCGCGAACAGACGCGGCTTTCTACCCCTCGCTTGCCTGGATTGCTCTGAAAAAAGGAAAAAAAAATAGCTCTGATAGTGTTTCGCGACCGAGATCACCGGTTTGAAGACAAACATTTTCTTAGTAAAAATCAATTTTTTTCATATGAAATTCATAATAAAAAAAAAACTGCACTTACCTCAGATTACTTTCTTGTCCATCAGCCCGCGAACAGGCGTGGCTTTCTACCCCTCGCTTGCCTGGTTTGTGCTGAAAAAAGAAAAAAAAAATGATCGGGATAGTGTTTCGCGACCGAGATCACCGGTTTGAAGACAAACATTTTCTTGGTAACAATCAATTTTTTTCATCTTAAATTCATTATAAAAAAAAAATGCACTTACCTCAGATTACTTTCTTGTCCATCAGCCCGCGAACAGGCGCGGCTTTCTTCCCCTCGCTTGTCTGGCTTGCTCTGAAAAAAGAAAAAAAAATTAAGTCGGGATAGTGTTTCGCGACCGACATCACCGGTTTGAAGACAAACATTTTCTTGGTAAAAATCAATTTTTTTCATCTTAAATTCAGTATAAAAAAAAACTGCACTTACCTCAGATTACTTTCTTGTCCATCAGCCCGCGAACAGGCGCGGCTTTCTACCGCTCGCTTGCCTGGTTTGTGCTGAAAAAAGGAAAAAAAAATAGTCCTGATAGTGTTTCGCGACCGAGATCACCGGTTTGAAGACAAACATTTTCTTAGTAAAAATCAATTTTTTTCATATGGAAATTCATAATTTTGGTCTGCACTTCCCACATAATACTTTCTTGTCCATCAGCCCGCGAACAGACGCGGTTTACTACCCCTCGCTTGCCTGGCTTGCTCTGAAAAAAGAAAAAAATATTTAGTCGGGGATAGTGTTTCGCGACCGAGATCACCGGTTTGAAGACAAACATTTTCTTGGTAAAAATAATTTTTTTTCATCTGAAATTCATTATAAAAAAAAAACTGCACTTACCTCGGATTACTTTCTTGTCCATAAGCCTGCGAACAGACGCGGCTTTCTACCCCTCGCTTGCCTGGACTGCACTGAAAAAAGAAAAAAAATAGTCCTGATAGTGTTTCGCGACCGAGATCACCGGTTTGAAGACAAACATTTTCTTAGTAAAAATCAATTTTTTTCATCTGAAATTCATTATAAAAAAAAATTGCACTTACCTCAGATTACTTTCTTGTCCATCAGCCCGCGAACAGGCGCGGCTTTCTACCCCTCGCTTGCCTGGTCTGAGCAAAAAAAAAGACAAAAAAAAATGATCGGGATAGTTGTTCGCGACCGAGATCACCGGTTTGAAGACAAACATTTTCTTGGTAAAAATCAATTTTTTTCATCTGAAATTCATTATAAAAAAAATGCACTTACCTCAGATTACTTTCTTGTCCATCAGCCCGCGAATAGACGCGGCTTTTCTACCCCTCGCTTGCCTGGATTGCTCTGAAAAAAGGAAAAAAAAATAGTCCTGATAGTGTTTCGCGACCGAGATCACCGGTTTAAAGACAAACATTTTCTTAGTAAAAATCAATTTTTTTCATATGAAATTAATAATAAAAAAAAAAACTGCACTTACCTCAGATTACTTTCTTGTCCATCAGCCCGCGAACAGGCGGAACAGGCGCGGCTTCCTTCCCCTCGCTTGCCTGGCTTGCTCTGAAAAAAGGAAAAAAATGAAGTCGGTATAGTGTTTGGCGACCGAGATCAGCGGTTTGAAGACAAATATTTTCTTAGTATAAAATCACGTTATTTCATCTGAAATTCATAATTTTGGTCTGCACTTACCACAGATTACTTTCTTGTCCATCAGACCGCAAACAGGTGCGGCTTTCTACCCCTCGCTTGCCTGGATTGCTCTGAAAAAAGAAAAAAAAATAGACCTGATAGTGTTTCGCGACCGAGATCACCGGTTTGAAGACAAACATTTTCTTGGTAAAAATCAATTTTTTCATCTGAAATCCATAATAAAAAAAAAACTGCACTTACCTCAGATTACTTTCTTGTCCATCAGCCCGCGAACAGGCGCGGCTTTCTACCCCTCGCTTGCCTGGTTTGTGCTAAAAAAAGAAAAAAAACATGATCGGGATAGTGTTTCGCGACCGAGATCACCGGTTTGAAGACAAACATTTTCTTGGTAAAAATCAATTTTTTTCATCTTAAATTCATTATAAAAAAAAACTGCACTTACCTCAGATTACTTTCTTGTCCATCAGCCCGCGAACAGACGCGGCTTTCTACCCCTCGCTTGCCTGGATTGCTCTGAAAAAAGGAAAAAAAAATAGCTCTGATAGTGTTTCGCGACCGAGATCACCGGTTTGAAGACAAACATTTTCTTAGTAAAAATCAATTTTTTTCATATGAAATTCATAATAAAAAAAAAACTGCACTTACCTCAGATTACTTTCTTGTCCATCAGCCCGCGAACAGGCTTGGCTTTCTTCCCCTCGCTTGCCTGGCTTGCTCTGAAAAAAGAAAAAAAAATTAAGTCGGGATAGTGTTTCGCGACCGACATCACCGGTTTGAAGACAAACATTTTCTTGGTAAAAATCAATTTTTTTCATCTTAAATTCATTATAAAAAAAAACTGCACTTACCTCAGATTACTTTCTTGTCCATCAGCCCGCGAACAGGCGTGGCTTTCTACCGCTCGCTTGCCTGGTTTGTGCTGAAAAAAGAAAAAAAAATTGATCGGTATAGTGTTTGGCGACTGAGATCAGCGGTTTGAAGACAAATATTTTCTTAGTATAAAATCACGTTATTTCATCTGAAATTCATAATTTTGGTCTGCACTTACCACAGATTACTTTCTTGTCCATCAGCCCGCGAACAGGCGTGGCTTTCTACCCCTCGCTTGCCTGGTTTGTGCTGAAAAAAGAAAAAAAAAATGATCGGGATAGTGTTTCGCGACCGAGATCACCGGTTTGAAGACAAACATTTTCTTGGTAACAATCAATTTTTTTCATCTTAAATTCATTATAAAAAAAAAATGCACTTACCTCAGATTACTTTCTTGTCCATCAGCCCGCGAACAGGCGCGGCTTTCTTCCCCTCGCTTGTCTGGCTTGCTCTGAAAAAAGAAAAAAAAATTAAGTCGGGATAGTGTTTCGCGACCGACATCACCGGTTTGAAGACAAACATTTTCTTGGTAAAAATCAATTTTTTTCATCTTAAATTCAGTATAAAAAAAAACTGCACTTACCTCAGATTACTTTCTTGTCCATCAGCCCGCGAACAGGCGCGGCTTTCTACCGCTCGCTTGCCTGGTTTGTGCTGAAAAAAGGAAAAAAAAATAGTCCTGATAGTGTTTCGCGACCGAGATCACCGGTTTGAAGACAAACATTTTCTTAGTAAAAATCAATTTTTTTCATATGAAATTCATAATTTTGGTCTGCACTTCCCACATAATACTTTCTTGTCCATCAGCCCGCGAACAGACGCGGTTTTCTACCCCTCGCTTGCCTGGCTTGCTCTGAAAAAAGAAAAAAATATTTAGTCGGGATAGTGTTTCGCGACCGAGATCACCGGTTTGAAGACAAACATTTTCTTGGTAAAAATAATTTTTTTCATCTGAAATTCATTATAAAAAAAAAACTGCACTTACCTCGGATTACTTTCTTGTCCATAAGCCTGCGAACAGACGCGGCTTTCTACCCCTCGCTTGCCTGGACTGCACTGAAAAAAGAAAAAAAATAGTCCTGATAGTGTTTCGCGACCGAGATCACCGGTTTGAAGACAAACATTTTCTTAGTAAAAATCAATTTTTTTCATCTGAAATTCATTATAAAAAAAAACTGCACTTACCTCAGATTACTTTTTTGTACATCAGCCCGCGAACAGGCGCGGCTTTCTACCCCTCGCTTGCCTGGTCTGTGCCAAAAAAAAGAAAAAAAAAATGATCGGGATAGTGTTTCGCGACCGAGATCACCGGTTTGAAGACAAACATTTTCTTGGTAAAAATCAATTTTTTTCATCTGAAATTCATTATAAAAAAAATGCACTTACCTCAGATTACTTTCTTGTCCATCAGCCCGCGAATAGACGCGGCTTTCTACCCCTCGCTTGCCTGGATTGCTCTGAAAAAAGGAAAAAAAAATAGTCCTGATAGTGTTTCGCGACCGAGATCACCGGTTTAAAGACAAACATTTTCTTAGTAAAAATCAATTTTTTTCATATGAAATTCATAATAAAAAAAAAAACTGCACTTACCTCAGATTACTTTCTTGTCCATCAGCCCGCGAACAGGCGCGGCTTCCTTCCCCTCGCTTGCCTGGCTTGCTCTGAAAAAAGGAAAAAAATTAAGTCGGTATAGTGTTTGGCGACCGAGATCAGCGGTTTGAAGACAAATATTTTCTTAGTATAAAATCACGTTATTTCATCTGAAATTCATAATTTTGGTCTGCACTTACCACAGATTACTTTCTTGTCCATCAGACCGCAAACAGGTGCGGCTTTCTACCCCTCGCTTGCCTGGATTGCTCTGAAAAAAGAAAAAAAAATAGACCTGATAGTGTTTCGCGACCGAGATCACCGGTTTGAAGACAAACATTTTCTTGGTAAAAATCAATTTTTTCATCTGAAATCCATAATAAAAAAAAAACTGCACTTACCTCAGATTACTTTCTTGTCCATCAGCCCGCGAACAGGCGCGGCTTTCTACCCCTCGCTTGCCTGGTTTGTGCTAAAAAAAGAAAAAAAACATGATCGGGATAGTGTTTCGCGACCGAGATCACCGGTTTGAAGACAAACATTTTCTTGGTAAAAATCAATTTTTTTCATCTTAAATTCATTATAAAAAAAAACTGCACTTACCTCAGATTACTTTCTTGTCCATCAGCCCGCGAACAGACGCGGCTTTCTACCCCTCGCTTGCCTGGATTGCTCTGAAAAAAGGAAAAAAAAATAGCTCTGATAGTGTTTCGCGACCGAGATCACCGGTTTGAAGACAAACATTTTCTTAGTAAAAATCAATTTTTTTCATATGAAATTCATAATAAAAAAAAAACTGCACTTACCTCAGATTACTTTCTTGTCCATCAGCCCGCGAACAGGCGCGGCTTTCTACCCCTCGCTTGCCTGGTTTGTGCTGAAAAAAGAAAAAAAAAATGATCGGGATAGTGTTTCGCGACCGAGATCACCGGTTTGAAGACAAACATTTTCTTGGTAAAAATCAATTTTTTTCATCTTAAATTCATTATAAACAAAAAATGCACTTACCTCAGATTACTTTCTTGTCCAACAGCCCGCGAACAGGCGCGGCTTTCTTCCCCTCGCTTGCCTGGCTTGCTCTGAAAAAAGAAAAAAAAATTAAGTCGGGATAGTGTTTCGCGACCGACATCACCGGTTTGAAGACAAACATTTTCTTGGTAAAAATCTTTTTTTTTCATCTTAAATTCATTATAAAAAAAAACTGCACTTACCTCAGATTATTTTCTTGTCCATCAGACCGCGAACAGGTGCGGCTTTCTACCCCTCGCTTGCCTGGATTGCTCTGAAAAAAGAAAAAAAAATAGACCTGATAGTGTTTCGCGACCGAGATCACCGGTTTGAAGACAAACATTTTCTTAGTAAAAATCAATTTTTTTCATCTGAAATTCATTATAAAAAAAAACTGCACTTACCTCAGATTACTTTTTTGTCCATCAGCCCGCGAACAGGCGCGGCTTTCTACCCCTCGCTTGCCTGGTCTGTGCCAAAAAAAAGAAAAAAAAAAATGATCGGGATTGTGTTTCGCGACCGAGATCACCGGTTTGAAGACAAACATTTTCTTAGTAAAAATCAATTTTTTTCATCTGAAATTCATTATAAAAAAAAACTGCACTTACCTCAGATTACTTTTTTGTCCATCAGCCCGCGAACAGGCGCGGCTTTCTACCCCTCGCTTGCCTGGTCTGTGCCAAAAAAAAGAAAAAAAAAAATGATCGGGATTGTGTTTCGCGACCGAGATCACCGGTTTGAAGACAAACATTTTCTTGGTAAAAATCAATTTTTTTCATCTGAAATTCATTATAAAAAAAAAATGCACTTACTTCAGATTACTTTCTTGTCCATCAGCTCGCGAATAGACGCGGCTTTCTACCCCTCGCTTGCCTGGATTGCTCTGAAAAAAGGAAAAAAAAATAGTCCTGATAGTGTTTCGCGACCGAGATCACCGGTTTGAAGACAAACATTTTCTTAGTAAAAATCAATTTTTTTCATATGAAATTCATAATAAAAAAAAAACTGCACTTACCTCAGATTACTTTCTTGTCCATCAGCCCGCGAACAGGCGCGGCTTCCTTCCCCTCGCTTGCCTGGCTTGCTCTGAAAAAAGAAAAAAAAATTAAGTCGGTATAGTGTTTGGCGACCGAGATCAGCGGTTTGAAGACAAATATTTTCTTAGTATAAAATCACGTTATTTCATCTGAAATTCATAATTTTGGTCTGCACTTCCCACATAATACTTTCTTGTCCATCAGCCCGCAAACAGGTGCGGCTTTCTACCCCTCGCTTGCCTGGATTGCTCTGAAAAAAGAAAAAAAAATTAAGTCGGTATAGTGTTTGGCGACCGAGATCAGCGGTTTGAAGACAAATATTTTCTTAGTATAAAATCACGTTATTTCATTTGAAATTCATAATTTTGGTCTGCACTTACCACAGATTACTTTCTTGTCCATCAGACCGCAAACAGGTGCGGCTTTCTACCCCTCGCTTGCCTGGATTGCTCTGAAAAAAGAAAAAAAATTAGACCTGATAGTGTTTCGCGACCGAGATCACCGGTTTGAAGACAAACATTTTCTTGGTAAAAATCAATTTTTTCATCTTAAATTCATTATAAAAAAAAACTGCACTTACCTCAGATTACTTTCTTGTCCATCAGCCCGCGAACAGGCGCGGCTTCCTTCCCCTCAATTGCCTGGCTTGCTCTGAAAAAAGAAAAAAAAATTAAGTCGGTATAGTGTTTGGCGACCGAGATCAGTGGTTTGAAGACAAATATTTTCTTAGTATAAAATCACGTTATTTCATCTGAAATTCATAATTTTGGTCTGCACTTACCACAGATTACTTTCTTGTCCATCAGACCGCAAACAGGTGCGGCTTTCTACCCCTCGCTTGCCTGGACTGCACTGAAAAAAGAAAAAAAATAGTCCTGATAGTGTTTCGCGACCGAGATCACCGGTTTGAAGACAAACATTTTCTTGGTAAAAATCAATTTTTTCATCTGAAATCCATAATAAAAAAAAAACTGCACTTACCTCAGATTACTTTCTTGTCCATCAGCCCGCGAACAGGCGCGGCTTTCTACCCCTCGCTTGCCTGGTTTGTGCTAAAAAAAGAAAAAAAACATGATCGGGATAGTGTTTCGCGACCGAGATCACCGGTTTGAAGACAAACATTTTCTTGGTAAAAATCATTTTTTTTCATCTTAAATTCATTATAAAAAAAAAACTGCACTTACCTCAGATTACTTTCTTGTCCATCAGCCCGCGAACAGGCGCGGCTTTCTTCCCCTCGCTTGCCTGGCTTGCTCTGAAAAAAGAAAAAAAAATTAAGTCGGTATAGTGTTTGGCGACCGAGATCAGCGGTTTGAAGACAAATATTTTCTTAGTATAAAATCACGGTATTTCATTTGAAATTCATAATTTTGGTCTGCACTTACCACAGATTACTTTCTTGTCCATCAGACCGCCAACAGGTGCGGCTTTCTACCCCTCGCTTGCCTGGATTGCTCTGAAAAAAGAAAAAAAAATAGACCTGATAGTGTTTCGCGACCGAGATCACCGGTTTGAAGACAAACATTTTCTTGGTAAAAATCAATTTTTTCATCTTAAATTCATTATAAAAAAAAACTGCACTTACCTCAGATTACTTTCTTGTCCATCAGCCCGCGAACAGGCGCGGCTTCCTTCCCCTCGCTTGCCTGGCTTGCTCTGAAAAAAGAAAAAAAAATTAAGTCGGTATAGTGTTTGGCGACCGAGATCAGTGGTTTGAAGACAAATATTTTCTTAGTATAAAATCACGTTATTTCATCTGAAATTCATAATTTTGCTCTGCACTTACCACAGATTACTTTCTTGTCCATCAGACCGCAAACAGGTGCGGCTTTCTACCCCTCGCTTGCCTGGACTGCACTGAAAAAAGAAAAAAAATAGTCCTGATAGTGTTTCGCGACCGAGATCACCGGTTTGAAGACAAACATTTTCTTGGTAAAAATCAATTTTTTCATCTGAAATCCATAATAAAAAAAAAACTGCACTTACCTCAGATTACTTTCTTGTCCATCAGCCCGCGAACAGGTGCGGCTTTCTACCCCTCGCTTGCCTGGATTGCTCTGAAAAAAGAAAAAAAAATTAAGTCGGTATAGTGTTTGGCGACCGAGATCAGCGGTTTGAAGACAAATATTTTCTTAGTATAAAATCACGTTATTTCATTTGAAATTCATAATTTTGGTCTGCACTTACCACAGATTACTTTCTTGTCCATCAGACCGCAAACAGGTGCGGCTTTCTACCCCTCGCTTGCCTGGATTGCTCTGAAAAAAGAAAAAAAATTAGACCTGATAGTGTTTCGCGACCGAGATCACCGGTTTGAAGACAAACATTTTCTTGGTAAAAATCAATTTTTTCATCTTAAATTCATTATAAAAAAAAACTGCACTTACCTCAGATTACTTTCTTGTCCATCAGCCCGCGAACAGGCGCGGCTTCCTTCCCCTCAATTGCCTGGCTTGCTCTGAAAAAAGAAAAAAAAATTAAGTCGGTATAGTGTTTGGCGACCGAGATCAGTGGTTTGAAGACAAATATTTTCTTAGTATAAAATCACGTTATTTCATCTGAAATTCATAATTTTGGTCTGCACTTACCACAGATTACTTTCTTGTCCATCAGACCGCAAACAGGTGCGGCTTTCTACCCCTCGCTTGCCTGGACTGCACTGAAAAAAGAAAAAAAATAGTCCTGATAGTGTTTCGCGACCGAGATCACCGGTTTGAAGACAAACATTTTCTTGGTAAAAATCAATTTTTTCATCTGAAATCCATAATAAAAAAAAAACTGCACTTACCTCAGATTACTTTCTTGTCCATCAGCCCGCGAACAGGCGCGGCTTTCTACCCCTCGCTTGCCTGGTTTGTGCTAAAAAAAGAAAAAAAACATGATCGGGATAGTGTTTCGCGACCGAGATCACCGGTTTGAAGACAAACATTTTCTTGGTAAAAATCATTTTTTTTCATCTTAAATTCATTATAAAAAAAAACTGCACTTACCTCAGATTACTTTCTTGTCCATCAGCCCGCGAACAGGCGCGGCTTTCTTCCCCTCGCTTGCCTGGCTTGCTCTGAAAAAAGAAAAAAAAATTAAGTCGGTATAGTGTTTGGCGACCGAGATCAGCGGTTTGAAGACAAATATTTTCTTAGTATAAAATCACGGTATTTCATTTGAAATTCATAATTTTGGTCTGCACTTACCACAGATTACTTTCTTGTCCATCAGACCGCAAACAGGTGCGGCTTTCTACCCCTCGCTTGCCTGGATTGCTCTGAAAAAAGAAAAAAAAATAGACCTGATAGTGTTTCGCGACCGAGATCACCGGTTTGAAGACAAACATTTTCTTGGTAAAAATCAATTTTTTCATCTTAAATTCATTATAAAAAAAAACTGCACTTACCTCAGATTACTTTCTTGTCCATCAGCCCGCGAACAGGCGCGGCTTCCTTCCCCTCGCTTGCCTGGCTTGCTCTGAAAAAAGAAAAAAAAATTAAGTCGGTATAGTGTTTGGCGACCGAGATCAGTGGTTTGAAGACAAATATTTTCTTAGTATAAAATCACGTTATTTCATCTGAAATTCATAATTTTGCTCTGCACTTACCACAGATTACTTTCTTGTCCATCAGACCGCAAACAGGTGCGGCTTTCTACCCCTCGCTTGCCTGGACTGCACTGAAAAAAGAAAAAAAATAGTCCTGATAGTGTTTCGCGACCGAGATCACCGGTTTGAAGACAAACATTTTCTTGGTAAAAATCAATTTTTTCATCTGAAATCCATAATAAAAAAAAAACTGCACTTACCTCAGATTACTTTCTTGTCCATCAGCCCGCGAACAGGCGCGGCTTTCTACCCCTCGCTTGCCTGGTTTGTGCTAAAAAAAGAAAAAAAACATGATCGGGATAGTGTTTCGCGACCGAGATCACCGGTTTGAAGACAAACATTTTCTTGGTAAAAATCAATTTTTTTCATCTTAAATTCATTATAAAAAAAAACTGCACTTACCTCAGATTACTTTCTTGTCCATCAGCCCGCGAACAGACGCGGCTTTCTACCCCTCGCTTGCCTGAATTGCTCTGAAAAAAGGAAAAAAAAATAGCTCTGATAGTGTTTCGCGACCGAGATCACCGGTTTGAAGACAAACATTTTCTTAGTAAAAATCATTTTTTTTCATATGAAATTCATAATAAAAAAAAAACTGCACTTACCTCAGATTACTTTCTTGTCCATCAGCCCGCGAACAGGCGCGGCTTTCTTCCCCTCGCTTGCCTGGCTTGCTCTGAAAAAAGAAAAAAATATTAAGTCGGGATAGTGTTTCGCGACCGACATCACCGGTTTGAAGACAAACATTTTCTTGGTAAAAATCAATTTTTTCATCTTAAATTCATTATAAAAAAAAACTGCACTTACCTCAGATTACTTTCTTGTCCATCAGCCCGCGAACAGGCGCGGCTTCCTTCCCCTCAATTGCCTGGCTTGCTCTGAAAAAAGAAAAAAAAATTAAGTCGGTATAGTGTTTGGCGACCGAGATCAGTGGTTTGAAGACAAATATTTTCTTAGTATAAAATCACGTTATTTCATCTGAAATTCATAATTTTGGTCTGCACTTACCACAGATTACTTTCTTGTCCATCAGACCGCAAACAGGTGCGGCTTTCTACCCCTCGCTTGCCTGGATTGCTCTGAAAAAAGAAAAAAAATTAGACCTGATAGTGTTTCGCGACCGAGATCACCGGTTTGAAGACAAACATTTTCTTGGTAAAAATCAATTTTTTCATCTTAAATTCATTATAAAAAAAAACTGCACTTACCTCAGATTACTTTCTTGTCCATCAGCCCGCGAACAGGCGCGGCTTCCTTCCCCTCAATTGCCTGGCTTGCTCTGAAAAAAGAAAAAAAAATTAAGTCGGTATAGTGTTTGGCGACCGAGATCAGTGGTTTGAAGACAAATATTTTCTTAGTATAAAATCACGTTATTTCATCTGAAATTCATAATTTTGGTCTGCACTTACCACAGATTACTTTCTTGTCCATCAGACCGCAAACAGGTGCGGCTTTCTACCCCTCGCTTGCCTGGACTGCACTGAAAAAAGAAAAAAAATAGTCCTGATAGTGTTTCGCGACCGAGATCACCGGTTTGAAGACAAACATTTTCTTGGTAAAAATCAATTTTTTCATCTGAAATCCATAATAAAAAAAAAACTGCACTTACCTCAGATTACTTTCTTGTCCATCAGCCCGCGAACAGGCGCGGCTTTCTACCCCTCGCTTGCCTGGTTTGTGCTAAAAAAAGAAAAAAAACATGATCGGGATAGTGTTTCGCGACCGAGATCACCGGTTTGAAGACAAACATTTTCTTGGTAAAAATCATTTTTTTTCATCTTAAATTCATTATAAAAAAAAACTGCACTTACCTCAGATTACTTTCTTGTCCATCAGCCCGCGAACAGGCGCGGCTTTCTTCCCCTCGCTTGCCTGGCTTGCTCTGAAAAAAGAAAAAAAAGTTAAGTCGGTATAGTGTTTGGCGACCGAGATCAGCGGTTTGAAGACAAATATTTTCTTAGTATAAAATCACGGTATTTCATTTGAAATTCATAATTTTGGTCTGCACTTACCACAGATTACTTTCTTGTCCATCAGACCGCAAACAGGTGCGGCTTTCTACCCCTCGCTTGCCTGGATTGCTCTGAAAAAAGAAAAAAAAATAGACCTGATAGTGTTTCGCGACCGAGATCACCGGTTTGAAGACAAACATTTTCTTGGTAAAAATCAATTTTTTCATCTTAAATTCATTATAAAAAAAAACTGCACTTACCTCAGATTACTTTCTTGTCCATCAGCCCGCGAACAGGCGCGGCTTCCTTCCCCTCGCTTGCCTGGCTTGCTCTGAAAAAAGAAAAAAAAATTAAGTCGGTATAGTGTTTGGCGACCGAGATCAGTGGTTTGAAGACAAATATTTTCTTAGTATAAAATCACGTTATTTCATCTGAAATTCATAATTTTGCTCTGCACTTACCACAGATTACTTTCTTGTCCATCAGACCGCAAACAGGTGCGGCTTTCTACCCCTCGCTTGCCTGGACTGCACTGAAAAAAGAAAAAAAATAGTCCTGATAGTGTTTCGCGACCGAGATCACCGGTTTGAAGACAAACATTTTCTTGGTAAAAATCAATTTTTTCATCTGAAATCCATAATAAAAAAAAAACTGCACTTACCTCAGATTACTTTCTTGTCCATCAGCCCGCGAACAGGCGCGGCTTTCTACCCCTCGCTTGCCTGGTTTGTGCTAAAAAAAGAAAAAAAACATGATCGGGATAGTGTTTCGCGACCGAGATCACCGGTTTGAAGACAAACATTTTCTTGGTAAAAATCAATTTTTTTCATCTTAAATTCATTATAAAAAAAAACTGCACTTACCTCAGATTACTTTCTTGTCCATCAGCCCGCGAACAGACGCGGCTTTCTACCCCTCGCTTGCCTGAATTGCTCTGAAAAAAGGAAAAAAAAAATAGCTCTGATAGTGTTTCGCGACCGAGATCACCGGTTTGAAGACAAACATTTTCTTAGTAAAAATCATTTTTTTTCATATGAAATTCATAATAAAAAAAAAACTGCACTTACCTCAGATTACTTTCTTGTCCATCAGCCCGCGAACAGGCGCGGCTTTCTTCCCCTCGCTTGCCTGGCTTGCTCTGAAAAAAGAAAAAAATATTAAGTCGGGATAGTGTTTCGCGACCGACATCACCGGTTTGAAGACAAACATTTTCTTGGTAAAAATCAATTTTTTTCATCTTAAATTCATTATAAAAAAAAACTGCACTTACCTCAGATTACTTTCTTGTCCATCAGCCCGCGAACAGGCGCGGCTTTCTACCGCTCGCTTGCCTGGTTTGTGCTGAAAAAAGAAAAAAAAATTGATCGGTATAGTGTTTGGCGACCGAGATCAGCGGTTTGAAGACAAATATTTTCTTAGTATAAAATCACGTTATTTCATCTGAAATTCATAATTTTGGTCTGCACTTACCACAGATTACTTTCTTGTACATCAGACCGCAAACAGGTGCGGCTTTCTACCCCTCGCTTGCCTGGACTGCACTGAAAAAAGAAAAAAAATAGTCCTGATAGTGTTTCGCGACCGAGATCACCGGTTTGAAGACAAACATTTTCTTGGTAAAAATCAATTTTTTCATCTGAAATCCATAATAAAAAAAAAACTGCACTTACCTCAGATTACTTTCTTGTCCATCAGCCCGCGAACAGGCGCGGCTTTCTACCCCTCGCTTGCCTGGTTTGTGCTAAAAAAAGAAAAAAAACATGATCGGGATAGTGTTTCGCGACCGAGATCACCGGTTTGAAGACAAACATTTTCTTGGTAAAAATCAATTTTTTTCATCTTAAATTCATTATAAAAAAAAACTGCACTTACCTCAGATTACTTTCTTGTCCATCAGCCCGCGAACAGACGCGGCTTTCTACCCCTCGCTTGCCTGGATTGCTCTGAAAAAAGGAAAAAAAAATAGCTCTGATAGTGTTTCGCGACCGAGATCACCGGTTTGAAGACAAACATTTTCTTAGTAAAAATAATTTTTTTTCATATGAAATTCATAATAAAAAAAAAACTGCACTTACCTCAGATTACTTTCTTGTCCATCAGCCCGCGAACAGGCGCGGCTTTCTACCCCTCGCTTGCCTGGTTTGTGCTGAAAAAAGAAAAAAAAAATGATCGGGATAGTGTTTCGCGACCGAGATCACCGGTTTGAAGACAAACATTTTCTTGGTAAAAATCAATTTATTTCATCTTAAATTCATTATAAAAAAAAAATGCACTTACCTCAGATTACTTTCTTGTCCATCAGCCCGCGAACAGGCGCGGCTTTCTTCCCCTCGCTTGCCTGGCTTGCTCTGATAAAAGAAAAAAAAATTAAGTCGGTATAGTGTTTCGCGACCGAGATCACCGGTTTGAAGACAAACATTTTCTTGGTAAAAATCAATTTTTTCATCTGAAATCCATAATAAAAAAAAAACTGCACTTAGCTCAGATTACTTTCTTGTCCATCAGCCCGCGAACAGAAGCGGCTTTCTACCCCTCGCTTGCCTGGTTTGTGCTAAAAAAAGAAAAAAAACATAATCGGGATAGTGTTTCGCGACCGAGATCACCGGTTTGAAGACAAACATTTTCTTGGTAAAAATCAATTTTTTTCATCTTAAATTCATTATAAAAAAAAACTGCACTTACCTCAGATTACTTTCTTGTCCATCAGCCCGCGAACAGACGCGGCTTTCTACCCCTCGCTTGCCTGGATTGCTCTGAAAAAAGGAAAAAAAAATAGCTCTGATAGTGTTTCGCGACCGAGATCACCGGTTTGAAGACAAACATTTTCTTAGTAAAAATATTTTTTTTTCATATGAAATTCATAATAAAAAAAAAACTGCACTTACCTCAGATTACTTTCTTGTCCATCAGCCCGCGAACAGGCGCGGCTTTCTACCCCTCGCTTGCCTGGTTTGTGCTGAAAAAAGAAAATAAAATTGATCGGGATAGTGTTTCGCGACCGAGATCACCGGTTTGAAGACAAACATTTTCTTGGTAAAAATCAATTTTTTTCATCTTAAATTCATTATAAAAAAAAAATGCACTTACCTCAGATTACTTTCTTGTCCATCAGCCCGCGAACAGGCGCGGCTTTCTTCCCCTCGCTTGCCTGGTTTGTTCTGAAAAAAGATAAAAAAATTATCGGGATAGTGTTTCGCGACCGACATCACCGGTTTGAAGACAAACATTTTCTTGGTAAAAATCATTTTTTTTCATCTTAAATTCATTATAAAAAAAAACTGCACTTACCTCAGATTACTTTCTTGTCCATCAGACCGCGAACAGGTGCGGCTTTCTACCCCTCGCTTGCCTGGATTGCTCTGAAAAAAGAAAAAAAAAATAGACCTGATAGTGTTTCGCGACCGAGATCACCGGTTTGAAGACAAACATTTTCTTGGTAAAAATCTTTTTTTTTCATCTTAAATTCATTTTAAAAAAAAAATGCACTTACCTCAGATTACTTTCTTGTCCATCAGCCCGCGAACAGGCGCGGCTTTCTTCCCCTCGCTTGCCTGGCTTGCTCTGAAAAAAGAAAAAAAAATTAAGTCGGGATAGTGTTTCGCGACCGAGATCACCGGTTTGAAGACAAACATTTTCTTGGTAAAAATCAATTTTTTTCATCTTAAATTCATTATAAAAAAAAACTGCACTTACCTCAGATTACTTTCTTGTCCATCAGCTCGCGAACAGACGCGGCTTTCTACCCCTCGCTTGCCTGGATTGCTCTGAAAAAAGGAAAAAAAAATAGTCCTCATAGTGTTTCGCGACCGAGATCACCGGTTTGAAGACAAACATTTTCTTGGTAAAAATCAATTTTTTTCATCTTAAATTCATTATAAAAAAAAACTGCACTTACCTCAGATTACTTTCTTGTCCATCAGCTCGCGAACAGACGCGGCTTTCTACCCCTCGCTTGCCTGGCTTGCTCTGAAAAAAGAAAAAAAAATTAAGTCGGTATAGTGTTTCGCGACCGAGATCACCGGTTTGAAGACAAACATTTTCTTGGTAAAAATCAATTTTTTTCATCTTAAATTCATTATTAAAAAAAACTGCACTTACCTCAGATTACTTTCTTGTCCATCAGCCCGCGAACAGGCGCGGCTTCCTTCCCCTCGCTTGCCTGGCTTGCTCTGAAAAAAGAAAAAAAAATTAAGTCGGTATAGTGTTTGGCGACCGAGATCAGCGGTTTGAAGACAAATATTTTCTTAGTATAAAATCACGTTATTTCATCTGAAATTCATAATTTTGGTCTGCACTTACCACAGATTACTTTCTTGTCCATCAGACTGCAAACAGGTGCGGCTTTCTACCCCTCGCTTGCCTGGATTGCTCTGAAAAAAGAAAAAAAAATAGACCTGATAGTGTTTCGCGACCGAGATCACCGGTTTGAAGACAAACATTTTCTTGGTATAAATCAATTTTTTCATCTTAAATTCATTATAAAAAAAAACTGCACTTACCTCAGATTACTTTCTTGTCCATCAGCCCGCGAACAGGCGCGACTTCCTTCCCCTCGCTTGCCTGGCTTGCTCTGAAAAAAGAAAAAAAAATTAAGTCGGTATAGTGTTTGGCGACCGAGATCAGTGGTTTGAAGACAAATATTTTCTTAGTATAAAATCACGTTATTTCATCTGAAATTCATAATTTTGGTCTGCACTTACCACAGATTACTTTCTTGTCCATCAGCCCGCGAACAGGCGCGGCTTCCTTCCCCTCGCTTGCCTGGCTTGCTCTGAAAAAAGAAAAAAAAATTAAGTCGGTATAGTGTTTGGCGACCGAGATCAGCGGTTTGAAGACAAATAATTATTTTCTTAGTATAAAATCACGTTATTTCATCTGAAATTCATAATTTTGGTCTGCACTTACCACAGATTACTTTCTTGTCCATCAGACCGCAAACAGGTGCGGCTTTCTACCCCTCGCTTGCCTGGATTGCTCTGAAAAAAGGAAAAAAAAATAGCTCTGATAGTGTTTCGCGACCGAGATCACCGGTTTGAAGACAAACATTTTCTTAGTAAAAATCAATTTTTTTCATATGAAATTCATAATAAAAAAAAAACTGCACTTACCTCAGATTACTTTCTTGTCCATCAGCCCGCGAACAGGCGCGGCTTTCTAGCCCTCGCTTGCCTGGTTTGTGCTGAAAAAAGAAAAAAAAAAAGATCGGGATAGTGTTTCGCGACCGAGATCACCGGTTTGAAGACAAACATTTTCTTGGTAAAAATCATTTTTTTTCATCTTAAATTCATTATAAAAAAAAAATGCACTTACTTCAGATTACTTTCTTGTCCATCAGCCCGCGAACAGGCGCGGCTTTCTTCCCCTCGCTTGCCTGGCTTGCTCTGAAAAAAGAAAAAAAAATTAAGTCGGGATAGTGTTTCGCGACCGACATCACCGGTTTGAAGACAAACATTTTCTTGGTAAAAATCATTTTTTTTCATCTTAAATTCATTATAAAAAAAAACTGCACTTACCTCAGATTACTTTGTTGTCCATCAGCCCGCGAATAGACGCGGCTTTCTACCCCTCGCTTGCCTGGATTGCTCTGAAAAAAGGAAAAAAAAATAGTCCTGATAGTGTTTCGCGACAGAGATCACCGGTTTGAAGACAAACATTTTCTTAGTAAAAATCAATTTTTTTCATATGAAATTCATTATAAAAAAAAAACTGCACTTACCTCAGATTACTTTCTTGTCCATCAGCCCGCGAACAGGCGCGGCTTCCTTCCCCTCGCTTGCCTGGCTTGCTCTGAAAAAAGAAAAAAAAATTAAGTCGGTATAGTGTTTGGCGACCGAGATCAGCGGTTTGAAGACAAATATTTTCTTAGTATAAAATCACGTTATTTCATCTGAAATTCATAATTTTGGTCTGCACTTACCACAGATTACTTTCTTGTCCATCAGACCGCAAACAGGTGCGGCTTTCTACCCCTCGCTTGCCTGGATTGCTCTGAAAAAAGAAAAAAATATAGACCTGATAGTGTTTCGCGACCGAGATCACCGGTTTGAAGACAAACATTTTCTTGGTAAAAATCAATTTTTTTCATCTTAAATTCATTATAAAAAAAAACTGCACTTACCTCAGATTACTTTCTTGTCCATCAGCCTGCGAACAGGCGCGGCTTTCTACCGCTCGCTTGCCTGGTTTGTGCTGAAAAAAGAAAATAAAATTGATCGGGATAGTGTTTCGCGACCGAGATCACCGGTTTGAAGACAAACATTTTCTTGGTAAAAATCAATTTTTTCATCTGAAATCCATAATAAAAAAAAAACTGCACTTACCTCAGATTACTTTCTTGTCCATCAGCCCGCGAACAGGCGCGGCTTTCTACCGCTCGCTTGCCTGGTTTGTGCTGAAAAAAGAAAATAAAATTGATCGGGATAGTGTTTCGCGACCGAGATCACCGGTTTGAAGACAAACATTTTCTTGGTAAAAATCAATTTTTTCATCTGAAATCCATAATAAAAAAAAAACTGCACTTACCTCAGATTACTTTCTTGTCCATCAGCCCGCGAACAGGCGCGGCTTTCTACCGCTCGCTTGCCTGGTTTGTGCTGAAAAAAGAAAATAAAATTGATCGGGATAGTGTTTCGCGACCGAGATCACCGGTTTGAAGACAAACATTTTCTTGGTAAAAATCAATTTTTTCATCTGAAATTCATTATAAAAAAAAATGCACTTACCTCAGATTACTTTGTTGTCCATCAGCCCGCGAATAGACGCGGCTTTCTACCCCTCGCTTGCCTGGATTGCTCTGAAAAAAGGAAAAAAAATTAGTCCTGATAGTGTTTCGCGACCGAGATCACCGGTTTGAAGACAAACATTTTCTTAGTAAAAATCAATTTTTTTCATATGAAATTCATAATAAAAAAAAAACTGCACTTACCTCAGATTACTTTGTTGTCCATCAGCCCGCGAATAGACGCGGCTTTCTACCCCTCGCTTGCCTGGATTGCTCTGAAAAAAGAAAAAAAAATTAAGTCGGTATAGTGTTTGGCGACCGAGATCAGCGGTTTGAAGACAAATATTTTCTTAGTATAAAATCACGTTATTTCATTTGAAATTCATAATTTTGGTCTGCACTTACCACAGATTACTTTCTTGTCCATCAGACCGCAAACAGGTGCGGCTTTCTACCCCTCGCTTGCCTGGATTGCTCTGAAAAAAGGAAAAAAAAATAGCTCTGATAGTGTTTCGCGACCGAGATCACCGGTTTGAAGACAAACATTTTCTTAGTAAAAATCAATTTTTTTCATATGAAATTCATAATAAAAAAAAAACTGCACTTACCTCAGATTACTTTCTTGTCCATCAGCCCGCGAACAGGCGCGGCTTTCTAGCCCTCGCTTGCCTGGTTTGTGCTGAAAAAAGAAAAAAAAAAAGATCGGGATAGTGTTTCGCGACCGAGATCACCGGTTTGAAGACAAACATTTTCTTGGTAAAAATCATTTTTTTTCATCTTAAATTCATTATAAAAAAAAAATGCACTTACTTCAGATTACTTTCTTGTCCATCAGCCCGCGAACAGGCGCGGCTTTCTTCCCCTCGCTTGCCTGGCTTGCTCTGAAAAAAGAAAAAAAAATTAAGTCGGGATAGTGTTTCGCGACCGACATCACCGGTTTGAAGACAAACATTTTCTTGGTAAAAATCATTTTTTTTCATCTTAAATTCATTATAAAAAAAAACTGCACTTACCTCAGATTACTTTGTTGTCCATCAGCCCGCGAATAGGCGCGGCTTTCTACCCCTCGCTTGCCTGGATTGCTCTGAAAAAAGGAAAAAAAAATAGTCCTGATAGTGTTTCGCGACCGAGATCACCGGTTTGAAGACAAACATTTTCTTAGTAAAAATCAATTTTTTTCATATGAAATTCATAATAAAAAAAAAAACTGCACTTACCTCAGATTACTTTCTTGTCCATCAGCCCGCGAACAGGCGCGGCTTCCTTCCCCTCGCTTGCCTGGCTTGCTCTGAAAAAAGAAAAAAAAAATAAGTCGGTATAGTGTTTGGCGACCGAGATCAGCGGTTTGAAGACAAATATTTTCTTAGTATAAAATCACGTTATTCCATCTGAAATTCATAATTTTGGTCTGCACTTACCACAGATTACTTTCTTGTCCATCAGACCGCGAACAGGTGCGGCTTTCTACCCCTCGCTTGCCTGGATTGCTCTGAAAAACGAAAAAAAAATAGACCTGATAGTGTTTCGCGACCGAGATCACCGGTTTGAAGACAAACATTTTCTTAGTAAAAATCAATTTTTTCATATGAAATTCATAATAAAAAAAAAAACTGCACTTACCTCAGATTACTTTCTTGTCCATCAGCCCGCGAACAGGCGCGGCTTTCTACCGCTCGCTTGCCTGGTTTGTGCTGAAAAAAGAAAAAAAAATTGATCGGGATAGTGTTTCGCGACCGAGATCACCGGTTTGAAGACAAACATTTTCTTGGTAAAAATCAATTTTTTTCATCTTAAATTCATTATAAAAAAAAAATGCACTTACCTCAGATTACTTTCTTGTCCATCAGCCCGTGAACAGGCGCGGCTTTCTTCCCCTCGCTTGCCTGGCTTGCTCTGAAAAAAGAAAAAAAAATTAAGTCGGGATAGTGTTTCGCGACCGAGATTACCGGTTTGAAGACAAATATTTTCTTAGTATAAAATCAATTTTTTCATCTGAAATTCATAATTTTGGTCTGCACTTACCACAGATTACTTTCTTGTCCATCAGGACCGCGAACAGGTGCGGCTTTCTACCCCTCGCTTGCCTGGATTGCTCTGAAAAACGAAAAAAAAATAGACCTGATAGTGTTTCGCGACCGAGATCACCGGTTTGAAGACAAACATTTTCTTAGTAAAAATCAATTTTTTTCATCTGAAATCCATAATAAAAAAAAAACTGCACTTACCTCAGATTACTTTCTTGTCCATCAGCCCGCGAACAGGCGCGGCTTTCTACCGTTCGCTTGCCTGGTTTGTGCTGAAAAAAGAAAATAAAATTGATCGGGATAGTGTTTCGCGACCGAGATCACCGGTTTGAAGACAAACATTTTCTTGGTAAAAATCAATTTTTTCATCTGAAATCCATAATAAAAAAAAAATGCACTTACCTCAGATTACTTTGTTGTCCATCAGCCCGCGAATAGACGCGGCTTTCTACCCCTCGCTTGCCTGGATTGCTCTGAAAAAAGGAAAAAAAAATAGACCTAATAGTGTTTCGCGACCGAGATTACCGGTTTGAAGACAAATATTTTCTTAGTATAAAATCAATTTTTTCATCTGAAATTCATAATTTTGGTCTGCACTTACCACAGATTACTTTCTTGTCCATCAGACCGCAAACAGGTGCGGCTTTCTACCCCTCGCTTGCCTGGATTGCTCTGAAAAACGAAAAAAAAATAGACCTGATAGTGTTTCGCGACCGAGATCACCGGTTTGAAGACAAACATTTTCTTAGTAAAAATCAATTTTTTCATCTGAAATCCATAATAAAAAAAAAACTGCACTTACCTCAGATTACTTTCTTGTCCATCAGCCCGCGAACAGGCGCGGCTTTCTACCGTTCGCTTGCCTGGTTTGTGCTGAAAAAAGAAAATAAAATTGATCGGGATAGTGTTTCGCGACCGAGATCACCGGTTTGAAGACAAACATTTTCTTGGTAAAAATCAATTTTTTCATCTGAAATCCATAATAAAAAAAAAAATGCACTTACCTCAGATTACTTTGTTGTCCATCAGCCCGCGAATAGACGCGGCTTTCTACCCCTCGCTTGCCTGGATTGCTCTGAAAAAAGGAAAAAAAAATAGTCCTAATAGTGTTTCGCGACCGAGATCACCGGTTTGAAGACAAACATTTTCTTAGTAAAAATCAATTTTTTTCATATGAAATTCATGATAAAAAAAAAACTGCACTTACCTCAGATTACTTTCTTGTCCATCAGCCCGCGAACAGGCGAGGCTTCCTTCCCCTCGCTTGCCTGGCTTGCTCTGAAAAAAGAAAAAAAAATTAAGTCGGTATAGTGTTTGGCGACCGAGATCAGCGGTTTGAAGACAAATATTTTCTTAGTATAAAATCACGTTATTTCATCTGAAATTCATAATTTTGGTCTGCACTTACCACAGATTACTTTCTTGTCCATCAGACCGCGAACAGGTGCGGCTTTCTACCCCTCGCTTGCCTGGATTGCTCTGAAAAAAGAAAAAAATATAGACCTGATAGTGTTTCGCGACCGAGATCACCGGTTTGAAGACAAACATTTTCTTGGTAAAAATCAATTTTTTCATCTGAAATCCATAATAAAAAAAAAACTGCACTTACCTCAGATTACTTTCTTGTCCATCAGCCCGCGAACAGGCGCGGCTTTCTACCCCTCGCTTGCCTGGTTTGTGCTAAAAAAAGAAAAAAAACATGATCGGGATAGTGTTTCGCGACCGAGATCACCGGTTTGAAGACAAACATTTTCTTGGTAAAAATCATTTTTTTTCATCTTAAATTCATTATAAAAAAAAACTGCACTTACCTCAGATTACTTTCTTGTCCATCAGCCCGCGAACAGACGCGGCTTTCTACCCCTCGCTTGCCTGGATTGCTCTGAAAAAAGGAAAAAAAAATAGCTCTGATAGTGTTTCGCGACCGAGATCACCGGTTTGAAGACAAACATTTTCTTAGTAAAAATCAATTTTTTTCATATGAAATTCATAATAAAAAAAAAACTGCACTTACCTCAGATTACTTTCTTGTCCATCAGCCCGCGAACAGGCGCGGCTTTCTACCCCTCGCTTGCCTGGTTTGTGCTGAAAAAGAAAAAAAAAATGATCGGGATAGTGTTTCGCGACCGAGATCACCGGTTTGAAGACAAACATTTTCTTGGTAAAAATCAATTTTTTTCATCTTAAATTCATTATAAAAAAAAAATGCACTTACCTCAGATTACTTTCTTGTCCATCAGCCCGCGAACAGGCGCGGCTTTCTTCCCCTCGCTTGCCTGGCTTGCTCTGAAAAAAGAAAAAAAAATTAAGTCGGGATAGTGTTTCGCGACCGACATCACCGGTTTGAAGACAAACATTTTCTTGGTAAAAATCATTTTTTTTCATCTTAAATTCATTATAAAAAAAAACTGCACTTACCTCAGATTACTTTCTTGTCCATCAGACCGCGAACAGGTGCGGCTTTCTACCCCTCGCTTGCCTGGATTGCTCTGAAAAAAGAAAAAAAAATAGACCTGATAGTGTTTCGCGACCGAGATCACCGGTTTGAAGACAAACATTTTCTTGGTAAAAATCAATTGTTTTCATCTTAAATTCATTATAAAAAAAAACTGCACTTACCTCAGATTACTTTCTTGTCCATCAGCCAGCGAACAGGCGCGGCTTTCTTCCCCTGGCTTGCCTGGCTTGCTCTGAAAAAAGAAAAAAAAATTAAGTCGGGATAGTGTTTCGCGACCGACATCACCGGTTTGAAGACAAACATTTTCTTGGTAAAAATCAATTTTTTTCATCTTAAATTCATTATAAAAAAAAACTGCACTTACCTCAGATTACTTTCTTGTCCATCAGCCCGCGAACAGGCGCGGCTTTCTACCGCTCGCTTGCCTGGTTTGTGCTGAAAAAATAAAAAAAAATTGATCGGGATAGTGTTTCGCGACCGAGATCACCGGTTTGAAGACAAACATTTTCTTGGTAAAAAATCAATTTTTTTCATCTTAAATTCATTATAAAAAAAAAATGCACTTACCTCAGATTACTTTCTTGTCCATCAGCCCGCGAACAGGCGCGGCTTTCTACCGCTCGCTTGCCTGGTTTGTGCTGAAAAAAGAAAATAAAATTGATCGGGATAGTGTTTAGCGACCGAGATCACCGGTTTGAAGACAAACATTTTCTTGGTAAAAATCAATTTTTTTCATCTTAAATTCATTATAAAAAAAAACTGCACTTACCTCAGATTACTTTCTTGTCCATCAGCCCGGGAACAGGCGCGGCTTTCTACCGCTCGCTTGCCTGGTTTGTGCTGAAAAAAGAAAATAAAATTGATCGGGATAGTGTTTCGCGACCGAGATCACCGGTTTGAAGACAAACATTTTCTTGGTAAAAATCAATTTTTTTCATCTTAACTTCATTATAAAAAAAAAATGCACTTACCTCAGATTACTTTCTTGTCCATCAGCCCGCGAACAGGCGCGGCTTTCTACCGCTCGCTTGCCTGGTTTGTACTGAAAAAAGAAAAAAAAAATTGATCGGGATAGTGTTTCGCGACCGAGATCACCGGTTTGAAGACAAACATTATCTTGGTAGAAATCAATTTTTTTCATCTTAAATTCATTATAAAAAAAAACTGCACTTACCTCAGATTACTTTCTTGTCCATCGGCCCGCGAACAGGCGCGGCTTTCTACCCCTCGCTTGCCTGGTTTGTTCTGAAAAATGATAAAAAATTGATCGGGATAGTGTTTCGCGACCGAGATCACCGGTTTGAAGACAAACATTTTCTTGGTAAAAATCAATTTTTTTCATCTGAAATTCATTATAAAAAAAAAAATGCACTTACCTCAGATTACTTTCTTGTCCATCAGCCCGCGAACAGGCGCGGCTTTCTTCTCCTCGCTTGCCTGGCTTGCTCTGAAAAAAGAAAAAAAAATTAAGTCGGTATAGTGTTTGGCGACCGAGATCAGCGGTTTGAAGACAAATATTTTCTTAGTATAAAATCACGTTATTTCATCTGAAATTCATAATTTTGGTCTGCACTTCCCACATAATACTTTCTTGTCCATCAGCCCCGCGAACAGACGCGGTTTTCTACCCTCGCTTGCCTGGCTTGCTCTGAAAAAAGAAAAAAATATTGAGTCGGGATAGTGTTTCGCGACCGAGATCACCGGTTTGAAGACAAACATTTTCTTGGTAAAAATATTTTTTTTTCATCTGAAATTCATTATTAAAAAAAATGCACTTACCTTAGATTACTTTCTTGTCCATCAGCCTGCGAACAGACGCGGCTTTCTACCCCTCGCTTGCCTGGACTGCACTGAAAAAAGAAAAAAAATAGTCCTGATAGTGTTTCGCGACCGAGATCACCGAATTGAAGACAAACATTTTCTTAGTAAAAATCAATTTTTTTCACCTGAAATTCATTATAAAAAAAAACTGCACTTACCTCAGATTACTTTTTTGTCCATCAGCCCGCGAAATGGCGCGGCTTTCTACCCCTCGCTTGCCTGGTCTGTGCCAAAAAAAAGAAAAAAAAAATGATCGGGATAGTGTTTCGCGACCGAGATCACCGGTTTGAAGACAAACATTTTCTTGGTAAAAATCAATTTTTTCATCTGAAATCCATAATGAAAAAAAAAAAAGCACTTACCTCAGATTACTTTCTTGTCCATCAGCCCGCGAACAGGCGCGGCTTTCTTCCCCTCGCTTGCCTGGCTTGCTCTGAAAAAAGAAAAAAAAATTAAGTCGGGATAGTGTTTCGCGACCGACATCACCGGTTTGAAGACAAACATTTTCTTGGTAAAAATCATTTTTTTTCATCTTAAATTCATTATAAAAAAAAACTGCACTTACCTCAGATTACTTTCTTGTCCATCAGCCCACGAACAGACGCGGCTTTCTACCCCTCGCTTGCCTGGATTGCTCTGAAAAAAGGAAAAAAAAATAGCTCTGATAGTGTTTCGCGACCGAGATCACCGGTTTGAAGACAAACATTTTCTTAGTAAAAATCAATTTTTTTCATATGAAATTCATAATAAAAAAAAAACTGCACTTACCTCAGATTACTTTCTTGTCAATCAGCCCGCGAACAGGCGCGGCTTTCTACCCCTCGCTTGCCTGGTTTGTGCTGAAAAAAGAAAAAAAAAATGATCGGGATAGTGTTTCGCGACCGAGATCACCGGTTTGAAGACAAACATTTTCTTGGTAAAAATCATTTTTTTTCATCTTAAATTCATTATAAAAAAAAAATGCACTTACTTCAGATTACTTTCTTGTCCATCAGCCCGCGAACAGGCGCGGCTTTCTTACCCTCGCTTGCCTGGCTTGCTCTGAAAAAAGAAAAAAAAATTAAGTCGGGATAGTGTTTCGCGACCGACATCACCGGTTTGAAGACAAACATTTTCTTGGTAAAAATCATTTTTTTTCATCTTAAATTCATTATTAAAAAAAACTGCACTTACCTCAGATTACTTTCTTGTCCATCAGACCGCGAACAGGTGCGGCTTTCTACCCCTCGCTTGCCTGGATTGCTCTGAAAAAAGAAAAAAAAATAGACCTGATAGTGTTTCGCGACCGAGATCACCGGTTTGAAGACAAACATTTTCTTGGTAAAAATCATTTTTTTTCATCTTAAATTCATTATAAAAAAAAACTGCACTTACCTCAGATTACTTTCTTGTCCATCAGCCCGCGAACAGGCGCGGCTTTCTACCCCTCGCTTGCCTGGTTTGTTCTGAAAAAAGATAAAAAAATTATCGGGATAGTGTTTCGCGACCGAGATCACCGGTTTGAAGACAAACATTTTCTTGGTAATAATCAATTTTTTCATCTTAAATTCATTATAAAAAAAAACTGCACTTACCTCAGATTACTTTCTTGTCTATCAGCCCGCGAACAGGCGCGGCTTTCTACCGCTCGCTTGCCTGGTTTGTGCTGAAAAAAGAAAAAAAAAATGATCGGGATAGTGTTTCGCGACCGAGATCACCGGTTTGAAGACAAACATTTTCTTGGTAAAAATCATTTTTTTTCATCTTAAATTCATTATAAAAAAAAAATGCACTTACCTCAGATTACTTTCTTGTCCATCAGCCCGCGAACAGGCGCGGCTTTCTTCCCCTCGCTTGCCTGGCTTGCTCTGAAAAAAGAAAAAAAAATTAAGTCGGGATAGTGTTTCGCGACCGAGATCACCGGTTTGAAGACAAACATTTTCTTGGTAAAAATCAATTTTTTCATCTTAAATTCATTATAAAAAAAAACTGCACTTACCTCAGATTACTTTCATGTCCATCAGCCCGCGAACAGGCGCGGCTTCCTTCCCCTCGCTTGCCTGGCTTGCTCTGAAAAAAGAAAAAAAAATTAAGTCGGTATAGTGTTTGGCGACCGAGATCAGCGGTTTGAAGACAAATATTTTCTTAGTATAAAATCACGTTATTTCATCTGAAATTCATAATTTTGGTCTGCACTTACCACAGATTACTTTCTTGTCCATCAGACCTCAAACAGGTGCGGCTTTCTACCCCTCGCTTGCCTGGATTGCTCTGAAAAAAGAAAAAAAAAATAGACCTGATAGTGTTTCGCGACCGAGATCACCGGTTTGAAGACAAACATTTTCATGGTAAAAATCAATTATTTCATCTTAAATTCATTATAAAAAAAAACTGCACTTACCTCAGATTACTTTGTTGTCCATCAGCCCGCGAACAGGCGCGGCTTCCTTCCCCTCGCTTGCCTGGCTTGCTCTGAAAAAAGAAAAAAAAATTAAGTCGGTATAGTGTTTGGCGACCGAGATCAGCGGTTTGAAGACAAGTATTTTCTTAGTATAAAATCACGTTATTTCATCTGAAATTCATAATTTTGGTCTGCACTTACCTCAGATTACTTTCTTGTCTATCAGCCCGCGAACAGGCGCGGCTTTCTACCGCTCGCTTGCCTGGTTTGTGCTGAAAAAAGAAAAAAAAAATGATCGGGATAGTGTTTCGCGACCGAGATCACCGGTTTGAAGACAAACATTTTCTTGGTAAAAATCATTTTTTTTCATCTTAAATTCATTATAAAAAAAAAATGCACTTACCTCAGATTACTTTCTTGTCCATCAGCCCGCGAACAGGCGCGGCTTTCTTCCCCTCGCTTGCCTGGCTTGCTCTGAAAAAAGAAAAAAATATTAAGTCGGGATAGTGTTTCGCGACCGAGATCACCGGTTTGAAGACAAACATTTTCTTGGTAAAAATCAATTTTTTCATCTTAAATTCATTATAAAAAAAAACTGCACTTACCTCAGATTACTTTCATGTCCATCAGCCCGCGAACAGGCGCGGCTTCCTTCCCCTCGCTTGCCTGGCTTGCTCTGAAAAAAGAAAAAAAAATTAAGTCGGTATAGTGTTTGGCGACCGAGATCAGCGGTTTGAAGACAAATATTTTCTTAGTATAAAATCACGTTATTTCATCTGAAATTCATAATTTTGGTCTGCACTTACCACAGATTACTTTCTTGTCCATCAGACCTCAAACAGGTGCGGCTTTCTCCCCCTCGCTTGCCTGGATTGCTCTGAAAAAAGAAAAAAAAATAGACCTGATAGTGTTTCGCGACCGAGATCACCGGTTTGAAGACAAACATTTTCATGGTAAAAATCAATTATTTCATCTTAAATTCATTATAAAAAAAAACTGCACTTACCTCAGATTACTTTGTTGTCCATCAGCCCGCGAACAGGCGCGGCTTCCTTCCCCTCGCTTGCCTGGCTTGCTCTGAAAAAAGAAAAAAAAATTAAGTCGGTATAGTGTTTGGCGACCGAGATCAGCGGTTTGAAGACAAGTATTTTCTTAGTATAAAATCACGTTATTTCATCTGAAATTCATAATTTTGGTCTGCACTTACCACAGATTACTTTCTTGTCCATCAGACCGCAAACAGGTGCGGCTTTCTACCCCTCGCTTGCCTGGACTGCACTGAAAAAAGAAAAAAAATAGTCCTGATAGTGTTTCGCGACCGAGATCACCGGTTTGAAGACAAACATTTTCTTAGTAAAAATCAATTTTTTTCATCTGAAATTCATTATAAAAAAAAACTGCACTTACCTCAGATTACTTTCTTGTCCATCAGCCCGCGAACAGGCGCGGCTTTCTACCGCTCGCTTGCCTGGTTTGTGCTGAAAAAAGAAAATAAAATTGATCGGGATAGTGTTTCGCGACCGAGATCACCGGTTTGAAGACAAACATTTTCTTGGTAAAAATCAATTTTTTTCATCTTAAATTCATTATAAAAAAAAACTGCACTTACCTCAGATTACTTTCTTGTCCATCAGCCCGCGAACAGGCGCGGCTTTCTACCGCTCGCTTGCCTGGTTTGTGCTGAAAAAAGAAAATAAAATTGATCGGGATAGTGTTTAGCGACCGAGATCACCGGTTTGAAGACAAACATTTTCTTGGTAAAAATCAATTTTTTTCATCTTAAATTCATTATAAAAAAAAACTGCACTTACCTCAGATTACTTTCTTGTCCATCAGCCCGGGAACAGGCGCGGCTTTCTACCGCTCGCTTGCCTGGTTTGTGCTGAAAAAAGAAAATAAAATTGATCGGGATAGTGTTTCGCGACCGAGATCACCGGTTTGAAGACAAACATTTTCTTGGTAAAAATCAATTTTTTTCATCTTAACTTCATTATAAAAAAAAAATGCACTTACCTCAGATTACTTTCTTGTCCATCAGCCCGCGAACAGGCGCGGCTTTCTACCGCTCGCTTGCCTGGTTTGTACTGAAAAAAGAAAAAAAAATTGATCGGGATAGTGTTTCGCGACCGAGATCACCGGTTTGAAGACAAACATTTTCTTGGTAAAAATATTTTTTTTTCATCTGAAATTCATTATTAAAAAAAATGCACTTACCTCAGATTACTTTCTTGTCCATCAGCCCGCGAACAGGCGCGGCTTTCTTCCCCTCGCTTGCCTGGCTTGCTCTGAAAAAAGAAAAAAAAATTAAGTCGGTATAGTGTTTGGCGACCGAGATCAGCGGTTTGAAGACAAATATTTTCTTAGTATAAAATCACGTTATTTCATCTGAAATTCATAATTTTGGTCTGCACTTCCCACATAATACTTTCTTGTCCATCAGCCCGCGAACAGACGCAGTTTTTCTACCCCTCGCTTGCCTGGCTTGCTCTGAAAAAAGAAAAAAATATTGAGTCGGGATAGTGTTTCGCGACCAAGATCACCGGTTTGAAGACAAACATTTTCTTGGAAAAATATTTTTTTTTCATCTGAAATTCATTATAAAAAAAAAAACTGCACTTACCTCAGATTACTTTCTTGTCCATCAGCCTGCGAACAGACGCGGCTTTCTACCCCTCGCTTGCCTGGACTGCACTGAAAAAAGAAAAAAAATAGTCCTGATAGTGTTTCGCGACCGAGATCACCGAATTGAAGACAAACATTTTCTTAGTAAAAATCAATTTTTTTCACCTGAAATTCATTATAAAAAAAAACTGCACTTACCTCAGATTACTTTTTTGTCCATCAGCCCGCGAAATGGCGCGGCTTTCTACCCCTCGCTTGCCTTGTCTGTGCCAAAAAAAAGAAAAAAAAATGATCGGGATAGTGTTTCGCGACCGAGATCACCGGTTTGAAGACAAACATTTTCTTGGTAAAAATCAATTTTTTCATCTGAAATCCATAATGAAAAAAAAAAAGCACTTACCTCAGATTACTTTCTTGTCCATCAGCCCGCGAACAGGCGCGGCTTTCTTCCCCTCGCTTGCCTGGCTTGCTCTGAAAAAAGAAAAAAAAATTAAGTCGGGATAGTGTTTCGCGACCGACATCACCGGTTTGAAGACAAACATTTTCTTGGTAAAAATCAATTTTTTTCATCTTAAATTCATTATAAAAAAAAACTGCACTTACCTCAGATTACTTTCTTGTCCATCAGCCCACGAACAGACGCGGCTTTCTACCCCTCGCTTGCCTGGATTGCTCTGAAAAAAGGAAAAAAAAATAGCTCTGATAGTGTTTCGCGACCGAGATCACCGGTTTGAAGACAAACATTTTCTTAGTAAAAATCAATTTTTTTCATATGAAATTCATAATAAAAAAAAAACTGCACTTACCTCAGATTACTTTCTTGTCCATCAGCCCGCGAACAGGCGCGGCTTTCTACCCCTCGCTTGCCTGGTTTGTGCTGAAAAAAGAAAAAAAAAATGATCGGGATAGTGTTTCGCGACCGAGATCACCGGTTTGAAGACAAACATTTTCTTGGTAAAAATCATTTTTTTTCATCTTAAATTCATTATAAAAAAAAAATGCACTTACTTCAGATTACTTTCTTGTCCATCAGCCCGCGAACAGGCGCGGCTTTCTTACCCTCGCTTGCCTGGCTTGCTCTGAAAAAAGAAAAAAAAATTAAGTCGGGATAGTGTTTCGCGACCGAGATCACCGGTTTGAAGACAAACATTTTCTTGGTAAAAATCATTTTTTTTCATCTTAAATTCATTATTAAAAAAAACTGCACTTACCTCAGATTACTTTCTTGTCCATCAGACCGCGAACAGGTGCGGCTTTCTACCCCTCGCTTGCCTGGATTGCTCTGAAAAAAGAAAAAAAAATAGACCTGATAGTGTTTCGCGACCGAGATCACCGGTTTGAAGACAAACATTTTCTTGGTAAAAATCATTTTTTTTTCATCTAAAATTCATTATAAAAAAAAACTGCACTTACCTCAGATTACTTTCTTGTCCATCAGCCCGCGAACAGGCGCGGCTTTCTACCCCTCGCTTGCCTGGTTTGTTCTGAAAAAAGATAAAAAAATTATCGGGATAGTGTTTCGCGACCGAGATCACCGGTTTGAAGACAAACATTTTCTTGGTAATAATCAATTTTTTCATCTTAAATTCATTATAAAAAAAAACTGCACTTACCTCAGATTACTTTCTTGTCTATCAGCCCGCGAACAGGCGCGGCTTTCTACCGCTCGCTTGCCTGGTTTGTGCTGAAAAAAGAAAAAAAAAATGATCGGGATAGTGTTTCGCGACCGAGATCACCGGTTTGAAGACAAACATTTTCTTGGTAAAAATCATTTTTTTTCATCTTAAATTCATTATAAAAAAAAAATGCACTTACCTCAGATTACTTTCTTGTCCATCAGCCCGCGAACAGGCGCGGCTTTCTTCCCCTCGCTTGCCTGGCTTGCTCTGAAAAAAGAAAAAAATATTTAGTCGGGATAGTGTTTCGCGACCGAGATCACCGGTTTGAAGACAAACATTTTCTTGGTAAAAATCAATTTTTTCATCTTAAATTCATTATAAAAAAAAACTGCACTTACCTCAGATTACTTTCTTGTCCATCAGCCCGCGAACAGGCGCGGCTTCATTCCCCTCGCTTGCCTGGCTTGCTCTGAAAAAAGAAAAAAAAATTAAGTCGGTATAGTGTTTGGCGACCGAGATCAGCGGTTTGAAGACAAATATTTTCTTAGTATAAAATCACGTTATTTCATCTGAAATTCATAATTTTGGTCTGCACTTACCACAGATTACTTTCTTGTCCATCAGACCTCAAACAGGTGCGGCTTTCTACCCCTCGCTTGCCTGGATTGCTCTGAAAAAACAAAAAAAAATAGACCTGATAGTGTTTCGCGACCGAGATCACCGGTTTGAAGACAAACATTTTCATGGTAAAAATCAATTTTTTCATCTTAAATTCATTATAAAAAAAAACTGCACTTACCTCAGATTACTTTGTTGTCCATCAGCCCGCGAACAGGCGCGGCTTCCTTCCCCTCGCTTGTCTGGCTTGCTCTGAAAAAAGAAAAAAAAATTAAGTCGGTATAGTGTTTGGCGACCGAGATCAGCGGTTTGAAGACAAGTATTTTCTTAGTATAAAATCACGTTATTTCATCTGAAATTCATAATTTTGGTCTGCACTTACCACAGATTACTTTCTTGTCCATCAGACCGCAAACAGGTGCGGCTTTCTACCCCTCGCTTGCCTGGACTGCACTGAAAAAAGAAAAAAAATAGTCCTGATAGTGTTTCGCGACCGAGATCACCGGTTTGAAGACAAACATTTTCTTAGTAAAAATCAATTTTTTTCATCTGAAATTCATTATAAAAAAAAACTGCACTTACCTCAGATTACTTTCTTGTCCATCAGCCCGCGAACAGGCGCGGCTTTCTACCGCTCGCTTGCCTGGTTTGTGCTGAAAAAAGAAAATAAAATTGATCGCGATAGTGTTTCGCGACCGAGATCACCGGTTTGAAGACAAACATTTTCTTGGTAAAAATCAATTTTTTTCATCTTAAATTCATTATAAAAAAAAACTGCCTTTACCTTAGATTACTTTCTTGTCCATCAGCCCGCGAACAGGCGCGGCTTTCTACCGCTCGCTTGCCTGGTTTGTGCTGAAAAAAGAAAATAAAATTGATCGGGATAGTGTTTCGCGACCGAGATCACCGGTTTGAAGACAAACATTTTCTTGGTAAAAATCATTTTTTTCATCTGAAATCCATAATAAAAAAAAAACTGCACTTACCTCAGATTACTTTCTTGTCCATCAGCCCGCGAACAGGCGCGGCTTTCTACCGCTCGCTTGCCTGGTTTGTGCTGAAAAAAGAAAATAAAATTGATCGGGATAGTGTTTCGCGACCGAGATCACCGGTTTGAAGACAAACATTTTCTTGGTAAAAATCAATTTTTTCATCTGAAATCCATGATAAAAAAAAAACTGCACTTACCTCAGATTACTTTCTTGTCCATCAGCCCGCGAACAGGCGCGGCTTTCTACCGCTCGCTTGCCTGGTTTGTGCTGAAAAAAGAAAATAAAATTGATCGGGATAGTGTTTCGCGACCGAGATCACCGGTTTGAAGACAAACATTTTCTTGGTAAAAATCAATTTTTTCATCTGAAATCCATAATAAAAAAAAAAATGCACTTACCTCAGATTACTTTGTTGTCCATCAGCCCGCGAATAGACGCGGCTTTCTACCCCTCGCTTGCCTGGATTGCTCTGAAAAAAGGAAAAAAAAATAGTCCTGATAGTGTTTCGCGACCGAGATCACCGGTTTGAAGACAAACATTTTCTTAGTAAAAATCATTTTTTTTCATATGAAATTCATAATAAAAAAAAAAACTGCACTTACCTCAGATTACTTTCTTGTCCATCAGCCCGCGAACAGGCGCGGCTTTCTACCGCTCGCTTGCCTGGTTTGTGCTGAAAAAAGAAAAAAAAATTGATCGGGATAGTGTTTCGCGACCGAGAACACCGGTTTGAAGACAAACATTTTCTTTGTAAAAATAAATTTTTTTCATCTTAAATTCATTATAAAAAAAAAATGCACTTACCTCAGATTACTTTCTTGTCCATCAGCCCGCGAACAGGCGCGGCTTTCTTCCCCTCGCTTGCCTGGCTTGCTCTAAAAAAAGAAAAAAAAATTAAGTCGGGATAGTGTTTCGCGACCGACATCACCGGTTTGAAGACAAACATTTTCTTGGTAAAAATCAATTTTTTTCATCTTAAATTCATTATAAAAAAAAACTGCACTTACCTCAGATTACTTTCTTGTCCATCAGCCCGCGAACAGGCGCGGCTTTCTACCGCTCGCTTGCCTGGTTTGTGCTGAAAAAAGAAAAAAAAAATGATCGGGATAGTGTTTCGCGACCGAGATCACCGGTTTGAAGACAAACATTTTCATGGTAAAAATCATTTTTTTTCATCTTAAATTCATTATAAAAAAAAAATGCACTTACCTCAGATTACTTTCTTGTCCATCAGCCTGCGAACAGATGCGGCTTTCTACCCCTCGCTTGCCTGGACTGCAATGAAAAAAGAAAAAAAATAGTCCTGTTAGTGTTTCGCGACCGAGATCACCGGTTTGAAGACAAAAATTTTCTTTGTAAAAATATTTTTTTTTTCATCTGAAATTCATTATTAAAAAAAACTGCACTTACCTCAGATTACTTTCTTGTCCATCAGCCAGCGAACAGGCGCGGCTTTCTACCCCTCGCTTGCCTGGTCTGTGCTAAAAAAATAAAAAAAAATGATCGGGATAGTGTTTCGCGACCGAGATCACCGGTTTGAAGACAAACATTTTCTTGGTAAAAATCATTTTTTTTCATCTTAAATTCATTATAAATAAAACTGCACTTACCTCAGATTACTTTCTTGTCCATCAGCCCGCGAACAGACGCGGCTTTCTACCCCTTGCTTGCCTGGATTGGTCTGAAAAAAGGAAAAAAAAATTGTCCTGATAGTGTTTCGCGACCGAGATCACCGGTTTGAAGACAAACATTTTCTTAGTAAAAATCAATTTTTTTCATATGAAATTCATAATAAAAAAAAAAACTGCACTTACCTCAGATTACTTTCTTGTCCATCAGCCCGCGAACAGACGCGGCTTTCTACCCCTCGCTTGCCTGGATTGCTCTGAAAAAAGGAAAAAAAAAAAGTCCTGAATGTGTTTCCCGACCGAGATCACCGGTTTGAAGACAAACATTTTCTTAGTAAAAATCATTTTTTTTCATATGAAATTCATAATAAAAAAAAAACTGCACTTACCTCAGCTTACTTTCTTGTCCATCAGCCCGCGAACAGACGCGGCTTTCTACCCCTCGCTTGCCTGGCTTGCTCTGAAAAAAGAAAAAAAAATTAAGTCGGTATAGTGTTTGGCGACCAAGATCAGCGGTTTGAAGACAAATATTTTCTTAGTATAAAATCACGTTATTTCATCTGAAATTCATAATTTTGGTCTGCACTTACCACAGATTACTTTCTTGTCCATCAGACCGCGAACAGGTGCGGCTTTCTACCCCTCGCTTGCCTGGATTGCTCTGAAAAAAGAAAAAAAAATAGACCTGATAGTGTTTCGCGACCGAGATCACCGGTTTGAAGACAAACATTTTCTTGGTAAAAATCAATTTTTTTCATCTTAAATTCATTATGAAAAAAAAATGCACTTACCTCAGATTACTTTCTTGTCCATCAGCCCGCGAACAGGCGCGGCTTTCTTCCCCTCGTTTGCCTGGCTTGCTGTGAAAAAAGAAAAAAAAAATAAGTCGGGATAGTGTTTCGCGACCAACATCACCGGTTTGAAGACAAACATTTTCTTGGTAAAAATCATTTTTTTTCATCTTAAATTCATTATAAAAAAAAACTGCACTTACCTCAGATTACTTTCTTGTCCATCAGCCCGCGAACAGGCGCGGCTTTCTACCGCTCGCTTGCCTGGTTTGTGCTGAAAAAAGAAAAAAAAAATTGATCGGGATAGTGTTTCGCGACCGAGAACACCGGTTTGAAGACAAACATTTTCTTGGTAAAAATCAATTTTTTTCATCTTAAATTCATTATAAAAAAAAACTGCACTTACCTCAGATTACTTTCTTGTCCATCAGCCCGCGAACAGGCGCGGCTTTCTTCCCCTCGCTTGCCTTGATTGCTCTGAAAAAAGGAAAAAAATATAGTCCTGATAGTGTTTCGCGACCGAGATCACCGGTTTGAAGACAAATATTTTCTTAGTATAAAATCACGTTTTTTCATCTGAAATTCATAATTTTGGTCTGCACTTACCACAGATTACTTTCTTGTCCATCAGACCGCGAACAGGTGCGGCTTTCTACCCCTCGCTTGCCTGGATTGCTCTGAAAAAAGAAAAAAAAATAGACCTGATAGTGTTTCGCGACCGAGATCACCGGTTTGAAGACAAACATTTTCTTAGTAAAAATAGAATTTTTCATCTGAAATCCATAATAAAAAAAAAACTGCACTTACCTCAGATTACTTTCTTGTCCATCAGCCCGCGAACAGGCGCGGCTTTCTACCCCTCGCTTGCCTGGTTTGTACTGAAAAAAAAAAAATTGATCGGGATAGTGTTTCGCGACCGAGATCACCGGTTTGAAGACAAATATTTTTTTGGTAAAAATCATTTTTTTTCATCTAAAATTCATTATAAAAAAAAACTGCACTTACCTCAGATTACTTTCTTGTCCATCAGCCCGCGATCAGACGCGGCTTTCTACCCCTCGCTTGCCTGGATTGCTCTGAAAAAAGGAAAAAAAATAGTCCTGATAGTGTTTCGCGACCGAGTTCACCGGTTTGAAGACAAACATTTTCATGGTAAAAATCATTTTTTTTCATCTTAAATTCATTATAAAAAAAAAATGCACTTACCTCAGATTACTTTCTTGTCCATCAGCCTGCGAACAGATGCGGCTTTCTACCCCTCGCTTGCCTGGTTTGTGCTGAAAAAAGAAAAAAAAAATGATCGGGATAGTGTTTCGCGACCGAGATCACCGGTTTGAAGACAAACATTTTCATGGTAAAAATCATTTTTTTTCATCTTAAATTCATTATAAAAAAAAAATGCACTTACCTCAGATTACTTTCTTGTCCATCAGCCTGCGAACAGATGCGGCTTTCTACCCCTCGCTTGCCTGGACTGCACTGAAAAAAGAAAAAAAATAGTCCTGTTAGTGTTTCGCGACCGAGATCACCGGTTTGAAGACAAACATTTTCTTAGTAAAAATATTTTTTTTTCATCTGAAATTCATTATTAAAAAAAACTGCACTTACCTCAGATTACTTTTTTGTCCATCAGCCAGCGAACAGGCGCGGCTTTCTACCCCTCGCTTGCCTGGTCTGTGCTAAAAAAATAAAAAAAAATGATCGGGATAGTGTTTCGCGACCGAGATCACCGGTTTGAAGACAAACATTTTCTTGGTAAAAATCATTTTTTTTCATCTTAAATTCATTATAAATAAAACTGCACTTACCTCAGATTACTTTCTTGTCCATCAGCCCGCGAACAGATGCGGCTTTCTACCCCTTGCTTGCCTGGATTGGTCTGAAAAAAGGAAAAAAAAATTGTCCTGATAGTGTTTCGCGACCGAGATCACCGGTTTGAAGACAAACATTTTCTTAGTAAAAATCAATTTTTTTCATATGAAATTCATAATAAAAAAAAAAACTGCACTTACCTCAGATTACTTTCTTGTCCATCAGCCCGCGAACAGACGCGGCTTTCTACCCCTCGCTTGCCTGGATTGCTCTGAAAAAAGGAAAAAAAAAAAGTCCTGAATGTGTTTCCCGACCGAGATCACCGGTTTGAAGACAAACATTTTCTTAGTAAAAATCATTTTTTTTCATATGAAATTCATAATAAAAAAAAAACTGCACTTACCTCAGCTTACTTTCTTGTCCATCAGCCCGCGAACAGACGCGGCTTTCTACCCCTCGCTTGCCTGGCTTGCTCTGAAAAAAGAAAAAAAAATTAAGTCGGTATAGTGTTTGGCGACCAAGATCAGCGGTTTGAAGACAAATATTTTCTTAGTATAAAATCACGTTATTTCATCTGAAATTCATAATTTTGGTCTGCACTTACCACAGATTACTTTCTTGTCCATCAGACCGCGAACAGGTGCGGCTTTCTACCCCTCGCTTGCCTGGATTGCTCTGAAAAAAGAAAAAAAAATAGACCTGATAGTGTTTCGCGACCGAGATCACCGGTTTGAAGACAAACATTTTCTTGGTAAAAATCAATTTTTTTCATCTTAAATTCATTATGAAAAAAAAATGCACTTACCTCAGATTACTTTCTTGTCCATCAGCCCGCGAACAGGCGCGGCTTTCTTCCCCTCGCTTGCCTGGCTTGCTGTGAAAAAAGAAAAAAAAAATAAGTCGGGATAGTGTTTCGCGACCGACATCACCGGTTTGAAGACAAACATTTTCTTGGTAAAAATCATTTTTTTTCATCTTAAATTCATTATAAAAAAAAACTGCACTTACCTCAGATTACTTTCTTGTCCATCAGCCCGCGAACAGGCGCGGCTTTCTACCGCTCGCTTGCCTGGTTTGTGCTGAAAAAAGAAAAAAAAAATTGATCGGGATAGTGTTTCGCGACCGAGAACACCGGTTTGAAGACAAACATTTTCTTGGTAAAAATCAATTTTTTTCATCTTAAATTCATTATAAAAAAAAAACTGCACTTACCTCAGATTACTTTCTTGTCCATCAGCCCGCGAACAGGCGCGGCTTTCTTCCCCTCGCTTGCCTTGATTGCTCTGAAAAAAGGAAAAAAATATAGTCCTGATAGTGTTTCGCGACCGAGATCACCGGTTTGAAGACAAATATTTTCTTAGTATAAAATCACGTTTTTTCATCTGAAATTCATAATTTTGGTCTGCACTTACCACAGATTACTTTCTTGTCCATCAGACCGCGAACAGGTGCGGCTTTCTACCCCTCGCTTGCCTGGATTGCTCTGAAAAAAGAAAAAAAAATAGACCTGATAGTGTTTCGCGACCGAGATCACCGGTTTGAAGACAAACATTTTCTTAGTAAAAATAGAATTTTTCATCTGAAATCCATAATAAAAAAAAAACTGCACTTACCTCAGATTACTTTCTTGTCCATCAGCCCGCGAACAGGTGCGGCTTTCTACCCCTCGCTTGCCTGGTTTGTACTGAAAAAAAAAAAATTGATCGGGATAGTGTTTCGCGACCGAGATCACCGGTTTGAAGACAAATATTTTTTTGGTAAAAATCATTTTTTTTCATCTAAAATTCATTATAAAAAAAAACTGCACTTACCTCAGATTACTTTCTTGTCCATCAGCCCGCGATCAGACGCGGCTTTCTACCCCTCGCTTGCCTGGATTGCTCTGAAAAAAGGAAAAAAAATAGTCCTGATAGTGTTTCGCGACCGAGTTCACCGGTTTGAAGACAAACATTTTCTTAGTAAAAATATTTTTTTTTCATAATGAAATTCATAATAATAAAAAAAACTGCACTTACCTCAGATTACTTTCTTGTCCATCAGCCCGCGAACAGGCGCGGCTTTCTTCCCCTCGCTTGCCTGGCTTGCTCTGAAAAAAGAAAAAAAAATTAAGTCGGGATAGTGTTTCGCGACCGAGATCACCGGTTTGAAGACAAACATTTTCTTGGTAAAAATCAATTTTTTTCATCTTAAATTCATTATAAAAAAAAACTGCACTTACCTCAGATTACTTTCTTGTCCATCAGCTCGCGAACAGACGCGGCTTTCTACCCCTCGCTTGCCTGGATTGCTCTGAAAAAAGGAAAAAAATATAGTCCTGATAGTGTTTCGCGACCGAGATCACCGGTTTGAAGACAAACATTTTCTTAGTAAAAATATTTTTTTTTCATAATGAAATTCATAATAATAAAAAAAACTGCACTTACCTCAGATTACTTTCTTGTCCATCAGCCCGCGAACAGGCGCGGCTTTCTTCCCCTCGCTTGCCTGGCTTGCTCTGAAAAAAGAAAAAAAAATTAAGTCGGGATAGTGTTTCGCGACCGAGACCACCGGTTTGAAGACAAACATTTTCTTGGTAAAAATCAATTTTTTTCATCTTAAATTCATTATAAAAAAAAACTGCACTTACCTCAGATTACTTTCTTGTCCATCAGCTCGCGAACAGACGCGGCTTTCTACCCCTCGCTTGCCTGGATTGCTCTGAAAAAAGGAAAAAAATATAGTCCTGATAGTGTTTCGCGACCGAGTTCACCGGTTTGAAGACAAACATTTTCTTAGTAAAAATATTTTTTTTTCATATGAAATTCATAATAATAAAAAAAACTGCACTTACCACAGATTACTTTCTTGTCCATCAGCCCGCGAACAGGCGCGGCTTTCTACCGCTCGCTTGCCTGGTTTGTGCTGAAAAAAGAAAAAAAAATTGATCGGGATAGTGTTTCGCGACCGAGATCACCGGTTTGAAGACAAACATTTTCTTTGTAGAAATAAATTTTTTTCATCTTAAATTCATTATAAAAAAAAAATGCACTTACCTCAGATTACTTTCTTGTCCATCAGCCCGCGAACAGGCGCGGCTTTCTTCCCCTCGCTTGCCTGGCTTGCTCTGAAAAAAGAAAAAAAAATTAAGTCGGGATAGTGTTTCGCGACCGACATCACCGGTTTGAAGACAAACATTTTCTTGGTAAAAATCAATTTTTTTCATCTTAAATTCATTATAAAAAAAAACTGCACTTACCTCAGATTACTTTCTTGTCCATCAGCCCGCGAACAGTTGCGGCTTTCTACCGCTCGCTTGCCTGGTTTGTGCTGAAAAAAGAAAAAAAAATTGATCGGGATAGTGTTTCGCGACCGAGATCACCGGTTTGAAGACAAACATTTTCATGGTAAAAATCATTTTTTTTCATCTTAAATTCATTATAAAAAAAAAATGCACTTACCTCAGATTACTTTCTTGTCCATCAGCCTGCGAACAGATGCGGCTTTCTACCCCTCGCTTGCCTGGACTGCACTGAAAAAAGAAAAAAAATAGTCCTGTTAGTGTTTCGCGACCGAGATCACCGGTTTGAAGACAAACATTTTCTTAGTAAAAATATTTTTTTTTCATCTGAAATTCATTATTAAAAAAAACTGCACTTACCTCAGATTACTTTTTTGTCCATCAGCCAGCGAACAGGCGCGGCTTTCTACCCCTCGCTTGCCTGGTCTGTGCTAAAAAAAGAAAAAAAAATGATCGGGATAGTGTTTCGCGACCGAGATCACCGGTTTGAAGACAAACATTTTCTTGGTAAAAATCATTTTTTTTTCATCTTAAATTCATTATAAATAAAACTGCACTTACCTCAGATTACTTTCTTGTCCATCAGCCCGCGAACAGACGCGGCTTTCTACCCCTTGCTTGCCTGGATTGGTCTGAAAAAAGGAAAAAAAAATTGTCCTGATAGTGTTTCGCGACCGAGATCACCGGTTTGAAGACAAACATTTTCTTAGTAAAAATCAATTTTTTTCATATGAAATTCATAATAAAAAAAAAAACTGCACTTACCTCAGAATACTTTCTTGTCCATCAGCCCGCGAACAGACGCGGCTTTCTACCCCTGGCTTGCCTGGTTTGTGCTGAAAAAAGAAAAAAAAAATGATCGGGATAGTGTTTCGCGACCGAGATCACCGGTTTGAAGACAAACATTTTCTTGGTAAAAATCAATTTTTTTCATCTGAAATTCATTATAAAAAAAAATGCACTTACCTCAGATTACTTTCTTGTCCATCAGCCCGCGAACAGGCGCAGCTTCCTTCCCCTCGCTTGCCTGGCTTGCTCTGAAAAAAGAAAAAAAAATTAAGTCGGTATAGTGTTTGGCGACCAAGATCAGCGGTTTGAAGACAAATATTTTCTTAGTATAAAATCACGTTATTTCATCTGAAATTCATAATTTTGGTCTGCACTTACCACAGATTACTTTCTTGTCCATCAGACCGCGAACAGGTGCGGCTTTCTACCCCTCGCTTGCCTGGATTGCTCTGAAAAAAGAAAAAAAATAGACCTGATAGTGTTTCGCGACCGAGATCACCGGTTTGAAGACAAACATTTTCTTGGTAAAAATCAATTTTTTTCATCTTAAATTCATTATAAAAAAAAACTGCACTTACCTCAGATTACTTTCTTGTCCATCAGCCCGCGAACAGGCGCGGCTTTCTACCGCTCGCTTGCCTGGTTTGTGCTGAAAAAAGAAAAAAAAAATTGATCGGGATAGTGTTTCGCGACCGAGATCACCGGTTTGAAGACAAACATTTTATTGGTAAAAATAAATTTTTTTCATCTTAAATTCATTATAAAAAAAAAACTGCACTTACCTCAGATTACTTTCTTGTCCATCAGCCCGCGAACAGGCGCGGCTTTCTTCCCCTCGCTTGCCTTGATTGCTCTGAAAAAAGGAAAAAAATATAGTCCTGATAGTGTTTCGCGACCGAGATCACCGGTTTGAAGACAAATATTTTCTTAGTATAAAATCACGTTTTTTCATCTGAAATTCATAATTTTGGTCTGCACTTACCACAGATTACTTTCTTGTCCATCAGACCGCGAACAGGCGCGGCTTTCTACCCCTCGCTTGCCTGGATTGCTCTGAAAAAAGAAAAAAAAATAGACCTGATAGTGTTTCGCGACCGAGATCACCGGTTTGAAGACAAATATTTTCTTAGTAAAAATCAATTTTTTCATCTGAAATCCATAATAAAAAAAAAACTGCACTTACCTCAGATTACTTTCTTGTCCATCAGCCCGCGAACAGGCGCGGCTTTCTACCCCTCGCTTGCCTGGTTTGTACTGAAAAAAAAAAAATTGATCGGGATAGTGTTTCGCGACCGAGATCACCGGTTTGAAGACAAATATTTTTTTGGTAAAAATCATTTTTTTTCATCTTAAATTCATTATAAAAAAAAACTGCACTTACCTGAGATTACTTTCTTGTCCATCAGCCCGCGATCAGACGCGGCTTTCTACCCCTCGCTTGCCTGGATTGCTCTGAAAAAAGAAAAAAAAATAGTCCTGATAGTGTTTCGCGACCGAGATCACCGGTTTGAAGACAAACATTTTCTTTGTAAAAATAATTTTTTTTCATCTTAAATTCATTATAAAAAAAAAATGCACTTACCTCAGATTACTTTCTTGTCCATCAGCCCGCGAACAGGCGCGGCTTTCTACCCCTCGCTTGCCTGGTTTGGTCTGAAAAAAGATAAAAAAATTATCGGGATAGTGTTTCGCGACCGAGATCACCGGATGGAAGACAAACATTTTCTTGGTAAAAATCAATTTTTTTCATCGGAAATTCATTATAAAAAAAAATGCACTTACCTCAGATTACTTTCTTGTCCATCAGCCCGCGAACAGGCGCGGCTTTCTTCCCCTCGCTTGCCTGGCTTGCTCTGAAAAAAGAAAAAAATTAGTCCTGATAGTGTTTCGCGACCGAGATCACCGGTTTGAAGACAAACATTTTCTTAGTAAAAATCATTTTTTTTCAGCTGAAATTCATTATAAAAAAAAACTGCACTAACCTCAGATTACTTTTTTGTCCATCAGCCAGCGAACAGGCGCGGCTTTCTACTCTCGCTTGCCTGGTCTGTGCTAAAAAAAGAAAAAAAAAATGATCGGGATAGTGTTTCGCGACCGAGATCACCGGTTTGAAGACAAACATTTTCTTGGTAAAAATCATTTTTTTTCATCTTAAATTCATTATAAAAAAAAAAATGCACTTACCTCAGATTACTTTCTTGTCCATCAGCCCGCGAACAGGCGCGGCTTTCTTCCCCTCGCTTGCCTGGCTTGCTCTGAAAAAAGAAAAAAAATATTAAGTCGGGATAGTGTTTCGCGACCGAGATCACCGGTTTGAAGACAAACATTTTCTTGGTAAAAATCATTTTTTTTCATCTTAAATTCATTATAAAAAAAAACTGCACTTACCTCAGATTACTTTCTTGTCCATCAGCTCGCGAACAGACGCGGCTTTCTACCCCTCGCTTGCCTGGATTGCTCTGAAAAAAGGAAAAAAATATAGTCCTGATAGTGTTTCGCGACCGAGATCAGCGGTTTGAAGACAAATATTTTCTTAGTATAAAATCACGTTATTTCATCTGAAATTCATAATTTTGGTCTGCACTTCCCACATAATACTTTTTTGTCCATCAGCCAGCGAACAGGCGCGGCTTTCTACTCTCGCTTGCCTGGTCTGTGCTAAAAAAAGAAAAAAAAAATGATCGGGATAGTGTTTCGCGACCGAGATCACCGGTTTGAAGACAAATATTTTTTTGGTAAAAATCATTTTTTTTCATCTGAAATTCATTATAAAAAAAAACTGCACTTACCTCAGATTACTTTCTTGTCCATCAGCCCGCGATCAGACGCGGCTTTCTACCCCTTGCTTGCCTGGATTGGTCTGAAAAAAGAAAAAAAAAATGATCGGGATAGTGTTTCGCGACCGAGATCACCGGTTTGAAGACAAACATTTTCTTGGTAAAAATCAATTTTTTTCATCTGAAATTCATTATAAAAAAAAATGCACTTACCTCAGATTACTTTCTTGTCCATCAGCCCGCGAACAGGCGCAGCTTCCTTCCCCTCGCTTGCCTGGCTTGCTCTGAAAAAAGAAAAAAAAATTAAGTCGGTATAGTGTTTGGCGACCAAGATCAGCGGTTTGAAGACAAATATTTTCTTAGTATAAAATCACGTTATTTCATCTGAAATTCATAATTTTGGTCTGCACTTACCACAGATTACTTTCTTGTCCATCAGACCGCGAACAGGTGCGGCTTTCTACCCCTCGCTTGCCTGGATTGCTCTGAAAAAAGAAAAAAAATAGACCTGATAGTGTTTCGCGACCGAGATCACCGGTTTGAAGACAAACATTTTCTTGGTAAAAATCAATTTTTTTCATCTTAAATTCATTATAAAAAAAAACTGCACTTACCTCAGATTACTTTCTTGTCCATCAGCCCGCGAACAGGCGCGGCTTTCTACCGCTCGCTTGCCTGGTTTGTGCTGAAAAAAGAAAAAAAAAATTGATCGGGATAGTGTTTCGCGACTGAGATCACCGGTTTGAAGACAAACATTTTCTTGGTAAAAATCAATTTTTTTCATCTTAAATTCATTATAAAAAAAAAACTGCACTTACCTCAGATTACTTTCTTGTCCATCAGCCCGCGAACAGGCGCGGCTTTCTTCCCCTCGCTTGCCTTGATTGCTCTGAAAAAAGGAAAAAAATATAGTCCTGATAGTGTTTCGCGACCGAGATCACCGGTTTGAAGACAAATATTTTCTTAGTATAAAATCACGTTTTTTCATCTGAAATTCATAATTTTGGTCTGCACTTACCACAGATTACTTTCTTGTCCATCAGACCGCGAACAGGTGCGGCTTTCTACCCCTCGCTTGCCTGGATTGCTCTGAAAAAAGAAAAAAAAATAGACCTGATAGTGTTTCGCGACCGAGATCACCGGTTTGAAGACAAATATTTTCTTAGTAAAAATCAATTTTTTCATCTGAAATCCATAATAAAAAAAAAACTGCACTTACCTCAGATTACTTTCTTGTCCATCAGCCCGCGAACAGGCGCGGCTTTCTACCCCTCGCTTGCCTGGTTTGTACTGAAAAAAAAAAAATTGATCGGGATAGTGTTTCGCGACCGAGATCACCGGTTTGAAGACAAATATTTTTTTGGTAAAAATCATTTTTTTTCATCTGAAATTCATTATAAAAAAAAACTGCACTTACCTGAGATTACTTTCTTGTCCATCAGCCCGCGATCAGACGCGGCTTTCTACCCCTCGCTTGCCTGGATTGCTCTGAAAAAAGGAAAAAAAATAGTCCTGATAGTGTTTCGCGACCGAGATCACCGGTTTGAAGACAAACATTTTCTTTGTAAAAATAATTTTTTTTCATCTTAAATTCATTATAAAAAAAAAATGCACTTACCTCAGATTACTTTCTTGTCCATCAGCCCGCGAACAGGCGCGGCTTTCTACCCCTCGCTTGCCTGGTTTGGTCTGAAAAAAGATAAAAAATTTATCGGGATAGTGTTTCGCGACCGAGATCACCGGATGGAAGACAAACATTTTCTTGGTAAAAATCAATTTTTTTCATCGGAAATTCATTATAAAAAAAAATGCACTTACCTCAGATTACTTTCTTGTCCATCAGCCCGCGAACAGGCGCGGCTTTTTTCCCCTCGCTTGCCTGGCTTGCTCTGAAAAAAGAAAAAAATTAGTCCTGATAGTGTTTCGCGACCGAGATCACCGGTTTGAAGACAAACATTTTCTTAGTAAAAATCATTTTTTTTCAGCTGAAATTCATTATAAAAAAAAACTGCACTAACCTCAGATTACTTTTTTGTCCATCAGCCAGCGAACAGGCGCGGCTTTCTACTCTCGCTTGCCTGGTCTGTGCTAAAAAAAGAAAAAAAAAATGATCGGGATAGTGTTTCGCGACCGAGATCACCGGTTTGAAGACAAACATTTTCTTGGTAAAAATCATTTTTTTTTATATTAAATTAATTATAAAAAAAAAAATGCACTTACCTCAGATTACTTTCTTGTCCATCAGCCCGCGAACAGGCGCGGCTTTCTTCCCCTCGCTTGCCTGGCTTGCTCAGAAAAAAGAAAAAAAATATTAAGTCGGGATAGTGTTTCGCGACCGAGATCACCGGTTTGAAGACAAACATTTTCTTGGTAAAAATCATTTTTTTTCATCTTAAATTCATTATAAAAAAAAACTGCACTTACCTCAGATTACTTTCTTGTCCATCAGCTCGCGAACAGACGCGGCTTTCTACCCCTCGCTTGCCTGGATTGCTCTGAAAAAAGGAAAAAAAAATAGTCCTGATAGTGTTTCGCGACCGAGATCACCGGTTTGAAGACAAATATTTTCTTAGTATAAAATCACGTTATTTCATCTGAAATTCATAATTTTGGTCTGCACTTCCCACATAATACTTTTTTGTCCATCAGCCAGCGAACAGGCGCGGCTTTCTACTCTCGCTTGCCTGGTCTGTGCTAAAAAAAGAAAAAAAAAATGATCGGGATAGTGTTTCGCGACCGAGATCACCGGTTTGAAGACAAATATTTTCTTGGTAAAAATCATTTTTTTTCATCTGAAATTCATTATAAAAAAAAACTGCACTTACCTCAGATTACTTTCTTGTCCATCAGCCCGCGATCAGACGCGGCTTTCTACCCCTTGCTTGCCTGGATTGGTCTGAAAAAAGGAAAAAAAAATAGTCCTGATAGTGTTTCGCGACCGAGATCACCGGTTTGAAGACAAATATTTTCTTAGTATAAAATCACGTTATTTCATCTGAAATTCATAATTTTGGTCTGCACTTCCCACATAATACTTTCTTGTCCATCAGCCCGCGAACAGACGCGGTTTTCTACCCCTCGCTTGCCTGGCTTGCTCTGAAAACAGAAAAAAATATTGAGTCGGGATAGTGTTTCGCGACCGAGATCACCGGTTTGAAGACAAATATTTTTTTGGTAAAAATCATTTTTTTTCATCTGAAATTCATTATAAAAAATAACTGCACTTACCTCAGATTACTTTCTTGTCCATCAGCCCGCGATCAGACGCGGCTTTCTACCCCTCGCTTGCCTGGATTGCTCTGAAAAAAGAAAAAAAAATAGTCCTGATAGTGTTTCGCGACCGAGATCACCGGTTTGAAGACAAACATTTTCTTAGTAAAAATATTTTTTTTTCATATGAAATTCATAATAATAAAAAAAACTGCACTTACCTCAGATTACTTTCTTGTCCATCAGCTCGCGAACAGGCGCGGCTTTCTACCGCTCGCTTGCCTGGTTTGTGCTGAAAAAAGAAAAAAAAATTGATCGGGATAGTGTTTCGCGACCGAGATCACCGGTTTGAAGACAAACATTTTCTTTGTAGAAATAATTTTTTTTCATCTTAAATTCATTATAAAAAAAAATGCACTTACCTCAGATTACTTTCTTGTCCATCAGCCCGCGAACAGGCGCGGCTTTCTTCCCCTCGCTTGCCTGGCTTGCTCTGAAAAAAGAAAAAAAATAGTCCTGATAGTGTTTCGCGACCGAGATCACCGGTTTGAAGACAAACATTTTCTTAGTAAAAATCATTTTTTTTCATCTGAAATTCATAATAAAAAAAAAACTGCACTTACCTCAGATTACTTTTTTGTCCATCAGCCAACGAACAGGCGCGGCTTTCTACTCTCGCTTGCCTGGTCTGTGCTAAAAAAAGAAAAAAAAAATGATCGGGATAGTGTTTCGCGACCGAGATCACCGGTTTGAAGACAAATATTTTTTTGGTAAAAATCATTTTTTTTCATCTGAAATTCATTATAAAAAAAAACTGCACTTACCTCAGATTACTTTCTTGTCCATCAGCCCGCGATCAGACGCGGCTTTCTACCCCTTGCTTGCCTGGATTGGTCTGAAAAAAAGAAAATAAAAATAGTCCTGATAGTGTTTCGCGACCGAGATCACCGGTTTGAAGACAAACATTTTGTTGGTAAAAATCAATTTTTTTCATCTTAAATTCATTATAAAAAAAAACTGCACTTACCTCAGATTACTTTCTTGTCCATCAGCCCGCGATCAGACGCGGCTTTTTTCCCCTCGCTTGCCTGGCTTGCTCTGAAAAAAGAAAAAAAATAGTCCTGATAGTGTTTCGCGACCGAGATCACCGGTTTGAAGACAAACATTTTCTTAGTAAAAATCATTTTTTTTCAGCTGAAATTCATAATAAAAAAAAAAACTGCACTTACCTCAGATTACTTTTTTGTCCATCAGCCAGCGAACAGGCGCGGCTTTCTACTCTCGCTTGCCTGGTCTGTGCTAAAAAAAGAAAAAAAAAATGATCGGGATAGTGTTTCGCGACCGAGATCACCGGTTTGAAGACAAATATTTTTTTGGTAAAAATCATTTTTTTTCATCTGAAATTCATTATAAAAAAAAACTCCACTTACCTCAGATTACTTTCTTGTCCATCAGCCCGCGATCAGACGCGGCTTTCTACCCCTTGCTTGCCTGGATTGGTCTGAAAAAAAGAAAATAAAAATAGTCCTGATAGTGTTACGCGACCGAGATCACCGGTTTGAAGACAAATATTTTCTTAGTATAAAATCACGTTATTTCATCTGAAATTCATAATTTTGGTCTGCACTTCCCACATAATACTTTCTTGTCCATCAGCCTGCGAACAGACGCGGTTTTCTACCCCTCGCTTGCCTGGCTTGCTCTGAAAACAGAAAAAAATATTGAGTCGGGATAGTGTTTCGCGACCGAGATCACCGGTTTGAAGACAAACATTTTCTTGGTAAAAATTTTTTTTTTTCATATGAAATTCATTATAAAAAAAAACTGCACTTACCTCAGATTACTTTCTTGTCCATCAGCCTGCGAATAGACGCGGCTTTCTACCCCTCGCTTGCCTGGACTGCACTGAAAAAAGAAAAAAAATTGTCCTGATAGTGTTTCGCGACCGAGATCACCGGTTTGAAGACAAACATTTTCTTAGTAAAAATCAATTTTTTTCATCTGAAATTCATTATAAAAAAAAACTGCACTTACCTCAGATTACTTTTTTGTCCATCAGCCAGCGAACAGGCGCGGCTTTCTACTCTCGCTTGCCTGGTCTGTGCTAAAAAAAGAAAAAAAAATGATCGGGATAGTGTTTCGCGACCGAGATCACCGGTTTGAAGACAAACATTTTCTTGGTAAAAATCAATTTTTTTCATCTTAAATTCATTATAAATAAAACTGCACTTACCTCAGATTACTTTCTTGTCCATCAGCCCGCGAACAGAAGCGGCTTTCTACCCCTCGCTTGCCTGGATTGCTCTGAAAAAAAGAAAAAAAAATAGTCCTGATAGTGTTTCGCGACCGAGATCACCGGTTTGAAGACAAACATTTTCTTAGTAAAAATCAATTTTTTTCATATGAAATTCATAATAAAAAAAAAACTGCACTTATCTCAGATTACTTTCTTGTCCATCAGCCCGCGAACAGGCGCGGCTTTCTACCTCTCGCTTGCCTGGTTTGTGCTGAAAAAAGAAAAAAAAATGATCGGGATAGTGTTTCGCGACCGACATCACCGGTTTGAAGACAAACATTTTCTTAGTAAAAATCATTTTTTTTCAGCTGAAATTCATAATAAAAAAAAAAACTGCACTTACCTCAGATTACTTTTTTGTCCATCAGCCAGCGAACAGGCGCGGCTTTCTACTCTCGCTTGCCTGGTCTGTGCTAAAAAAAGAAAAAAAAAATGATCGGGATAGTGTTTCGCGACCGAGATCACCGGTTTGAAGACAAATATTTTTTTGGTAAAAATCATTTTTTTTCATCTGAAATTCATTATAAAAAAAAACTGCACTTACCTCAGATTACTTTCTTGTCCATCAGCCCGCGATCAGACGCGGCTTTCTACCCCTTGCTTGCCTGGATTGGTCTGAAAAAAAGAAAATAAAAATAGTCCTGATAGTGTTTCGCGACCGAGATCACCGGTTTGAAGACAAATATTTTCTTAGTATAAAATCACGTTATTTCATCTGAAATTCATAATTTTGGTCTGCACTTCCCACATAATACTTTCTTGTCCATCAGCCTGCGAACAGACGCGGTTTTCTACCCCTCGCTTGCCTGGCTTGCTCTGAAAAAAGAAAAAAATATTGAGTCGGGATAGTGTTTCGCGACCGAGATCACCGGTTTGAAGACAAACATTTTCTTAGTAAAAATCAATTTTTTACAAATTAAATTAATAATAAAAAAAAAACTGCACTTACCTCATATTACTTTCTTGTCCATCAGCCTGCGAATAGACGCGGCTTTCTACCCCTCGCTTGCCTGGACTGCACTGAAAAAAGAAAAAAAATAGTCCTGATAGTGTTTCGCGACCGAGATCACCGGTTTGAAGACAAACATTTTCTTAGTAAAAATCAATTTTTTTCAGCTGAAATTCATTATAAAAAAAAACTGCACTTACCTCAGATTACTTTTTTGTCCATCAGCCAGCGAACAGGCGCGGCTTTCTACTCTCGCTTGCCTGGTCTGTGCTAAAAAAAGAAAAAAAAATGATCGGGATAGTGTTTCGCGACCGAGATCACCGGTTTGAAGACAAACATTTTCTTGGTAAAAATCAATTTTTTTCATCTTAAATTCATTATAAATAAAACTGCACTTACCTCAGATTACTTTCTTGTCCATCAGCCCGCGAACAGACGCGGCTTTCTACCCCTCGCTTGCCTGGATTGCTCTGAAAAAAAGAAAAAAAAATAGTCCTGATAGTGTTTCGCGACCGAGATCACCGGTTTGAAGACAAACATTTTCTTAGTAAAAATCAATTTTTTTCATATGAAATTCATAATAAAAAAAAAACTGCACTTACCTCAGATTACTTTCTTGTCCATCAGCCCGCGAACAGGCGCGGCTTTCTACCCCTCGCTTGCCTGGTTTGTGCTGAAAAAAGAAAATAAAATGATCGGGATAGTGTTTCGCGACCGACATCACCGGTTTGAAGACAAACATTTTCTTTTGGTAAAAATAATTTTTTTTCATCTGAAATTCATTATAAAAAAAAATGCACTTACCTCAGATTACTTTCTTGTCCATCAGCCCGCGAACAGGCGCGGCTTTCTTCCCCTCTCTTGCCTGGCTTGCTCTGAAAAAAGAAAAAAAAATTAAGTCGGGATAGTGTTTGGCGACCGAGATCAGCGGTTTGAAGACAAATATTTTCTTAGTATTAAATCACGTTATTCCATCTGAAATTCATAATTTTGGTCTGCACTTACCACAGATTACTTTCTTGTCCATCAGACCGCAAACAGGTGCGGCTTTTTACCCCTCGCTTGCCTGGATTGCTCTGAAAAAACAAAAAAAAATAGACCTGATAGTGTTTCGCGACCGAGATCACCGGTTTGAAGACAAACATTTTGTTGGTAAAAATCAATTTTTTTCATCTTAAATTCATTATAAAAAAAAACTGCACTTACCTCAGATTACTTTCTTGTCCATCAGCCCGCGATCAGACGCGGCTTTTTTCCCCTCGCTTGCCTGGCTTGCTCTGAAAAAAGAAAAAAAATAGTCCTGATAGTGTTTCGCGACCGAGATCACCGGTTTGAAGACAAACATTTTCTTAGTAAAAATCATTTTTTTTCAGCTGAAATTCATAATAAAAAAAAAAACTGCACTTACCTCAGATTACTTTTTTGTCCATCAGCCAGCGAACAGGCGCGGCTTTCTACTCTCGCTTGCCTGGCTTGCTCTGAAAACAGAAAAAAATATTGAGTCGGGATAGTGTTTCGCGACCGAGATCACCGGTTTGAAGACAAACATTTTCTTGGTAAAAATCTTTTTTTTTAATATGAAATTCATTATAAAAAAAAAACTGCACTTACCTCAGATTACTTTCTTGTCCATCAGCCTGCGAATAGACGCGGCTTTCTACCCCTCGCTTGCCTGGACTGCACTGAAAAAAGAAAAAAAATAGTCCTGATAGTGTTTCGCGACCGAGATCACCGGTTTGAAGACAAACATTTTCTTAGTAAAAATCAATTTTTTTCAGCTGAAATTCATTATAAAAAAAAACTGCACTTACCTCAGATTACTTTTTTGTCCATCAGCCAGCGAACAGGCGCGGCTTTCTACTCTCGCTTGCCTGGTCTGTGCTAAAAAAAGAAAAAAAAATGATCGGGATAGTGTTTCGCGACCGAGATCACCGGTTTGAAGACAAACATTTTCTTGGTAAAAATCAATTTTTTTCATCTGAAATTCATTATAAAAAAAAATGCACTTACCTCAGATTACTTTCTTGTCCATCAGCCCGCGAACAGGCGCAGCTTCCTTCCCCTCGCTTGCCTGGCTTGCTCTGAAAAAAGAAAAAAAAATTAAGTCGGTATAGTGTTTGGCGACCAAGATCAGCGGTTTGAAGACAAATATTTTCTTAGTATAAAATCACGTTATTTCATCTGAAATTCATAATTTTGGTCTGCACTTACCACAGATTACTTTCTTGTCCATCAGACCGCGAACAGGTGCGGCTTTCTACCCCTCGCTTGCCTGGATTGCTCTGAAAAAAGAAAAAAAATAGACCTGATAGTGTTTCGCGACCGAGATCACCGGTTTGAAGACAAACATTTTCTTGGTAAAAATCAATTTTTTTCATCTTAAATTCATTATAAAAAAAAACTGCACTTACCTCAGATTACTTTCTTGTCCATCAGCCCGCGAACAGGCGCGGCTTTCTACCGCTCGCTTGCCTGGTTTGTGCTGAAAAAAGAAAAAAAAAATTGATCGGGATAGTGTTTCGCGACTGAGATCACCGGTTTGAAGACAAACATTTTCTTGGTAAAAATCAATTTTTTTCATCTTAAATTCATTATAAAAAAAAAACTGCACTTACCTCAGATTACTTTCTTGTCCATCAGCCCGCGAACAGGCGCGGCTTTCTACCCCTCGCTTGCCTTGATTGCTCTGAAAAAATGAAAAAAATATAGTCCTGATAGTGTTTCGCGACCGAGATCACCGGTTTGAAGACAAATATTTTATTAGTATAAAATCACGTTTTTTCATCTGAAATTCATAATTTTGGTCTGCACTTACCACAGATTACTTTCTTGTCCATCAGACCGCGAACAGGTGCGGCTTTCTACCCCTCGCTTGCCTGGATTGCTCTGAAAAAAGAAAAAAAAATAGACCTGATAGTGTTTCGCGACCGAGATCACCGGTTTGAAGACAAATATTTTCTTAGTAAAAATCAATTTTTTCATCTGAAATCCATAATAAAAAAAAAACTGCACTTACCTCAGATTACTTTCTTGTCCATCAGCCCGCGAACAGGCGCGGCTTTCTACCCCTCGCTTGCCTGGTTTGTTCTGAAAAAAAAAAAATTGATCGGGATAGTGTTTCGCGACCGAGATCACCGGTTTGAAGACAAATATTTTTTTGGTAAAAATCATTTTTTTTCATCTGAAATTCATTATAAAAAAAAACTGCACTTACCTGAGATTACTTTCTTGTCCATCAGCCCGCGATCAGACGCGGCTTTCTACCCCTCGCTTGCCTGGATTGCTCTGAAAAAAGGAAAAAAAATAGTCCTGATAGTGTTTCGCGACCGAGATCACCGGTTTGAAGACAAACATTTTCTTTGTAGAAATAATTTTTTTTCATCTTAAATTCATTATAAAAAAAAAATGCACTTACCTCAGATTACTTTCTTGTCCATCAGCCCGCGAACAGGCGCGGCTTTCTACCCCTCGCTTGCCTGGTTTGGTCTGAAAAAAGAAAAAAAAATTATCGGGATAGTGTTTCGCGACCGAGATCACCGGATGGAAGACAAACATTTTCTTGGTAAAAATCAATTTTTTTCATCGGAAATTCATTATAAAAAAAAATGCACTTACCTCAGATTACTTTCTTGTCCATCAGCCCGCGAACAGGCGCGGCTTTTTTCCCCTCGCTTGCCTGGCTTGCTCTGAAAAAAGAAAAAAATTAGTCCTGATAGTGTTTCGCGACCGAGATCACCGGTTTGAAGACAAACATTTTCTTAGTAAAAATCATTTTTTTTCAGCTGAAATTCATTATAAAAAAAAACTGCACTTACCTCAGATTACTTTCTTGTCCATCAGCCCGCGATCAGACGCGGCTTTCTACCCCTTGCTTGCCTGGATTGGTCTGAAAAAAAGAAAATAAAAATAGTCCTGATAGTGTTTCGCGACCGAGATCACCGGTTTGAAGACAAACATTTTGTTGGTAAAAATCAATTTTTTTCATCTTAAATTCATTATAAAAAAAAACTGCACTTACCTCAGATTACTTTCTTGTCCATCAGCCCGCGATCAGACGCGGCTTTTTTCCCCTCGCTTGCCTGGCTTGCTCTGAAAAAAGAAAAAAAATAGTCCTGATAGTGTTTCGCGACCGAGATCACCGGTTTGAAGACAAACATTTTCTTAGTAAAAATCATTTTTTTTCAGCTGAAATTCATAATAAAAAAAAAAACTGCACTTACCTCAGATTACTTTTTTGTCCATCAGCCAGCGAACAGGCGCGGCTTTCTACTCTCGCTTGCCTGGTCTGTGCTAAAAAAAGAAAAAAAAAATGATCGGGATAGTGTTTCGCGACCGAGATCACCGGTTTGAAGACAAATATTTTTTTGGTAAAAATCATTTTTTTTCATCTGAAATTCATTATAAAAAAAAACTCCACTTACCTCAGATTACTTTCTTGTCCATCAGCCCGCGATCAGACGCGGCTTTCTACCCCTTGCTTGCCTGGATTGGTCTGAAAAAAAGAAAATAAAAATAGTCCTGATAGTGTTACGCGACCGAGATCACCGGTTTGAAGACAAATATTTTCTTAGTATAAAATCACGTTATTTCATCTGAAATTCATAATTTTGGTCTGCACTTCCCACATAATACTTTCTTGTCCATCAGCCTGCGAACAGACGCGGTTTTCTACCCCTCGCTTGCCTGGCTTGCTCTGAAAACAGAAAAAAATATTGAGTCGGGATAGTGTTTCGCGACCGAGATCACCGGTTTGAAGACAAACATTTTCTTGGTAAAAATTTTTTTTTTTCATATGAAATTCATTATAAAAAAAAAACTGCACTTACCTCAGATTACTTTCTTGTCCATCAGCCTGCGAATAGACGCGGCTTTCTACCCCTCGCTTGCCTGGACTGCACTGAAAAAAGAAAAAAAATTGTCCTGATAGTGTTTCGCGACCGAGATCACCGGTTTGAAGACAAACATTTTCTTAGTAAAAATCAATTTTTTTCAGCTGAAATTCATTATAAAAAAAAACTGCACTTACCTCAGATTACTTTTTTGTCCATCAGCCAGCGAACAGGCGCGGCTTTCTACTCTCGCTTGCCTGGTCTGTGCTAAAAAAAGAAAAAAAAATGATCGGGATAGTGTTTCGCGACCGAGATCACCGGTTTGAAGACAAACATTTTCTTGGTAAAAATCAATTTTTTTCATCTTAAATTCATTATAAATAAAACTGCACTTACCTCAGATTACTTTCTTGTCCATCAGCCCGCGAACAGACGCGGCTTTCTACCCCTCGCTTGCCTGGATTGCTCTGAAAAAAAGAAAAAAAAATAGTCCTGATAGTGTTTCGCGACCGAGATCACCGGTTTGAAGACAAACATTTTCTTAGTAAAAATCAATTTTTTTCATATGAAATTCATAATAAAAAAAAAACTGCACTTATCTCAGATTACTTTCTTGTCCATCAGCCCGCGAACAGGCGCGGCTTTCTACCTCTCGCTTGCCTGGTTTGTGCTGAAAAAAGAAAAAAAAATGATCGGGATAGTGTTTCGCGACCGACATCACCGGTTTGAAGACAAACATTTTCTTAGTAAAAATCATTTTTTTTCAGCTGAAATTCATAATAAAAAAAAAAACTGCACTTACCTCAGATTACTTTTTTGTCCATCAGCCAGCGAACAGGCGCGGCTTTCTACTCTCGCTTGCCTGGTCTGTGCTAAAAAAAGAAAAAAAAAATGATCGGGATAGTGTTTCGCGACCGAGATCACCGGTTTGAAGACAAATATTTTTTTGGTAAAAATCATTTTTTTTCATCTGAAATTCATTATAAAAAAAAACTGCACTTACCTCAGATTACTTTCTTGTCCATCAGCCCGCGATCAGACGCGGCTTTCTACCCCTTGCTTGCCTGGATTGGTCTGAAAAAAAGAAAATAAAAATAGTCCTGATAGTGTTTCGCGACCGAGATCACCGGTTTGAAGACAAATATTTTCTTAGTATAAAATCACGTTATTTCATCTGAAATTCATAATTTTGGTCTGCACTTCCCACATAATACTTTCTTGTCCATCAGCCTGCGAACAGACGCGGTTTTCTACCCCTCGCTTGCCTGGCTTGCTCTGAAAACAGAAAAAAATATTGAGTCGGGATAGTGTTTCGCGACCGAGATCACCGGTTTGAAGACAAACATTTTCTTAGTAAAAATCAATTTTTTTCATATGTAATTCATAATAAAAAAAAAACTGCACTTACCTCAGATTACTTTCTTGTCCATCAGCCTGCGAATAGACGCGGCTTTCTACCCCTCGCTTGCCTGGACTGCACTGAAAAAAGAAAAAAAATAGTCCTGATAGTGTTTCGCGACCGAGATCACCGGTTTGAAGACAAACATTTTCTTAGTAAAAATCAATTTTTTTCAGCTGAAATTCATTATAAAAAAAAACTGCACTTACCTCAGATTACTTTTTTGTCCATCAGCCAGCGAACAGGCGCGGCTTTCTACTCTCGCTTGCCTGGTCTGTGCTAAAAAAAGAAAAAAAAATGATCGGGATAGTGTTTCGCGACCGAGATCACCGGTTTGAAGACAAACATTTTCTTGGTAAAAATCAATTTTTTTCATCTTAAATTCATTATAAATAAAACTGCACTTACCTCAGATTACTTTCTTGTCCATCAGCCCGCGAACAGACGCGGCTTTCTACCCCTCGCTTGCCTGGATTGCTCTGAAAAAAAGAAAAAAAAATAGTCCTGATAGTGTTTCGCGACCGAGATCACCGGTTTGAAGACAAACATTTTCTTAGTAAAAATCAATTTTTTTCATATGAAATTCATAATAAAAAAAAAACTGCACTTACCTCAGATTACTTTCTTGTCCATCAGCCCGCGAACAGGCGCGGCTTTCTACCCCTCGCTTGCCTGGTTTGTGCTGAAAAAAGAAAATAAAATGATCGGGATAGTGTTTCGCGACCGACATCACCGGTTTGAAGACAAACATTTTCTTTTGGTAAAAATAATTTTTTTTCATCTGAAATTCATTATAAAAAAAAATGCACTTACCTCAGATTACTTTCTTGTCCATCAGCCCGCGAACAGGCGCGGCTTTCTTCCCCTCTCTTGCCTGGCTTGCTCTGAAAAAAGAAAAAAAAATTAAGTCGGGATAGTGTTTGGCGACCGAGATCAGCGGTTTGAAGACAAATATTTTCTTAGTATTAAATCACGTTATTCCATCTGAAATTCATAATTTTGGTCTGCACTTACCACAGATTACTTTCTTGTCCATCAGACCGCAAACAGGTGCGGCTTTTTACCCCTCGCTTGCCTGGATTGCTCTGAAAAAACAAAAAAAAATAGACCTGATAGTGTTTCGCGACCGAGATCACCGGTTTGAAGACAAACATTTTGTTGGTAAAAATCAATTTTTTTCATCTTAAATTCATTATAAAAAAAAACTGCACTTACCTCAGATTACTTTCTTGTCCATCAGCCCGCGATCAGACGCGGCTTTTTTCCCCTCGCTTGCCTGGCTTGCTCTGAAAAAAGAAAAAAAATAGTCCTGATAGTGTTTCGCGACCGAGATCACCGGTTTGAAGACAAACATTTTCTTAGTAAAAATCATTTTTTTTCAGCTGAAATTCATAATAAAAAAAAAAACTGCACTTACCTCAGATTACTTTTTTGTCCATCAGCCAGCGAACAGGCGCGGCTTTCTACTCTCGCTTGCCTGGCTTGCTCTGAAAACAGAAAAAAATATTGAGTCGGGATAGTGTTTCGCGACCGAGATCACCGGTTTGAAGACAAACATTTTCTTGGTAAAAATTTTTTTTTTTCATATGAAATTCATTATAAAAAAAAAACTGCACTTACCTCAGATTACTTTCTTGTCCATCAGCCTGCGAATAGACGCGGCTTTCTACCCCTCGCTTGCCTGGACTGCACTGAAAAAAGAAAAAAAATAGTCCTGATAGTGTTTCGCGACCGAGATCACCGGTTTGAAGACAAACATTTTCTTAGTAAAAATCAATTTTTTTCAGCTGAAATTCATTATAAAAAAAAACTGCACTTACCTCAGATTACTTTTTTGTCCATCAGCCAGCGAACAGGCGCGGCTTTCTACACTCGCTTGCCTGGTCTGTGCTAAAAAAAGAAAAAAAAATGATCGGGATAGTGTTTCGCGACCGAGATCACCGGTTTGAAGACAAACATTTTCTTGGTAAAAATCAATTTTTTTCATCTGAAATTCATTATAAAAAAAAATGCACTTACCTCAGATTACTTTCTTGTCCATCAGCCCGCGAACAGGCGCAGCTTCCTTCCCCTCGCTTGCCTGGCTTGCTCTGAAAAAAGAAAAAAAAATTAAGTCGGTATAGTGTTTGGCGACCAAGATCAGCGGTTTGAAGACAAATATTTTCTTAGTATAAAATCACGTTATTTCATCTGAAATTCATAATTTTGGTCTGCACTTACCACAGATTACTTTCTTGTCCATCAGACCGCGAACAGGTGCGGCTTTCTACCCCTCGCTTGCCTGGATTGCTCTGAAAAAAGAAAAAAAATAGACCTGATAGTGTTTCGCGACCGAGATCACCGGTTTGAAGACAAACATTTTCTTGGTAAAAATCAATTTTTTTCATCTTAAATTCATTATAAAAAAAAACTGCACTTACCTCAGATTACTTTCTTGTCCATCAGCCCGCGAACAGGCGCGGCTTTCTACCCCTCGCTTGCCTGGTTTGTGCTGAAAAAAGAAAAAAAAAAATGATCGGGATAGTGTTTCGCGACTGAGATCACCGGTTTGAAGACAAACATTTTCTTGGTAAAAATCAATTTTTTTCATCTTAAATTCATTATAAAAAAAAAACTGCACTTACCTCAGATTACTTTCTTGTCCATCAGCCCGCGAACAGGCGCGGCTTTCTTCCCCTCGCTTGCCTTGATTGCTCTGAAAAAAGGAAAAAAATATAGTCCTGATAGTGTTTCGCGACCGAGATCACCGGTTTGAAGACAAATATTTTCTTAGTATAAAATCACGTTTTTTCATCTGAAATTCATAATTTTGGTCTGCACTTACCACAGATTACTTTCTTGTCCATCAGACCGCGAACAGGTGCGGCTTTCTACCCCTCGCTTGCCTGGATTGCTCTGAAAAAAGAAAAAAAAATAGACCTGATAGTGTTTCGCGACCGAGATCACCGGTTTGAAGACAAATATTTTCTTAGTAAAAATCAATTTTTTCATCTGAAATCCATAATAAAAAAAAAACTGCACTTACCTCAGATTACTTTCTTGTCCATCAGCCCGCGAACAGGCGCGGCTTTCTACCCCTCGCTTGCCTGGTTTGTACTGAAAAAAAAAAAATTGATCGGGATAGTGTTTCGCGACCGAGATCACCGGTTTGAAGACAAATATTTTTTTGGTAAAAATCATTTTTTTTCATCTGAAATTCATTATAAAAAAAAACTGCACTTACCTGAGATTACTTTCTTGTCCATCAGCCCGCGATCAGACGCGGCTTTCTACCCCTCGCTTGCCTGGATTGCTCTGAAAAAAGGAAAAAAAATAGTCCTGATAGTGTTTCGCGACCGAGATCACCGGTTTGAAGACAAACATTTTCTTTGTAGAAATAATTTTTTTTCATCTTAAATTCATTATAAAAAAAAAATGCACTTACCTCAGATTACTTTCTTGTCCATCAGCCCGCGAACAGGCGCGGCTTTCTACCCCTCGCTTGCCTGGATTGATCTGAAAAAAGATAAAAAAATTATCGGGATAGTGTTTCGCGACCGAGATCACCGGATGGAAGACAAACATTTTCTTGGTAAAAATCAATTTTTTTCATCGGAAATTCATTATAAAAAAAAATGCACTTACCTCAGATTACTTTCTTGTCCATCAGCCCGCGAACAGGCGCGGCTTTTTTCCCCTCGCTTGCCTGGCTTGCTCTGAAAAAAGAAAAAAATTAGTCCTGATAGTGTTTCGCGACCGAGATCACCGGTTTGAAGACAAACATTTTCTTAGTAAAAATCATTTTTTTTCAGCTGAAATTCATTATAAAAAAAAACTGCACTAACCTCAGATTACTTTTTTGTCCATCAGCCAGCGAACAGGCGCGGCTTTCTACTCTCGCTTGCCTGGTCTGTGCTAAAAAAAGAAAAAAAAAATGATCGGGATAGTGTTTCGCGACCGAGATCACCGGTTTGAAGACAAACATTTTCTTGGTAAAAATCATTTTTTTTCATCTTAAATTCATTATAAAAAAAAAAATGCACTTACCTCAGATTACTTTCTTGTCCATCAGCCCGCGAACAGGCGCGGCTTTCTACCCCTCGCTTGCCTGGATTGCTCTGAAAAAAGAAAAAAAATATTAAGTCGGGATAGTGTTTCGCGACCGAGATCACCGGTTTGAAGACAAACATTTTCTTGGTAAAAATCATTTTTTTTCATCTTAAATTCATTATAAAAAAAAACTGCACTTACCTCAGATTACTTTCTTGTCCATCAGCTCGCGAACAGACGCGGCTTTCTACCCCTCGCTTGCCTGGATTGCTCTGAAAAAAGGAAAAAAATATAGTCCTGATAGTGTTTCGCGACCGAGATCACCGGTTTGAAGACAAATATTTTCTTAGTATAAAATCACGTTATTTCATCTGAAATTCATAATTTTGGTCTGCACTTCCCACATAATACTTTTTTGTCCATCAGCCAGCGAACAGGCGCGGCTTTCTACTCTCGCTTGCCTGGTCTGTGCTAAAAAAAGAAAAAAAAAATGATCGGGATAGTGTTTCGCGACCGAGATCACCGGTTTGAAGACAAATATTTTTTTGGTAAAAATCATTTTTTTTCATCTGAAATTCATTATAAAAAAAAACTGCACTTACCTCAGATTACTTTCTTGTCCATCAGCCCGCGATCAGACGCGGCTTTCTACCCCTTGCTTGCCTGGATTGGTCTGAAAAAAGGAAAAAAAAATAGTCCTGATAGTGTTTCGCGACCGAGATCACCGGTTTGAAGACAAATATTTTCTTAGTATAAAATCACGTTATTTCATCTGAAATTCATAATTTTGGTCTGCACTTCCCACATAATACTTTCTTGTCCATCAGCCCGCGAACAGACGCGGTTTTCTACCCCTCGCTTGCCTGGCTTGCTCTGAAAACAGAAAAAAATATTGAGTGGGGATAGTGTTTCGCGACCGAGATCACCGGTTTGAAGACAAATATTTTTTTGGTAAAAATCATTTTTTTTCATCTGAAATTCATTATAAAAAATAACTGCACTTACCTCAGATTACTTTCTTGTCCATCAGCCCGCGATCAGACGCGGCTTTCTACCCCTCGCTTGCCTGGATTGCTCTGAAAAAAGGAAAAAAAATAGTCCTGATAGTGTTTCGCGACCGAGATCACCGGTTTGAAGACAAACATTTTCTTAGTAAAAATATTTTTTTTTCATATGAAATTCATAATAATAAAAAAAACTGCACTTACCTCAGATTACTTTCTTGTCCATCAGCTCGCGAACAGGCGCGGCTTTCTACCGCTCGCTTGCCTGGTTTGTGCTGAAAAAATAAAAAAAACTTGATCGGGATAGTGTTTCGCGACCGAGATCACCGGTTTGAAGACAAACATTTTCTTTGTAGAAATAATTTTTTTTCATCTTAAATTCATTATAAAAAAAAATGCACTTACCTCAGATTACTTTCTTGTCCATCAGCCCGCGAACAGGCGCGGCTTTTTTCCCCTCGCTTGCCTGGCTTGCTCTGAAAAAAGAAAAAAAATAGTCCTGATAGTGTTTCGCGACCGAGATCACCGGTTTGAAGACAAACATTTTCTTAGTAAAAATCATTTTTTTTCAGCTGAAATTCATAATAAAAAAAAAAACTGCACTTACCTCAGATTACTTTTTTGTCCATCAGCCAGCGAACAGGCGCGGCTTTCTACTCTCGCTTGCCTGGTCTGTGCTAAAAAAAGAAAAAAAAAATGATCGGGATAGTGTTTCGCGACCGAGATCACCGGTTTGAAGACAAATATTTTTTTGGTAAAAATCATTTTTTTTCATCTGAAATTCATTATAAAAAAAAACTGCACTTACCTCAGATTACTTTCTTGTCCATCAGCCCGCGATCAGACGCGGCTTTCTACCCCTTGCTTGCCTGGATTGGTCTGAAAAAAAGAAAATAAAAATAGTCCTGATAGTGTTTCGCGACCGAGATCACCGGTTTGAAGACAAACATTTTGTTGGTAAAAATCAATTTTTTTCATCTTAAATTCATTATAAAAAAAAACTGCACTTACCTCAGATTACTTTCTTGTCCATCAGCCCGCGATCAGACGCGGCTTTTTTCCCCTCGCTTGCCTGGCTTGCTCTGAAAAAAGAAAAAAAATAGTCCTGATAGTGTTTCGCGACCGAGATCACCGGTTTGAAGACAAACATTTTCTTAGTAAAAATCATTTTTTTTCAGCTGAAATTCATAATAAAAAAAAAAACTGCACTTACCTCAGATTACTTTTTTGTCCATCAGCCAGCGAACAGGCGCGGCTTTCTACTCTCGCTTGCCTGGTCTGTGCTAAAAAAAGAAAAAAAAAATGATCGGGATAGTGTTTCGCGACCGAGATCACCGGTTTGAAGACAAATATTTTTTTGGTAAAAATCATTTTTTTTCATCTGAAATTCATTATAAAAAAAAACTCCACTTACCTCAGATTACTTTCTTGTCCATCAGCCCGCGATCAGACGCGGCTTTCTACCCCTTGCTTGCCTGGATTGGTCTGAAAAAAAGAAAATAAAAATAGTCCTGATAGTGTTACGCGACCGAGATCACCGGTTTGAAGACAAATATTTTCTTAGTATAAAATCACGTTATTTCATCTGAAATTCATAATTTTGGTCTGCACTTCCCACATAATACTTTCTTGTCCATCAGCCTGCGAACAGACGCGGTTTTCTACCCCTCGCTTGCCTGGCTTGCTCTGAAAACAGAAAAAAAAATTGAGTCGGGATAGTGTTTCGCGACCGAGATCACCGGTTTGAAGACAAACATTTTCTTGGTAAAAATTTTTTTTTTTCATATGAAATTCATTATAAAAAAAAAACTGCACTTACCTCAGATTACTTTCTTGTCCATCAGCCTGCGAATAGACGCGGCTTTCTACCCCTCGCTTGCCTGGACTGCACTGAAAAAAGAAAAAAAATTGTCCTGATAGTGTTTCGCGACCGAGATCACCGGTTTGAAGACAAACATTTTCTTAGTAAAAATCAATTTTTTTCAGCTGAAATTCATTATAAAAAAAAACTGCACTTACCTCAGATTACTTTTTTGTCCATCAGCCAGCGAACAGGCGCGGCTTTCTACTCTCGCTTGCCTGGTCTGTGCTAAAAAAAGAAAAAAAAATGATCGGGATAGTGTTTCGCGACCGAGATCACCGGTTTGAAGACAAACATTTTCTTGGTAAAAATCAATTTTTTTCATCTTAAATTCATTATAAATAAAACTGCACTTACCTCAGATTACTTTCTTGTCCATCAGCCCGCGAACAGACGCGGCTTTCTACCCCTCGCTTGCCTGGATTGCTCTGAAAAAAAGAAAAAAAAATAGTCCTGATAGTGTTTCGCGACCGAGATCACCGGTTTGAAGACAAACATTTTCTTAGTAAAAATCAATTTTTTTCATATGAAATAAATAATAAAAAAAAAACTGCACTTATCTCAGATTACTTTCTTGTCCATCAGCCCGCGAACAGGCGCGGCTTTCTACCTCTCGCTTGCCTGGTTTGTGCTGAAAAAAGAAAAAAAAATGATCGGGATAGTGTTTCGCGACCGACATCACCGGTTTGAAGACAAACATTTTCTTAGTAAAAATCATTTTTTTTCAGCTGAAATTCATAATAAAAAAAAAAACTGCACTTACCTCAGATTACTTTTTTGTCCATCAGCCAGCGAACAGGCGCGGCTTTCTACTCTCGCTTGCCTGGTCTGTGCTAAAAAAAGAAAAAAAAAATGATCGGGATAGTGTTTCGCGACCGAGATCACCGGTTTGAAGACAAATATTTTTTTGGTAAAAATCATTTTTTTTCATCTGAAATTCATTATAAAAAAAAACTGCACTTACCTCAGATTACTTTCTTGTCCATCAGCCCGCGATCAGACGCGGCTTTCTACCCCTTGCTTGCCTGGATTGGTCTGAAAAAAAGAAAATAAAAATAGTCCTGATAGTGTTTCGCGACCGAGATCACCGGTTTGAAGACAAATATTTTCTTAGTATAAAATCACGTTATTTCATCTGAAATTCATAATTTTGGTCTGCACTTCCCACATAATACTTTCTTGTCCATCAGCCTGCGAACAGACGCGGTTTTCTACCCCTCGCTTGCCTGGCTTGCTCTGAAAACAGAAAAAAATATTGAGTCGGGATAGTGTTTCGCGACCGAGATCACCGGTTTGAAGACAAACATTTTCTTAGTAAAAATCAATTTTTTTCATATGAAATTAATAATAAAAAAAAAACTGCACTTACCTCAGATTACTTTCTTGTCCATCAGCCTGCGAATAGACGCGGCTTTCTACCCCTCGCTTGCCTGGACTGCACTGAAAAAAGAAAAAAAATAGTCCTGATAGTGTTTCGCGACCGAGATCACCGGTTTGAAGACAAACATTTTCTTAGTAAAAATCAATTTTTTTCAGCTGAAATTCATTATAAAAAAAAACTGCACTTACCTCAGATTACTTTTTTGTCCATCAGCCAGCGAACAGGCGCGGCTTTCTACTCTCGCTTGCCTGGTCTGTGCTAAAAAAAGAAAAAAAAATGATCGGGATAGTGTTTCGCGACCGAGATCACCGGTTTGAAGACAAACATTTTCTTGGTAAAAATCAATTTTTTTCATCTTAAATTCATTATAAATAAAACTGCACTTACCTCAGATTACTTTCTTGTCCATCAGCCCGCGAACAGACGCGGCTTTCTACCCCTCGCTTGCCTGGATTGCTCTGAAAAAAAGAAAAAAAAATAGTCCTGATAGTGTTTCGCGACCGAGATCACCGGTTTGAAGACAAACATTTTCTTAGTAAAAATCAATTTTTTTCATATGAAATTCATAATAAAAAAAAAACTGCACTTACCTCAGATTACTTTCTTGTCCATCAGCCCGCGAACAGGCGCGGCTTTCTACCCCTCGCTTGCCTGGTTTGTGCTGAAAAAAGAAAATAAAATGATCGGGATAGTGTTTCGCGACCGACATCACCGGTTTGAAGACAAACATTTTCTTTTGGTAAAAATAATTTTTTTTCATCTGAAATTCATTATAAAAAAAAATGCACTTACCTCAGATTACTTTCTTGTCCATCAGCCCGCGAACAGGCGCGGCTTTCTTCCCCTCTCTTGCCTGGCTTGCTCTGAAAAAAGAAAAAAAAATTAAGTCGGGATAGTGTTTGGCGACCGAGATCAGCGGTTTGAAGACAAATATTTTCTTAGTATTAAATCACGTTATTCCATCTGAAATTCATAATTTTGGTCTGCACTTACCACAGATTACTTTCTTGTCCATCAGACCGCAAACAGGTGCGGCTTTTTACCCCTCGCTTGCCTGGATTGCTCTGAAAAAACAAAAAAAAATAGACCTGATAGTGTTTCGCGACCGAGATCACCGGTTTGAAGACAAACATTTTGTTGGTAAAAATCAATTTTTTTCATCTTAAATTCATTATAAAAAAAAACTGCACTTACCTCAGATTACTTTCTTGTCCATCAGCCCGCGATCAGACGCGGCTTTTTTCCCCTCGCTTGCCTGGCTTGATCTGAAAAAAGAAAAAAAATAGTCCTGATAGTGTTTCGCGACCGAGATCACCGGTTTGAAGACAAACATTTTCTTAGTAAAAATCATTTTTTTTCAGCTGAAATTCATAATAAAAAAAAAAACTGCACTTACCTCAGATTACTTTTTTGTCCATCAGCCAGCGAACAGGCGCGGCTTTCTACTCTCGCTTGCCTGGCTTGCTCTGAAAACAGAAAAAAATATTGAGTCGGGATAGTGTTTCGCGACCGAGATCACCGGTTTGAAGACAAACATTTTCTTGGTAAAAATCATTTTTTTTCATCTTAAATTCATTATAAAAAAAAACTGCACTTACCTCAGATTACTTTCTTGTCCATCAGCTCGCGAACAGACGCGGCTTTCTACCCCTCGCTTGCCTGGATTGCTCTGAAAAAAGGAAAAAAATATAGTCCTGATAGTGTTTCGCGACCGAGATCACCGGTTTGAAGACAAATATTTTCTTAGTATAAAATCACGTTATTTCATCTGAAATTCATAATTTTGGTCTGCACTTCCCACATAATACTTTTTTGTCCATCAGCCAGCGAACAGGCGCGGCTTTCTACTCTCGCTTGCCTGGTCTGTGCTAAAAAAAGAAAAAAAAAATGATCGGGATAGTGTTTCGCGACCGAGATCACCGGTTTGAAGACAAATATTTTTTTGGTAAAAATCATTTTTTTTCATCTGAAATTCATTATAAAAAAAAACTGCACTTACCTCAGATTACTTTCTTGTCCATCAGCCCGCGATCAGACGCGGCTTTCTACCCCTTGCTTGCCTGGATTGGTCTGAAAAAAGGAAAAAAAAATAGTCCTGATAGTGTTTCGCGACCGAGATCACCGGTTTGAAGACAAATATTTTCTTAGTATAAAATCACGTTATTTCATCTGAAATTCATAATTTTGGTCTGCACTTCCCACATAATACTTTCTTGTCCATCAGCCCGCGAACAGACGCGGTTTTCTACCCCTCGCTTGCCTGGCTTGCTCTGAAAACAGAAAAAAATATTGAGTCGGGATAGTGTTTCGCGACCGAGATCACCGGTTTGAAGACAAATATTTTTTTGGTAAAAATCATTTTTTTTCATCTGAAATTCATTATAAAAAATAACTGCACTTACCTCAGATTACTTTCTTGTCCATCAGCCCGCGATCAGACGCGGCTTTCTACCCCTCGCTTGCCTGGATTGCTCTGAAAAAAGGAAAAAAAATAGTCCTGATAGTGTTTCGCGACCGAGATCACCGGTTTGAAGACAAACATTTTCTTAGTAAAAATATTTTTTTTTCATATGAAATTCATAATAATAAAAAAAACTGCACTTACCTCAGATTACTTTCTTGTCCATCAGCTCGCGAACAGGCGCGGCTTTCTACCGCTCGCTTGCCTGGTTTGTGCTGAAAAAAGAAAAAAAAATTGATCGGGATAGTGTTTCGCGACCGAGATCACCGGTTTGAAGACAAACATTTTCTTTGTAGAAATAATTTTTTTTCATCTTAAATTCATTATAAAAAAAAATGCACTTACCTCAGATTACTTTCTTGTCCATCAGCCCGCGAACAGGCGCGGCTTTTTTCCCCTCGCTTGCCTGGCTTGCTCTGAAAAAAGAAAAAAAATAGTCCTGATAGTGTTTCGCGACCGAGATCACCGGTTTGAAGACAAACATTTTCTTAGTAAAAATCATTTTTTTTCAGCTGAAATTCATAATAAAAAAAAAAACTGCACTTACCTCAGATTACTTTTTTGTCCATCAGCCAGCGAACAGGCGCGGCTTTCTACTCTCGCTTGCCTGGTCTGTGCTAAAAAAAGAAAAAAAAAATGATCGGGATAGTGTTTCGCGACCGAGATCACCGGTTTGAAGACAAATATTTTTTTGGTAAAAATCATTTTTTTTCATCTGAAATTCATTATAAAAAAAAACTGCACTTACCTCAGATTACTTTCTTGTCCATCAGCCCGCGATCAGACGCGGCTTTCTACCCCTTGCTTGCCTGGATTGGTCTGAAAAAAAGAAAATAAAAATAGTCCTGATAGTGTTTCGCGACCGAGATCACCGGTTTGAAGACAAACATTTTGTTGGTAAAAATCAATTTTTTTCATCTTAAATTCATTATAAAAAAAAACTGCACTTACCTCAGATTACTTTCTTGTCCATCAGCCCGCGATCAGACGCGGCTTTTTTCCCCTCGCTTGCCTGGCTTGCTCTGAAAAAAGAAAAAAAATAGTCCTGATAGTGTTTCGCGACCGAGATCACCGGTTTGAAGACAAACATTTTCTTAGTAAAAATCATTTTTTTTCAGCTGAAATTCATAATAAAAAAAAAAACTGCACTTACCTCAGATTACTTTTTTGTCCATCAGCCAGCGAACAGGCGCGGCTTTCTACTCTCGCTTGCCTGGTCTGTGCTAAAAAAAGAAAAAAAAAATGATCGGGATAGTGTTTCGCGACCGAGATCACCGGTTTGAAGACAAATATTTTTTTGGTAAAAATCATTTTTTTTCATCTGAAATTCATTATAAAAAAAAACTCCACTTACCTCAGATTACTTTCTTGTCCATCAGCCCGCGATCAGACGCGGCTTTCTACCCCTTGCTTGCCTGGATTGGTCTGAAAAAAAGAAAATAAAAATAGTCCTGATAGTGTTACGCGACCGAGATCACCGGTTTGAAGACAAATATTTTCTTAGTATAAAATCACGTTATTTCATCTGAAATTCATAATTTTGGTCTGCACTTCCCACATAATACTTTCTTGTCCATCAGCCTGCGAACAGACGCGGTTTTCTACCCCTCGCTTGCCTGGCTTGCTCTGAAAACAGAAAAAAATATTGAGTCGGGATAGTGTTTCGCGACCGAGATCACCGGTTTGAAGACAAACATTTTCTTGGTAAAAATTTTTTTTTTTCATATGAAATTCATTATAAAAAAAAAACTGCACTTACCTCAGATTACTTTCTTGTCCATCAGCCTGCGAATAGACGCGGCTTTCTACCCCTCGCTTGCCTGGACTGCACTGAAAAAAGAAAAAAAATTGTCCTGATAGTGTTTCGCGACCGAGATCACCGGTTTGAAGACAAACATTTTCTTAGTAAAAATCAATTTTTTTCAGCTGAAATTCATTATAAAAAAAAACTGCACTTACCTCAGATTACTTTTTTGTCCATCAGCCAGCGAACAGGCGCGGCTTTCTACTCTCGCTTGCCTGGTCTGTGCTAAAAAAAGAAAAAAAAATGATCGGGATAGTGTTTCGCGACCGAGATCACCGGTTTGAAGACAAACATTTTCTTGGTAAAAATCAATTTTTTTCATCTTAAATTCATTATAAATAAAACTGCACTTACCTCAGATTACTTTCTTGTCCATCAGCCCGCGAACAGACGCGGCTTTCTACCCCTCGCTTGCCTGGATTGCTCTGAAAAAAAGAAAAAAAAATAGTCCTGATAGTGTTTCGCGACCGAGATCACCGGTTTGAAGACAAACATTTTCTTAGTAAAAATCAATTTTTTTCATATGAAATTCATAATAAAAAAAAAACTGCACTTATCTCAGATTACTTTCTTGTCCATCAGCCCGCGAACAGGCGCGGCTTTCTACCTCTCGCTTGCCTGGTTTGTGCTGAAAAAAGAAAAAAAAATGATCGGGATAGTGTTTCGCGACCGACATCACCGGTTTGAAGACAAACATTTTCTTAGTAAAAATCATTTTTTTTCAGCTGAAATTCATAATAAAAAAAAAAACTGCACTTACCTCAGATTACTTTTTTGTCCATCAGCCAGCGAACAGGCGCGGCTTTCTACTCTCGCTTGCCTGGTCTGTGCTAAAAAAAGAAAAAAAAAATGATCGGGATAGTGTTTCGCGACCGAGATCACCGGTTTGAAGACAAATATTTTTTTGGTAAAAATCATTTTTTTTCATCTGAAATTCATTATAAAAAAAAACTGCACTTACCTCAGATTACTTTCTTGTCCATCAGCCCGCGATCAGACGCGGCTTTCTACCCCTTGCTTGCCTGGATTGGTCTGAAAAAAAGAAAATAAAAATAGTCCTGATAGTGTTTCGCGACCGAGATCACCGGTTTGAAGACAAATATTTTCTTAGTATAAAATCACGTTATTTCATCTGAAATTCATAATTTTGGTCTGCACTTCCCACATAATACTTTCTTGTCCATCAGCCTGCGAACAGACGCGGTTTTCTACCCCTCGCTTGCCTGGCTTGCTCTGAAAACAGAAAAAAATATTGAGTCGGGATAGTGTTTCGCGACCGAGATCACCGGTTTGAAGACAAACATTTTCTTAGTAAAAATCAATTTTTTTCATATGAAATTAATAATAAAAAAAAAACTGCACTTACCTCAGATTACTTTCTTGTCCATCAGCCTGCGAATAGACGCGGCTTTCTACCCCTCGCTTGCCTGGACTGCACTGAAAAAAGAAAAAAAATAGTCCTGATAGTGTTTCGCGACCGAGATCACCGGTTTGAAGACAAACATTTTCTTAGTAAAAATCAATTTTTTTCAGCTGAAATTCATTATAAAAAAAAACTGCACTTACCTCAGATTACTTTTTTGTCCATCAGCCAGCGAACAGGCGCGGCTTTCTACTCTCGCTTGCCTGGTCTGTGCTAAAAAAAGAAAAAAAAATGATCGGGATAGTGTTTCGCGACCGAGATCACCGGTTTGAAGACAAACATTTTCTTGGTAAAAATCAATTTTTTTCATCTTAAATTCATTATAAATAAAACTGCACTTACCTCAGATTACTTTCTTGTCCATCAGCCCGCGAACAGACGCGGCTTTCTACCCCTCGCTTGCCTGGATTGCTCTGAAAAAAAGAAAAAAAAATAGTCCTGATAGTGTTTCGCGACCGAGATCACCGGTTTGAAGACAAACATTTTCTTAGTAAAAATCAATTTTTTTCATATGAAATTCATAATAAAAAAAAAACTGCACTTACCTCAGATTACTTTCTTGTCCATCAGCCCGCGAACAGGCGCGGCTTTCTACCCCTCGCTTGCCTGGTTTGTGCTGAAAAAAGAAAATAAAATGATCGGGATAGTGTTTCGCGACCGACATCACCGGTTTGAAGACAAACATTTTCTTTTGGTAAAAATAATTTTTTTTCATCTGAAATTCATTATAAAAAAAAATGCACTTACCTCAGATTACTTTCTTGTCCATCAGCCCGCGAACAGGCGCGGCTTTCTTCCCCTCTCTTGCCTGGCTTGCTCTGAAAAAAGAAAAAAAAATTAAGTCGGGATAGTGTTTGGCGACCGAGATCAGCGGTTTGAAGACAAATATTTTCTTAGTATTAAATCACGTTATTCCATCTGAAATTCATAATTTTGGTCTGCACTTACCACAGATTACTTTCTTGTCCATCAGACCGCAAACAGGTGCGGCTTTTTACCCCTCGCTTGCCTGGATTGCTCTGAAAAAACAAAAAAAAATAGACCTGATAGTGTTTCGCGACCGAGATCACCGGTTTGAAGACAAACATTTTGTTGGTAAAAATCAATTTTTTTCATCTTAAATTCATTATAAAAAAAAACTGCACTTACCTCAGATTACTTTCTTGTCCATCAGCCCGCGATCAGACGCGGCTTTTTTCCCCTCGCTTGCCTGGCTTGCTCTGAAAAAAGAAAAAAAATAGTCCTGATAGTGTTTCGCGACCGAGATCACCGGTTTGAAGACAAACATTTTCTTAGTAAAAATCATTTTTTTTCAGCTGAAATTCATAATAAAAAAAAAAACTGCACTTACCTCAGATTACTTTTTTGTCCATCAGCCAGCGAACAGGCGCGGCTTTCTACTCTCGCTTGCCTGGCTTGCTCTGAAAACAGAAAAAAATATTGAGTCGGGATAGTGTTTCGCGACCGAGATCACCGGTTTGAAGACAAACATTTTCTTGGTAAAAATTTTTTTTTTTCATATGAAATTCATTATAAAAAAAAAACTGCACTTACCTCAGATTACTTTCTTGTCCATCAGCCTGCGAATAGACGCGGCTTTCTACCCCTCGCTTGCCTGGACTGCACTGAAAAAATAAAAAAAATAGTCCTGATAGTGTTTCGCGACCGAGATCACCGGTTTGAAGACAAACATTTTCTTAGTAAAAATCAATTTTTTTCAGCTGAAATTCATTATAAAAAAAAACTGCACTTACCTCAGATTACTTTTTTGTCCATCAGCCAGCGAACAGGCGCGGCTTTCTACTCTCGCTTGCCTGGTCTGTGCTAAAAAAAGAAAAAAAAATGATCGGGATAGTGTTTCGCGACCGAGATCACCGGTTTGAAGACAAACATTTTCTTGGTAAAAATCAATTTTTTTCATCTTAAATTCATTATAAATAAAACTGCACTTACCTCAGATTACTTTCTTGTCCATCAGCCCGCGAACAGACGCGGCTTTCTACCCCTCGCTTGCCTGGATTGCTCTGAAAAAAAGAAAAAAAAATAGTCCTGATAGTGTTTCGCGACCGAGATCACCGGTTTGAAGACAAACATTTTCTTAGTAAAAATCAATTTTTTTCATATGAAATTCATAATAAAAAAAAAACTGCACTTACCTCAGATTACTTTCTTGTCCATCAGCCCGCGAACAGGCGCGGCTTTCTACCCCTCGCTTGCCTGGTTTGTGCTGAAAAAAGAAAAAAAAATGATCGGGATAGTGTTTCGCGACCGACATCACCGGTTTGAAGACAAACATTTTCTTTTGGTAAAAATAAATTTTTTTCATCTGAAATTCATTATAAAAAAAAATGCACTTACCTCAGATTACTTTCTTGTCCATCAGCCCGCGAACAGGCGCGGCTTTCTTCCCCTCTCTTGCCTGGCTTGCTCTGAAAAAAGAAAAAAAAATTAAGTCGGGATAGTGTTTGGCGACCGAGATCAGCGGTTTGAAGACAAATATTTTCTTAGTATTAAATAGAAGAAAAAAGAAAGAAAAATAGTTTATTCTGCACAAACAAAACGCACATTACAAAAAAAATACATTAATAATAAAACAAGCATAGAATGTAGCCAAAAGCCTCGTACCAAAAAATTAAAAGGTTTAAAATTTTGTCCATGGCCAGGGACCAAAGACAATACATTTTGCTCTGCAAGGTTACATAATTTGCTCTGTGTTACGACACTCGCAAATGACAACAAACAAACGATGAAAACAAAAACAAAATGCCGATAGCAGAGTGAAAAAATGACTACTTTGTAACAAAAAAAACAACAATATTAAGAACAATTTAGCCGTGCGTCGCATCTGTACAAGAACAGGTCGTTGCTCAGCAAAATGCTGTGACTTCGGACGAACCTATCGTCAACAGCGCTGATTTTCAGCAACCACCTCTCGAATGACGTAATGACGTCCTCCTGCGTGACATATTATATCTGGAAAGTATTATTTTCTACAGAACTAAGTACGATTCTAACTGAACATGGTTTGTACTTCTAGATAAATATATATACAACATGTCCCAAAATTCAACGATAAGCCGGCACCAGAGGATGGACCTACTAATGACTACTCGAGAAAAAAAAAGAAAAAAAAATACCTCTACTTTTTTTTAAATTACTTAAAAAAATGGAAATTCTTCGAAAATGTATACCCCTTATGACACTTTTAACTACCATGACCACAATTTTTCAAATATTTCAGTTTATTTGTTTGTATCGGCACCCTAAGTAGTACTACTATTCACCATAATCTTTGAAAATTACAGAATTTTCGTAGTTTTATACAAAAAAACAACCAAAAAAAATTATTTCCCTAAAATTTTGAAAGATTTTAACGTTCAGTACACTTTAACTCATCGTAGTGTAAAAAAAAAATATGGGCACTACTATGGCAAGTTTTTAAAAAAATTAACGCAACTAACCTAGATTTTAAAATGGTATAATACTTTAGGAAAACTAGCCACAATAAAAAATAATGACACTTTTTCTAATCAAGAACCAAATTTCATAAGTTGTTGTTAATAGTAATCACTTCTACTATGTGCCCAAAATAGATTTCTTTCGCAAATTCTTAGAATTTGGAAGGGACATGTGCGTAGTCAGTGAAGTTCAGAAGTCAGAAAGAGATAGATAGTATACGTTAGAGAGAGATAGATAGAGAGCGATTATACGTTAGAGAGAGATAGATAGATGTTTGTTGTTAAATAACAATAGGGCAGGTAGGAATGTTGCTGTTCTCTACAAAGTACAAAGTCAGTACGCTCTGCTTCTTTGTTTACTGTGCACCGTTTCGTATTCAATTGATGTGACTCTCGTACTAACGACTTTTGGCTTGGCTTTTTGGACTGGATTAAGTGATCTGCAAACTGTACTAACCTGGCATTATTTTGAACTGGACTGTGTTTTGTGAATTGGACTTTTGGCGTATCTTGGACTGTTTAGCGTTTATCATGCCGCTACCATACACACCGTTGGAATACGCTAATATGCACCTCATTTATGGAGAGTGCCGATGCAATGGTAGCGCTGCTAGCAGATTATATCGAGAAAGGTACCCAAATGCTCAAAGATACCCGAATTATCGAGTATTTATTAATGTGCATCAAGCGTTTTCGGAGGGCCGTTTACCATCTGACAGGAGAAATGCTGGAAGACCTAGATCGGAACGCGACGAAGAAGTTCTCAATGAAATTGAAAATGATTCAACTACCTCGGTACGTGCCATAGAAATAGCTACGGGAATCCCAAAAAGTACTGCACATCGAATCCTAAAACGTCACAGACTTCACCCATATCACTACAGGCGTGTGCAGACGTTATTACCGCGGGACTATCCACTACGAGTCGCATTTTGCCGTGTGATGCTGCAAAAGCACAGAGAAGATCCCCAATTCTTGGATAATATTCTATGGTCGGATGAATCAACCTGCAAGAGAGATGGCTATTTAAATCTTCACAACCTACATAGCTGGAGCAATGAAAATCCGCACCTGATGAGACAAGACAAATCCCAATATCAATTCAAGGTTAACCTATGGACGGGCATATTAAACGGAAAAGTGATTGGGCCTTTTGAATTATAAGGAAACTTGGATGGCAATAGTTATTTGAACTTTTTACAAAATGACTTGCCAGTATTATTAGAAGACATGCCCATTAGTGATCCACAAAACATATGGTTTCAAAATGATGGTTGCCCAGCTCACTATGCCCGTCCTGTGCGAGAATACTTAAACCAAGAGTATCCAGGGCGTTGGATAGGGCGACTTGGTCCTATTTTATGGCCACCCCGTTCACCCGATCTAAACCCCCTGGACTTTTTCTATTGGGGTTGTCTCAAAGACAGAGTCTACTCGAAACCCATTGCAACACTGAACGACCTTCGCCAAAAAATCACTCAGGCTGCGGATCATATCAATAGTAGAAGATATGCACGACGAATAAAACGATCTTTTTTAAGGCGATGTCGTGCCTGTATTAATGCCGGTGGTAAACAGTTCGAACATTTATTATAATATTATTAATAATGCAATAAATTTACATTTATTGACACCATTTGTTTCATTCATTCAACATTTTCCAACAACAAAAATCTATTTTGGGCACATAGTAGAAGTGATTACTATTAACAACAACTTATGAAATTTGGTTCTTGATTAGAAAGTGTAATTTTTTTTTTTTTGTGGCTTGTTTTCCTAAAGTATTATACCATTTTAAAATCTAGGTTAGTTGTGCTAATTTTTTTAAAAACTTGCCATAGTAGTGTCCATATTTTTTTTTTACACTACGATGAGTTAAAGTGTACTGAACGTTAAAATCTTTCAAAATTTTAGGGTAATAATTTTTTTTGGTTGTTTTTTTTGTATAAAACTACGAAAATTCTGTAATTTTCAAAGATTATGGTGAATAGAAGTACTACTTAGGTTGCCGATACAAACAAAAAAACTGAAATATTTGAAAAATTGTGGTCATGGTAGTTAAAAGTGTCATAAGGGGTATACATTTTCGAAGAATTTCAATTTTTTTAAGTAATTTAAAAAAAAGTAGAGGTATTTTTTGTTTCTTTTTTTTTCTCGAGTAGTCATTAGTAGGTCCATCCTCTGGTGCCGGCTTATCGTTGAATTTTGGGACATGTTGTATATGTTTAAATATCTGTATTATGTGTAACTTTTAATAAATACATAAAACATATCACAATAAAAATAAATATAAAAAATCTAAGCATTATCTCTAGCTGTTGTTTAGATAAAGTGTGGTGTGTTTTCCTATAAATACTATTTTTGTAACTATAATTTCGATACAGTAACAATACTCAATAATTATGTAATTTAATCCTCATTGGTACAACATAATTTTTTTGCACCATGGGAATTGCGATGGCCGCCATTTGCATACTACGGCAATCATTGAAGCATGGCGTTGGCACACGACAACCATGCTTTTTCGGCCAAACCGGTAAACTAGCCCATTAGTACAGCTTGATAGTGTTTTTATGGATCCTGTAATATTATTTTAGTGGGCCGAATGAATCATAGATCCTTCGATTGACCAAGAAGCAAGATCCATCGACATACCAAAGGAGTGCCAAACCAAACTGCCCTCCAAGCCTCCTGATCTTAACGGTAAGTATTATCAGAGATATTAGCAATTGCATTAAGTATTGACAAAAATAAACAATTACAAAATTGAGAAAGAAACCCAGCCCTACATTAAAAATTTTTTTTAATCCTTCTGACACTAATGTATATCTTACCTTTTGTCCCACCTAGATAATACAGCTTCAGAAAGACACACAGTAAACACTACCCAGATAATTGAGGACTCCAATTCCTCCTGTGATACTGACACAGGCCGGACCTAACCAGGAAGGAATCAGACAGAAGCCCCTCACACTGTTGGATAGCCATATCCATTGCCCGTAGGCCGTGATCCTTGAGGTAAGTACATAAAGAGCATCTATTGTTACCAGATCTAGTTTTAAAATCATGTGGACTGCTGTATCTGCATGAAATATTTCCTTAAAATACTCAAAAAATGCTTTTTTGTTCTCAGGACTCTTACTGGTGGAGGAAGGTTATTCCAACAGTGCGTGGCGGCGTATCTGAAGCTCCCTCGGAATGCTACGGTCCTATGTAATGATATACAAAGAGGCTTGGTAGAGAAACGTGGTTCGTATTCGCTCTGTCTCCAACTCAACTTCTCAAATAGATAGTGTGGTTTTTGTGTAGTGACTACTCCGAACAGTAAACTAGCCATATGTAACTTTCTCCTAGCAGCCATTTTCAAAATATTATTTTCATTTATATAAGGAGTTACATGACTTCTATGAGGTATCTTTACACAGAACCGTGTACATGCATTTTGTATGCGTTGTATCAACTTCTCTGTTCTAGCTAACAGGCATGGGCCATACACTGTATCACAGTAGTTAAGTCTTGATAAAATTAGGCTATCCACTAATTGCTTACGTAGATCAACACTCAGGTAGTCTCTAATTGAATATAGGAGTTTCAACCTATAAAAACAATTCCTCATGGAGTTACTGATGTGCTTCTCAAATCGCAATTCCCCATCCATGGTTAAACCAAGGTTGCATGCTGTATCTACCCTATCTATTTTTTCCCCCCTGATAACAACTTCTGGCTTGGCTGACAGTATTGCGCTGATTATTTTCCTACTTCCCAAAACCATAAATTTCGATTTCAGCGGGTTTAATACCAGTGAGTTATTATCCGACCAACCCACCACTCTTTCTAGATCGTCATTGATTTTTTCTACTGCCTCCAATGTATCAGCTGGTTTAAAAGTTATATACAGTTGGATATCATCTGCGTACATGTGATACCTGCAATGCTGGAATGACTTAATAATGTCTGCACTGTAAAGGATATACAGAAGGGGCCCTAAAATCGATCCCTGGGGCACACCACGTGTCACCTGACGAGGGGGGGATGACACCCTTGATCCATCCTCAGTCTGGATTTCAACGAGCTGTGACCTATTTTGCAAGTAGCTAGCGAACCACTGTATTGTTTCTGTTGTAAAACCGTAATATGCCAGCTTGGAAAGTAACAGTGTGGTGTTTATTGCATCGAAGGCCCGCGAAAAATCAAGAAGAGCAAGGATTGTTCCCTCCCCTCTGTCCCGTGCCTCTAAGATATTCCCCACTACGTCAGAAAGGGCTGTGGCCGTCCCACGTCCTTTCCTAAAACCAGATTGAAGGTCAGGGAGCATATTATTTGCTTCTAAATATTCCAACATTTGATTGTATACTACCCTCTCTAATACTTTCGATAAGCAAGGTAAAATGCTAACAGGACGTAGTTCTTTAAACGTACTAGGGTTGCTGGTTTTGGGTAAAGGACGCACAACAGCGCACTTCCATAAGTCAGGGAAAGTGAAGGTATCTATTGACTTATTTACTATTGTGGTGATAGCCTCAAGGGTAGTAGGTAACGTTAGTATTATCATATCTAGACTCACTCCATCAATCCCTTTAGCATTAGACCCTAAACTTTTAATAATTTTCGAAACTTCTTCCTCATTGACATTTCGTAGCTCAAATTTAGATTCACCAAATCTATTTGCATTAAAGTATGAAAGCTGCAATGTGGGTAGTACGGACTGTCCTGGTACATTCAGAAATGCCTTGTTAATTTCATCTGGGTCATTAAATTGTCCGGGAAGCATACCCTCACTATGTTCAGCAAATACATCTGATTTAAGATTTTTCCAAAGCTTTTTTGGATTTTTTATCTGACTATTAATGTGCCCATCAAAATATACCTTCTTCTCCTGTGCTAGTGCTATAATAGCTTGTTTTTTTTAATCCAAATAATATTTTTTTGTAGTATCTAGCTTGTCCTTATGATAATTATTTTTTGCCTCATCTCGCAGCTTAATCATTAATTTGATATTGTCTGTTATCCATGGTGTGGGACGGTCTCTAAAAATCTTACTCTTTATAGGGGCATGCAAGTCAAACAATTGGGTGATACAGACATTAAAATGTTGAATCATGCTATTAACATCTGGCAGTGAGCTTATTTCAAACCATGACATTAATTTCAGATCTACCACAAAGTAATCCATCAATATATCCCTTAGAGGCCGATATACAACCAGCCTTGGTTTGTTATTTACCTTCTTGATGACTGTATCACATACAATAAACGAATGATGACCAAGTTCACTGATATGACTGACTACCACACTACATACCCCAACATCGGTACAGATCACGTCTATGAGAGTACTACTATCTCCTACAAAATGAGTTGGTGACTGTACTACCTGATTTAGGTTAGTATAATTTAGGAATTCCATCATATCTTTAGTTTTTGTGTTGTTTGTATCCAGTAGATTAACGTTGAAATCCCCCAGTAATACCAAGTGATCATAAGGTGCCAATGCGCTAATACTGTCAGTTATTCCATCCAGAAATTTTGAGAGCTCAAACCAGGGTGGCCTGTATGCAGTGCCAATGAGCAACTTTCGACCATTGATAGTTAGGTTTAACCACATTTGTTCTACATCAGACTGCTCTGAGTGCGGCCGTACACGCGCCCTTACTCCCGTTTTGATATAAAACGCTACTCCTCCGCCTCGCCCCCCGCGTATAGTCGCAGGACGCGGCACGTGCTTCAACCTATATCCCGGAACTTTAGGCGCGCGCCCCTCCTCCCCAGGTCTCAACCACGTTTCGTTGATTGCCATTATATCCACTGAGTGTTGTGACATGGCAATCAGAAACTCATCCTGGTTAGTTGCCAGAGAGCCGGCATTGAGCAAACCAAACTTTAATTTTTTTGACCTGGTCATGTTATGTAAAGAATAGTGGCTGTAGAGATGTATTTATATAGTAATGATAGTATTCTATTCGTATATTCATGTTTATATCTTTTGAGTAAGTAATTCTTGTACATAAGTTTTAATTCTGGTAGCAAATAAATAAGTGTGTTACAATCATTATGAATTGAAAATAATAAATATCTTTTTTTTTTAAATAGTGTTGCAAGTGTGTAAATGATAATATGTGTAATTATGTATGTATCTATGTTCCTCGTATTATTGCAGTACTCACTTTCATATTCCCACCTCCCCAGATCACAACAGATACGACACACAGACACCATGTTTGATAACCAATTATAATCTAAAAAACTATTAACTAGAGAGAAAAAATGTGCAGCATCGAACAAAGGCTTATATGTTAGTGTCCGTATATGGTCCAATAAACTGTTGTATATCTTCCTCAGATGCAATCCTATGAGTGGAGTCTCCAGGCTTTTGCCGGACCAAGATGCGACCACGCTTCGTCCATACAAATCACGTTATTCCATCTGAAATTCATAATTTTGGTCTGCACTTACCACAGATTACTTTCTTGTCCATCAGACCGCAAACAGGTGCGGCTTTTTACCCCTCGCTTGCCTGGATTGCTCTGAAAAAACAAAAAAAAATAGACCTGATAGTGTTTCGCGACCGAGATCACCGGTTTGAAGACAAACATTTTGTTGGTAAAAATCAATTTTTTTCATCTTAAATTCATTATAAAAAAAAACTGCACTTACCTCAGATTACTTTCTTGTCCATCAGCCCGCGATCAGACGCGGCTTTCTACCCCTCGCTTGCCTGGATTGCTCTGAAAAAAGGAAAAAAAATAGTCCTGATAGTGTTTCGCGACCGAGATCACCGGTTTGAAGACAAATATTTTCTTAGTAAAAATATTTTTTTTTCATATGAAATTCATAATAAAAAAAAAAACTGCACTTACCTCAGATTACTTTCTTGTCCATCAGCCCGCGAACAGGCGCGGCTTTCTACCGCTCGCTTGCCTGGTTTGTGCTGAAAAAAGAAAAAAAAAATGATCGGGATAGTGTTTCGCGACCGAGATCACCGGTTTGAAGACAAACATTTTCTTGGTAAAAATCAATTTGTTTCATCTTAAATTCATTATAAAAAAAAAATGCACTTACCTCAGATTACTTTCTTGTCCATCAGCCCGCGAACAGGCGCGGCTTTCTTCCCCTCTCTTGCCTGGCTTGCTCTGAAAAAAGAAAAAAAAATTAAGTCGGGATAGTGTTTTGCGACCGAGATCACCGGTTTGAAGAGAAACATTTTCTTGGTAAAAATCATTTTTTTTCATCTTAAATTCATTATAAAAAAAAACTGCACTTACCTCAGATTACTTTCTTGTCCATCAGCCCGCGATCAGACGCGGCTTTCTACCCCTCGCTTGCCTGGATTGCTCTGAAAAAAGGAAAAAAAAATAGTCCTGATAGTGTTTCGCGACCGAGATTACCGGTTTGAAGACAAATATTTTCTTAGTATAAAATCACGTTTTTTCATCTGAAATTCATAATTTTGGTCTGCACTTACCACAGATTACTTTCTTGTCCATCAGACCGCGAACAGGTGCGGCTTTCTACCCCTCGCTTGCCTGGATTGCTCTGAAAAACGAAAAAAAAATAGACCTGATAGTGTTTCGCGACCGAGATCACCGGTTTGAAGACAAACATTTTCTTAGTAAAAATCTATTTTTTCATCTGAAGTCCATAATAAAAAAAAAACTGCACTTACCTCAGATTACTTTCTTGTCCATCAGCCAGCGAACAGGCGCGGCTTTCTACTCTCGCTTGCCTGGTCTGTGCTAAAAAAAGAAAAAAAAAATGATCGGGATAGTGTTTCGCGACCGAGATCACCGGTTTGAAGACAAACATTTTCTTGGTAAAAATCATTTTTTTTCATCTTAAATTCATTATAAAAAAAAAAATGCACTTACCTCAGATTACTTTCTTGTCCATCAGCCCGCGAACAGGCGCGGCTTTCTTCCCCTCGCTTGCCTGGCTTGCTCTGAAAAAAGAAAAAAAATATTAAGTCGGGATAGTGTTTCGCGACCGAGATCACCGGTTTGAAGACAAACATTTTCTTAGTAAAAATATTTTTTTTTCATATGAAATTCATAATAAAAAAAAAAACTGCACTTACCTCAGATTACTTTCTTGTCCATCAGCCCGCGAACAGGCGTGGCTTTCTACCAATCGCTTGCCTGGTTTGTGCTGAAAAAAGAAAAAAAAAATGATCGGGATAGTGTTTCGCGACCGAGATCACCGGTTTGAAGACAAACATTTTCTTGGTAAAAATCAATTTTTTTCATCTTAAATTCATTATAAAAAAAAAATGCACTTACCTCAGATTACTTTCTTGTCCATCAGCCCGCGAACAGGCGCGGCTTTCTACCCCTCGCTTGCCTGGTTTGTTCTGAAAAAAGAAAAAAAATTGATCGGGATAGTGTTTCGCGACCGAGATCACCGGTTTGAAGACAAATATTTTCTTAGTATAAAATCACGTTTTTTCATCTGAAATTCATAATTTTGGTCTGCACTTACCACAGATTACTTTCTTGTCCATCAGACCGCGAACAGGTGCGGCTTTCTACCCCTCGCTTGCCTGGATTGCTCTGAAAAACGAAAAAAAAATAGACCTGATAGTGTTTCGCGACCGAGATCACCGGTTTGAAGACAAACATTTTCTTAGTAAAAATCAATTTTTTCATCTGAAATCCATAATAAAAAAAAAACTGCACTTACCTCAGATTACTTTCTTGTCCATCAGCCCGCGAACAGGCGCGGCTTTCTACCACTCGCTTGCCTGGTTTGTGCTGAAAAAGGGAAAAAAAAAATGATCGGGATAGTGTTTCGCGACCGAGATCACCGGTTTGAAGACAAACATTTTCTTGGTAAAAATCATTTTTTTTCATCTGAAATTCATTATAATAAAAAATGCACTTACCTCAGATTACTTTCTTGTCCATCAGCCCGCGAACAGGCGCGGCTTCCTTCCCCTCGCTTGCCTGGCTTGCTCTGAAAAAAGAAAAAAAAATTAAGTCGGTATAGTGTTTGGCGACCGAGATCAGCGGTTTGAAGACAAATATTTTCTTAGTATAAAATCACGTTATTCCATCTGAAATTCATAATTTTGGTCTGCACTTACCACAGATTACTTTCTTGTCCATCAGACCGCAAACAGGTGCGGCTTTCTACCCCTCGCTTGCCTGGATTGCTCTGAAAAAAGAAAAAAAAATAGACCTGATAGTGTTTCGCGACCGAGATCACCGGTTTGAAGACAAACATTTTCTTGGTAAAAATCATTTTTTTTCATCTTAAATTCATTATAAAAAAAAAACGGCACTTACCTCAGATTACTTTCTTGTCCATCAGCCCGCGATCAGACGCGGCTTTCTACCCCTCGCTTGCCTGGATTGCTCTGAAAAAAGGAAAAAAAATAGTCCTGATAGTGTTTCGCGACCGAGATCACCGGTTTGAAGACAAACATTTTCTTAGTAAAAATTTTTTTTTTTCATATGAAATTCTTAATAAAAATAAAAACTGCACTTACCTCAGATTACTTTCTTGTCCATCAGCCCGCGAACAGGCGCGGCTTTCTACCGCTCGCTTGCCTGGTTTGTGCTGAAAAAAGAAAAAAAAAATGATCGGGATAGTGTTTCGCGACCGAGATCACCGGTTTGAAGACAAACATTTTCTTGGTAAAAATCAATTTTTTTCATCTTAAATTCATTATAAATAAAACTGCACTTACCTCAGATTACTTTCTTGTCCATCAGCCCGCGAACAGGCGCGGCTTTCTACCCCTCGCTTGCCTGGATTGCTCTGAAAAAAGGAAAAAAATATAGTCCTGATAGTGTTTCGCGACCGAGATCACCGGTTTGAAGACAAATATTTTCTTAGTATAAAATCACGTTTTTTCATCTGAAATTCATAATTTTGGTCTGCACTTACCACAGATTACTTTCTTGTCCATCAGACCGCGAACAGGTGCGGCTTTCTACCCCTCGCTTGCCTGGATTGCTCTGAAAAAAGAAAAAAAAATAGACCTGATAGTGTTTCGCGACCGAGATCACCGGTTTGAAGACAAACATTTTCTTAGTAAAAATATTTTTTTTTCATCTGAAATTCATTATAATAAAAAATGCACTTACCTCAGATTACTTTCTTGTCCATCAGCCCGCGAACAGGCGCGGCTTCCTTCCCCTCGCTTGCCTGGCTTGCTCTGAAAAAAGAAAAAAAAATTAAGTCGGTATAGTGTTTGGCGACCGAGATCAGCGGTTTGAAGACAAATATTTTCTTAGTATAAAATCACGTTATTCCATCTGAAATTCATAATTTTGGTCTGCACTTACCACAGATTACTTTCTTGTCCATCAGACCGCAAACAGGTGCGGCTTTCTACCCCTCGCTTGCCTGGATTGCTCTGAAAAAAGAAAAAAAAATAGACCTGATAGTGTTTCGCGACCGAGATCACCGGTTTGAAGACAAACATTTTCTTGGTAAAAATCATTTTTTTTCATCTTAAATTCATTATAAAAAAAAAACGGCACTTACCTCAGATTACTTTCTTGTCCATCAGCCCGCGATCAGACGCGGCTTTCTACCCCTCGCTTGCCTGGATTGCTCTGAAAAAAGGAAAAAAAATAGTCCTGATAGTGTTTCGCGACCGAGATCACCGGTTTGAAGACAAACATTTTCTTAGTAAAAATTTTTTTTTTTCATATGAAATTCTTAATAAAAAAAAAAACTGCACTTACCTCAGATTACTTTCTTGTCCATCAGCCCGCGAACAGGCGCGGCTTTCTACCACTCGCTTGCCTGGTTTGTGCTGAAAAAAGAAAAAAAATATGATCGGGATAGTGTTTCGCGACCGAGATCACCGGTTTGAAGACAAACATTTTCTTGGTAAAAATCAATTTTTTTCATCTTAAATTCATTATAAATAAAACTGCACTTACCTCAGATTACTTTCTTGTCCATCAGCCCGCGAACAGGCGCGGCTTTCTACCCCTCGCTTGCCTGGATTGCTCTGAAAAAAGGAAAAAAATATAGTCCTGATAGTGTTTCGCGACCGAGATCACCGGTTTGAAGACAAATATTTTCTTAGTATAAAATCACGTTTTTTCATCTGAAATTCATAATTTTTGTCTGCACTTACCACAGATTACTTTCTTGTCCATCAGACCGCGAACAGGTGCGGCTTTCTACCCCTCGCTTGCCTGGATTGCTCTGAAAAAAGAAAAAAAAATAGACCTGATAGTGTTTCGCGACCGAGATCACCGGTTTGAAGACAAACATTTTCTTAGTAAAAATAATTTTTTTCATCTGAAATCCATAATAAAAAAAAAACTGCACTTACCTCAGATTACTTTCTTGTCCATCAGCCCGCGAACAGGCGCGGCTTTCTACCCCTCGCTTGCCTGGTTTGTACTGAAAAAAAAAAAATTGATCGGGATAGTGTTTCGCGACCGAGATCACCGGTTTGAAGACAAATATTTTTTTGGTAAAAATCATTTTTTTTCATCTGAAATTCATTATAAAAAAAAACTGCACTTACCTCAGATTACTTTCTTGTCCATCAGCCCGCGATCAGATGCGGCTTTCTACCCCTCGCTTGCCTGGATTGCTCTGAAAAAAGGAAAAAAAATAGTCCTGATAGTGTTTCGCGACCGAGATCACCGGTTTGAAGACAAACATTTTCTTAGTAAAAATATTTTTTTTTCATATGAAATTCATAATAATAAAAAAAACTGCACTTACCTCAGATTACTTTCTTGTCCATCAGCCCGCGAACAGGCGCGGCTTTCTACCGCTCGCTTGCCTGGTTTGTGCTGAAAAAAGAAAAAAAAAATGATCGGGATAGTGTTTCGCGACCGAGATCACCGGTTTGAAGACAAACATTTTCTTTGTAGAAATAATTTTTTTTCATCTTAAATTCATTATAAAAAAAAAATGCACTTACCTCAGATTACTTTCTTGTCCATCAGCCCGCGAACAGGCGCGGCTTTCTACCCCTCGCTTGCCTGGTTTGTTCTGAAAAAAGATAAAAAAATTATCGGGATAGTGTTTCGCGACCGAGATCACCGGTTTGAAGACAAACATTTTCTTGGTAATAATCAATTTTTTTCATCTGAAATTCATTATAAAAAAAAATGCACTTACCTCAGATTACTTTCTTGTCCATCAGCCCGCGGACAGGGGGCGGCTTTTTTCCCCTCGCTTGCCTGGCTTGCTCTGAAAAAAGAAAAAAAATAGTCCTGATAGTGTTTCGCGACCGAGATCACCGGTTTGAAGACAAACATTTTCTTAGTAAAAATCATTTTTTTTCAGCTGAAATTCATTATAAAAAAAAACTGCACTTACCTCAGATTACTTTTTTGTCCATCAGCCAGCGAACAGGCGCGGCTTTCTACTCTCGCTTGCCTGGTCTGTGCTAAAAAAAGAAAAAAAAAATGATCGGGATAGTGTTTCGCGACCGAGATCACCGGTTTGAAGACAAATATTTTTTTGGTAAAAATCATTTTTTTTCATCTGAAATTCATTATAAAAAAAAACTGCACTTACCTCAGATTACTTTCTTGTCCATCAGCCCGCGATCAGACGCGGCTTTCTACCCCTTGCTTGCCTGGATTGGTCTGAAAAAAGGAAAAAAAAATAGTCCTGATAGTGTTTCGCGACCGAGATCACCGGTTTGAAGACAAATATTTTCTTAGTATAAAATCACGTTATTTCATCTGAAATTCATAATTTTGGTCTGCACTTCCCACAAAATACTTTCTTTTCCATCAGCCCGCGAACAGACGCGGTTTTCTACCTCTCGCTTGCCTGGCTTGCTCTGAAAACAGAAAAAAATATTGAGTCGGGATAGTGTTTCGCGACCGAGATCACCGGTTTGAAGACAAACATTTTCTTGGTAAAAATATTTTTTTTTCATCTGAAATTCATTATAAAAAAAAAACTGCACTTTCCTCAGATTACTTTCTTGTCCATCAGCCTGCGAACAGACGCGGCTTTCTACCCCTCGCTTGCCTGGACTGCACTGAAAAAAGAAAAAAAATAGTCCTGATAGTGTTTCGCGACCGAGATCACCGGTTTGAAGACAAACATTTTCTTAGTAAAAATCAATTTTTTTCAGCTGAAATTCATTATAAAAAAAAACTGCACTTACCTCAGATTACTTTTTTGTCCATCAGCCAGCGAACAGGCGCGGCTTTCTACTCTCGCTTGCCTGGTCTGTGCTAAAAAAAGAAAAAAAAAATGATCGGGATAGTGTTTCGCGACCGAGATCACCGGTTTGAAGACAAATATTTTTTTGGTAAAAATCATTTTTTTTCATCTGAAATTCATTATAAAAAAAAACTGCACTTACCTCAGATTACTTTCTTGTCCATCAGCCCGCGATCAGATGCGGCTTTCTACCCCTCGCTTGCCTGGATTGCTCTGAAAAAAGGAAAAAAAATAGTCCTGATAGTGTTTCGCGACCGAGATCACCGGTTTGAAGACAAACATTTTCTTAGTAAAAATATTTTTTTTTCATATGAAATTCATAATAATAAAAAAAACTGCACTTACCTCAGATTACTTTCTTGTCCATCAGCCCGCGAACAGGCGCGGCTTTCTACCACTCGCTTGCCTGGTTTGTGCTGAAAAAAGAAAAAAAAAATGAACGGGATAGTGTTTCGCGACCGAGATCACCGGTTTGAAGACAAACATTTTCTTTGTAGAAATAATTTTTTTTCATCTTAAATTCATTATAAAAAAAAAATGCACTTACCTCAGATTACTTTCTTGTCCATCAGCCCGCGAACAGGCGCGGCTTTCTACCCCTCGCTTGCCTGGTTTGTTCTGAAAAAAGATAAAAAAATTATCGGGATAGTGTTTCGCGACCGAGATCACCGGTTTGAAGACAAACATTTTCTTGGTAATAATCAATTTTTTTCATCTGAAATTCATTATAAAAAAAAATGCACTTACCTCAGATTACTTTCTTGTCCATCAGCCCGCGGACAGGGGGCGGCTTTTTTCCCCTCGCTTGCCTGGCTTGCTCTGAAAAAAGAAAAAAAATAGTCCTGATAGTGTTTCGCGACCGAGATCACCGGTTTGAAGACAAACATTTTCTTAGTAAAAATCATTTTTTTTCAGCTGAAATTCATTATAAAAAAAAACTGCACTTACCTCAGATTACTTTTTTGTCCATCAGCCAGCGAACAGGCGCGGCTTTCTACTCTCGCTTGCCTGGTCTGTGCTAAAAAAAGAAAAAAAAAAATGATCGGGATAGTGTTTCGCGACCGAGATCACCGGTTTGAAGACAAATATTTTTTTGGTAAAAATCATTTTTTTTCATCTGAAATTCATTATAAAAAAAAACTGCACTTACCTCAGATTACTTTCTTGTCCATCAGCCCGCGATCAGACGCGGCTTTCTACCCCTTGCTTGCCTGGATTGGTCTGAAAAAAGGAAAAAAAAATAGTCCTGATAGTGTTTCGCGACCGAGATCACCGGTTTGAAGACAAATATTTTCTTAGTATAAAATCACGTTATTTCATCTGAAATTCATAATTTTGGTCTGCACTTCCCACATAATACTTTCTTTTCCATCAGCCCGCGAACAGACGCGGTTTTCTACCCCTCGCTTGCCTGGCTTGCTCTGAAAACAGAAAAAAATATTGAGTCGGGATAGTGTTTCGCGACCGAGATCACCGGTTTGAAGACAAACATTTTCTTGGTAAAAATATTTTTTTTTCATCTGAAATTCATTATAAAAAAAAAACTGCACTTTCCTCAGATTACTTTCTTGTCCATCAGCCTGCGAACAGACGCGGCTTTCTACCCCTCGCTTGCCTGGACTGCACTGAAAAAAGAAAAAAAATAGTCCTGATAGTGTTTCGCGACCGAGATCACCGGTTTGAAGACAAACATTTTCTTAGTAAAAATAAATTTTTTTCAGCTGAAATTCATTATAAAAAAAAACTGCACTTACCTCAGATTACTTTTTTGTCCATCAGCCAGCGAACAGGCGCGGCTTTCTACTCTCGCTTGCCTGTTCTGTGCTAAAAAAAAGAAAAAAAAAATGATCGGGATAGTGTTTCGCGACCGAGATCACCGGTTTGAAGACAAACATTTTCTTGGTAAAAATCATTTTTTTTCATCTTAAATTCATTATAAATAAAACTGCACTTACCTCAGATTACTTTCTTGTCCATCAGCCCGCGGACAGACGCGGCTTTCTACCCCTTGCTTGCCTGGATTGGTCTGAAAAAAGGAAAAAAAAATAGTCCTGATAGTGTTTCGCGACCGAGATCACCGGTTTGAAGACAAACATTTTCTTAGTAATTTTTTTTTTTTTTCATATGAAATTCATAATTAAAAAAAAAACTGCACTTACCTCAGATTACTTTCTTGTCCATCAGCCCGCGAACAGGCGCGGCTTTCTACCCCTGGCTTGCCTGGTTTGTGCTAAAAAAAGAAAAAAACATGATCGGGATAGTGTTTCGCGACCGAGATCACCGGTTTGAAGACAAACATTTTCTTGGTAAAAATCAATTTTTTTCATCTTAAATTCATTATAAAAAAAAACTGCACTTACCTCAGATTACTTTCTTCTCCATCAGCCCGCGAACAGACGCGGCTTTCTACCCCTCGCTTGCCTGGATTGCTCTGAAAAAAAGAAAAAAAAATAGTCCTGATAGTGTTTCGCGACCGAGATCACCGGTTTGAAGACAAACATTTTCTTAGTAAAAATCAATTTTTTTCATATGAAATTAATAATAAAAAAAAAACTGCACTTACCTCAGATTACTTTCTTGTCCATCAGCCCGCGAACAGGCGCGGCTTTCTACCCCTCGCTTGCCTGGTTTGTGCTGAAAAAAGAAAAAAAAATGATCGGGATAGTGTTTCGCGACCGAGATCACCGGTTTGAAGACAAACATTTTCTTTTGGTAAAAATAATTTTTTTTCATCTGAAATTCATTATAAAAAAAAATGCACTTACCTCAGATTACTTTCTTGTCCATCAGCCCGCGAACAGGCGCGGCTTCCTTCCCCTCGCTTGCCTGGCTTGCTCTGAAAAAAGAAAAAAAAATTAAGTCGGTATAGTGTTTGGCGACCGAGATCAGCGGTTTGAAGACAAATATTTTCTTAGTATAAAATCACGTTATTCCATCTGAAATTCATAATTTTGGTCTGCACTTACCACAGATTACTTTCTTGTCCATCAGACCGCAAACAGGTGCGGCTTTCTACCCCTCGCTTGCCTGGATTGCTCTGAAAAAACAAAAAAAAATAGACCTGATAGTGTTTCGCGACCGAGATCACCGGTTTGAAGACAAACATTTTCTTGGTAAAAATCATTTTTTTTCATCTTAAATTCATTATAAAAAAAAACTGCACTTACCTCAGATTACTTTCTTGTCCATCAGCCCGCGATCAGACGCGGCTTTCTACCCCTCGCTTGCCTGGATTGCTCTGAAAAAAGGAAAAAAAAATAGTCCTGATAGTGTTTCGCGACCGAGATCACCGGTTTGAAGACAAACATTTTCTTAGTAAAAATATTTTTTTTTCATATGAAATTCATAATAAAAAAAAAAACTGCACTTACCTCAGATTACTTTCTTGTCCATCAGCCCGCGAACAGGCGCGGCTTTCTACCGCTCGCTTGCCTGGTTTGTGCTGAAAAAAGAAAAAAAAATTGATCGGGATAGTGTTTCGCGACCGAGATCACCGGTTTGAAGACAAACATTTTCTTGGTAAAAAACAATTTTTTTCATCTTAAATTCATTATAAAAAAAAAATGCACTTACCTCAGATTACTTTCTTGTCCATCAGCCCGCGAACAGGCGCGGCTTTCTTCCCCTCTCTTGCCTGGCTTGCTCTGAAAAAAGAAAAAAAAATTAAGTCGGGATAGTGTTTCGCGACCGAGATCACCGGTTTGAAGACAAACATTTTCTTGGTAAAAATCAATTTTTTTCATCTTAAATTCATTATAAATAAAACTGCACTTACCTCAGATTACTTTCTTGTCCATCAGCCCGCGAACAGACGCGGCTTTCTACCCCTCGCTTGCCTGGATTGCTCTGAAAAAAGGAAAAAAATATAGTCCTGATAGTGTTTCGCGACCGAGATTACCGGTTTGAAGACAAATATTTTCTTAGTATAAAATCACGTTTTTTCATCTGAAATTCATAATTTTGGTTTGCACTTACCACAGATTACTTTCTTGTCCATCAGACCGCGAACAGGTGCGGCTTTCTACCCCTCGCTTGCCTGGATTGCTCTGAAAAAAGAAAAAAAAATAGACCTGATAGTGTTTCGCGACCGAGATCACCGGTTTGAAGACAAACATTTTCTTAGTAAAAATCAATTTTTTCATCTGAAATCCATAATAAAAAAAAAACTGCACTTACCTCAGATTACTTTCTTGTCCATCAGCCCGCGAACAGGCGCGGCTTTCTACCCCTCGCTTGCCTGGTTTGTACTGAAAAAAAAAAATTGATCGGATTAGTGTTTCGCGACCGAGATCACCGGTTTGAAGACAAATATTTTTTTGGTAAAAATCATTTTTTTTCGTCTGAAATTCATTATAAAAAAAAACTGCACTTACCTCAGATTACTTTCTTGTCCATCAGCCCGCGATCAGACGCGGCTTTCTACCCCTCGCTTGCCTGGATTGCTCTGAAAAAAGGAAAAAAAATAGTCCTGATAGTGTTTCGCGACCGAGATCACCGGTTTGAAGACAAACATTTTCTTAGTAAAAATATTTTTTTTTCATATGAAATTCATAATAATAAAAAAAACTGCACTTACCTCAGATTACTTTCTTGTCCATCAGCCCGCGAACAGGCGCGGCTTTCTACCGCTCGCTTGCCTGGTTTGTGCTGAAAAAAGAAAAAAAAAATGATCGGGATAGTGTTTCGCGACCGAGATCACCGGTATGAAGACAAACATTTTCTTTGTAGAAATAATTTTTTTTCATCTTAAATTCATTATAAAAAAAAAATGCACTTACCTCAGATTACTTTCTTGTCCATCAGCCCGCGAACAGGCGCGGCTTTCTACCCCTCGCTTGCCTGGTTTGTTCTGAAAAAAGATAAAAAAATTATCGGGAAAGTGTTTCGCGACCGAGATCACCGGTTTGAAGACAAACATTTTCTTGGTAATAATCAATTTTTTTATCTGAAATTCATTATAAAAAAAAATGCACTTACCTCAGATTACTTTCTTGTCCATCAGCCCGCGGACAGGGGGCGGCTTTTTTCCCCTCGCTTGCCTGGCTTGCTCTGAAAAAAGAAAAAAAATAGTCCTGATAGTGTTTCGCGACCGAGATCACCGGTTTGAAGACAAACATTTTCTTAGTAAAAATCATTTTTTTTCAGCTGAAATTCATTATAAAAAAAAACTGCACTTACCTCAGATTACTTTTTTGTCCATCAGCCAGCGAACAGGCGCGGCTTTCTACTCTCGCTTGCCTGGTCTGTGCTAAAAAAAGAAAAAAAAATGATCGGGATAGTGTTTCGCGACCGAGATTCACCGGTTTGAAGACAAATATTTTTTTGGTAAAAATCATTTTTTTTCATCTGAAATTCATTATAAAAAAAAACTGCACTTACCTCAGATTACTTTCTTGTCCATCAGCCCGCGATCAGACGCGGCTTTCTACCCCTTGCTTGCCTGGATTGGTCTGAAAAAATTAAAAAAAAATAGTCCTGATAGTGTTTCGCGACCGAGATCACCGGTTTGAAGACAAATATTTTCTTAGTATAAAATCACGTTATTTCATCTGAAATTCATAATTTTGGTCTGCACTTCCCACATAATACTTTCTTGTCCATCAGCCCGCGAACAGACGCGGTTCTCTACCCCTTGCTTGCCTGGCTTGCTCTGAAAACAGAAAAAAATATTGAGTCGGGATAGTGTTTCGCGACCGAGATCACCGGTTTGAAGACAAACATTTTCTTGGTAAAAATATTTTTTTTTCATCTGAAATTCATTATAAAAAAAAAACTGCACTTACCTCAGATTACTTTCTTGTCCATCAGCCTGCGAACAGACGCGGCTTTCTACCCCTCGCTTGCCTGGACTGCACTGAAAAAAGAAAAAAAATAGTCCTGATAGTGTTTCGCGACCGAGATCACCGGTTTGAAGACAAACATTTTCTTAGTAAAAATCAATTTTTTTCAGCTGAAATTCATTATAAAAAAAAACTGCACTTACCTCAGATTACTTTTTTGTCCATCAGCCAGCGAACAGGCGCGGCTTTCTACTCTCGCTTGCCTGGTCTGTGCTAAAAAAAGAAAAAAAAAATGATCGGGATAGTGTTTCGCGACCGAGATCACCGGTTTGAAGACAAACATTTTCTTGGTAAAAATCAATTTTTTTCATCTTAAATTCATTATAAATAAAACTGCACTTACCTCAGATTACTTTCTTGTCCATCAGCCCGCGGACAGACGCGGCTTTCTACCCCTTGCTTGCCTGGATTGGTCTGAAAAAAGGAAAAAAAAATAGTCCTGATAGTGTTTCGCGACCGAGATCACCGGTTTGAAGACAAACATTTTCTTAGTAATTTTTTTTTTTTTTCATATGAAATTCATAATTAAAAAAAAAACTGCACTTACCTCAGATTACTTTCTTGTCCATCAGCCCGCGAACAGGCGCGGCTTTCTACCCCTGGCTTGCCTGGTTTGTGCTAAAAAAAGAAAAAAAACATGATCGGGATAGTGTTTCGCGACCGAGATCACCGGTTTGAAGACAAACATTTTCTTGGTAAAAAACAATTTTTTTCATCTTAAATTCATTATAAAAAAAAACTGCACTTACCTCAGATTACTTTCTTGTCCATCAGCCCGCGAACAGACGCGGCTTTCTACCCCTCGCTTGCCTGGATTGCTCTGAAAAAAAGAAAAAAAATAGTCCTGATAGTGTTTCGCGACCGAGATCACCGGTTTGAAGACAAACATTTTCTTAGTAAAAATCAATTTTTTTCATATGAAATTCATAATAAAAAAAAAACTGCACTTACCTCAGATTACTTTCTTGTCCATCAGCCCGCGAACAGGCGCGGCTTTCTACCACTCGCTTGCCTGGTTTGTGCTGAAAAAAGAAAAAAAAATGATCGGGATAGTGTTTCGCGACCGAGATCACCGGTTTGAAGACAAACATTTTCTTTTGGTAAAAATATTTTTTTTTCATCTGAAATTCATTATAAAAAAAAATGCACTTACCTCAGATTACTTTCTTGTCCATCAGCCCGCGAACAGGCGCGGCTTCCTTCCCCTCGCTTGCCTGGCTTGCTCTGAAAAAAGAAAAAAAAATTAAGTCGGTATAGTGTTTGGCGACCGAGATCAGCGGTTTGAAGACAAATATTTTCTTAGTATAAAATCACGTTATTCCATCTGAAATTCATAATTTTGGTCTGCACTTACCACAGATTACTTTCTTGTCCATCAGACCGCAAACAGGTGCGGCTTTCTACCCCTCGCTTGCCTGGATTGCTCTGAAAAAACAAAAAAAAATAGACCTGATAGTGTTTCGCGACCGAGATCACCGGTTTGAAGACAAACATTTTCTTGGTAAAAATCAATTTTTTTCATCTTAAATTCATTATAAAAAAAAACTGCACTTACCTCAGATTACTTTCTTGTCCATCAGCCCGCGATCAGACGCGGCTTTCTACCCCTCGCTTGCCTGGATTGCTCTGAAAAAAGGAAAAAAAATAGTCCTGATAGTGTTTCGCGACCGAGATCACCGGTTTGAAGACAAACATTTTCTTAGTAAAAATATTTTTTTTTCATATCCACTCACGCGCCCCAATGCAAAAATTAGTAAATTTTGAAATCCGTGAAACGCCCCCATCTTCATTATTTCACCACTTCAAACTGTCAGCGGACAGCACGTTTGTTTTTTATTTTTTTGAATTTTATGCGTGGACCCACCCCTTCTGTTTCATGTTTTTTGGAAAGGTGGTTAAATTTTGAATTTTTGTTTCGAAAGCCATGTGTGTGTATCGGACGTAAGAATAAAATTATCTGTGGTTGAAAATAAGTTTGCGAAGTGTACTGTGGGCTGTCAATCTGCCATTTCGTCGTCGCGGATTTTATGATACACAATTAAACGGTAAGTAATGATTATAATCAACATTATATACCATTTTGTTCGTGATTTAACGTTCTTTCGAGTTATCTATACTACATTTGAATTTCGAGTTTTAAAATCGTTCCTATAATTAGAAATATGTTTCATTGTTGTCTGAAAAATTCTTAGCTCTTGAAAAACGTAATAAAAACGAATCTATTACTACTTTTTACGTAAATTAATGTGTATTAACCATGTAGCCTGGTTAATTACGAACAGTTTGGTACCAATATTATATCATTTCGTTGTGATTTCAAAGTACAAAATCTAATTGCAAAAACCAATTGCCAATTTTTTTCGAAGCACGCGGCGTGGCGTAGTTCATTGACACGGATTAAAGAAACCTATTCATGATAAATTGTGGTTATTCTTCTCTCTTGAAACCTTTGAGTTCTGATTTGTGATAATTACTCAAAAAAAAAAAACAATCTCGATTTTTGCCATATTTTTCAGAAAAAATGCAAAATGGATAATATTATTCAAGGACAGGGTGGCAGGCGAGGCTCAGCAGGTCGCAGGCGCTCGCGAGGGCGAGGGCGATGCCTATTTGGAGAGAGGTATAGTGTATAATGTATAACAAATACATAAGTACCTGTTTGAAAAGAGGTATAGTAGCTGTATAAAAAGTATATATCTAATACATTTCTCTCTCAAAGAGAGGAGCCCTGTGTCCCAGCAGTGGGAACTTGATAGGCTAGTTACACATACCATCGAACTGATTACCTAACTTAACGGGATCAACTTTGAAATCAAATTGTTCTCTCAACTTCTTAACTCAAATTGTATATAATATAATACATTTCCCTCTCAAAGAGAGGAGCCTTGTGTCCCAGCAGTGAGAACATTATAGGCTGATTACACTACATAGCATCGAACTGAAAAACTTAACGGGATCAACTTCAAAATCAAATTGTTCTATCAACTTGTTATCTCAAATTGTATATAATCTAATACATTTCCCTCTCAAAGAGAGGAGCCCTGTGTCCCAGCAGTGGGAACATTCTAGGCTGATTACGCTACATAGCATCGAACTGAAAAACTTGACGGGATCAACTTCGAAATCAAATTGTTCTCTCAACTTCTTAACTCATATTGTTTTTTTTTCAGTACACCTGCAGGGCCAGCGCCAGAGGCAGAGCCAGCGCCAGGGCCTTCTGAGCTCTGTCCCGCAGCACCCAGTCCCGCAACACCCAGCCCCGCAGCACCCATGCTGACCCCGGCTGAAGAGTATGTGTTCATATCTTTATTTGCATTTCATAATGTTTGAAGATCTTACAATGGGCTTAAAGCTAAGGCACAATTATGGACCCTGTAGGGCACAGCAAAAAGTATAAAATTAATGTTTTAAATAGAATTAATACTTAATTAATTATGGATTTTCTGTAGTTTCTGCCTACCCCCATGGGAAGAAGGCGTGAGTTTATTTATGTATGTATGTTTTGAAACATGTCCTTAGTATTAAATAACTAAATTATTACATTTATTATTCTTGTTTAAATTAAAACTTATTTGATAATAAAATGTACTAGAATATTTATGTATGTAGGTATGAATGTGAATGTATAGTTTTGAATGTATGGGGATTTTGTGTCCTGTAAACATTATATAATATTTACATAACATCACATAACGTAACATCACGCCTGTATTCCCCGAAGGGTTAGGCAGAGGTGTACCTATAGAACACCCACATTTCGCCAGTTATGTTTAAGTCCCATGTAATAGGGGGCGAGCCTATTGCCATCAACCAGGCACAAATCCAGACTCCGGGTTGCTACCGAGAAATTCCAGATGGAAAAACCCAATAGCACTTTGCCCGACCTGGGAATCGAACCCAGGACCTCATGCTCAGCAGTAGCGCTTGCGACCACTAGACCAACGAGGCATTTCATAATAATTAATATAAATATTGATGTTTATACTTATTACAGACTTATGAAGCAGAAAAAAAATATAGGTACTCCAGGCAGAAACCCGACGTGTAGCTCCTTCCCAGCTTTCGCCATTTGTACTCTTGTTGCCAGTCTGCCGGCTGTCTGGCTGGGTTTGATTGGAGGCGCACACTTGTATTTGTCCGTGTTTATGTTAACTTGCATGTAATTGTGTAGCCTATGTTGGTGATCCAATGATAAACAAATAAATGACTACTTGTGAAATAAAAGTTATAATTACGTTGTACATTTTTTATTTTTTATCCTTAATTATACCCCAATACACTTAATACTGGCCGATACTCGACAATTAATTGCATACATGCAATATTTAAAGTTACAATATTAAAATTACACACATTTTCAGTAAATTTCAAACAAACAAACTATACACATAACCCTTTCTTGGTAGTCAGGTAAAAATAATAAACATCCGTGAATAGCGCGCTTTATTCTCACGCTCAAAATGGCCGCCATGACTCATTCTCGAGAGTATATTCCCGCGATGTTATTATTCTTTGTATTTCAAAACTTTGGAGAAAATAGTAAATATTATGATGGCATTGTGTAGTTAATGAATGGGACTTCATTTTTTGTAAAAAAAAACATAGGGTCAACGCTTTAGTTAGTGAAATAAAACAGATTTTATTATTTATTTGCGAATAAAAAAAATACGTCATATATAGTTCTAAAACAAAATGTATAATCAAGCCTGGTCTGTCCACTATATGAAACAGTCATTAGTTTACTATCAGTTCATAGAAATATTTCGTGTAGAAGTCGTGTATAAGTGGCTAGGCGCACGGCGCGCGTCGACAAAAAATGTTCGCGGGCATTTCGGCCTACGTCACGCGTAAGTACAAGCGCGTGAGTGGCTATGAAATTCATGATAAAAAAAAAAACTGCACTTACCTCAGATTACTTTCTTGTCCATCAGCCCGCGAACAGGCGCGGCTTTCTACCGCTCGCTTGCCTGGTTTGTGCTGAAAAAAGAAAAAAAAATTGATCGGGATAGTGTTTCGCGACCGAGATCACCGGTTTGAAGACAAACATTTTCTTGGTAAAAATCAATTTTTTTCATCTTAAATTCATTATAAAAAAAAACTGCACTTACCTCAGATTACTTTCTTGTCCATCAGCCCGCGAACAGACGTGGCTTTCTACCCCTCGCTTGCCTGGATTGCTCTGAAAAAAGGAAAAAAAAATAGTCCTGATAGTGTTTCGCGACCGAGATTACCGGTTTGAAGACAAATATTTTCTTAGTATAAAATCACGTTTTTTCATCTGAAATTCATTATAAAAAAAAAATGCACTTACCTCAGATTACTTTCTTGTCCATCAGCCCGCGAACAGGCGCGGCTTTCTTCCCCTCTCTTGCCTGGCTTGCTCTGAAAAAAGAAAAAAAAATTAAGTCGGGATAGTGTTTCGCGACCGAGATCACCGGTTTGAAGACAAACATTTTCTTGGTAAAAATCAATTTTTTTCATCTTAAATTCATTATAAAAAAAAACTGCACTTACCTCAGATTACTTTCTTGTCCATCAGCCCGCGAACAGACGCGGCTTTCTACCCCTCGCTTGCCTGGATTGCTCTGAAAAAAGGAAAAAAAAATAGTCCTGATAGTGTTTCGCGACCGAGATTACCGGTTTGAAGACAAATATTTTCTTAGTATAAAATCACGTTTTTTCATCTGAAATTCATAATTTTGGTCTGCACTTACCACAGATTACTTTCTTGTCCATCAGACCGCGAACAGGCGCGGCTTTCTACCCCTCGCTTGCCTGGATTGCTCTGAAAAACGAAAAAAAAATAGACCTGATAGTGTTTCGCGACCGAGATCACAGGTTTGAAGATAAACATTTTCTTAGTAAAAATCAATTTTTTCATCTGAAGTCCATAATAAAAAAAAAACTGCACTTACCTCAGATTACTTTCTTGTCCATCAGCCCGCGAACAGGCGCGGCTTTCTACGGCTCGCTTGCCTGGTTTGTGCTGAAAAAAGAAAAAAAAATTGATCGGGATAGTGTTTCGCGACCGAGATCACCGGTTTGAAGACAAACATTTTCTTGGTAAAAATCATTTTTTTTCATCTTAAATTCATTATAAAAAAAAAATGCACTTACCTAAGATTACTTTCTTGTCCATCAGCCCGCGAACAGGCGCGGCTTTCTACCCCTCGTTGCCTGGATTGCTCTGAAAAAAGGAAAAAAAATAGTCCTGATAGTGTTTCGCGACCGAGATCACCGGTTTGAAGACAAACATTTTCTTAGTAAAAATATTTTTTTTTCATATGAAATTCATAATAATAAAAAAAACTGCACTTACCTCAGATTACTTTCTTGTCCATCAGCCCGCGAACAGGCGTGGCTTTCTACCACTCGCTTGCCTGGTTTGTGCTGAAAAAAGAAAAAAAAAATGATCGGGATAGTGTTTCGCGACCGAGATCACCGGTTTGAAGACAAACATTTTCTTGGTAAAAATCATTTTTTTTCATCTTAAATTCATTATAAAAAAAAAATGCACTTACCTCAGATTACTTTCTTGTCCATCAGCCCGCGAACAGGCGCGGCTTTCTACCCCTCGCTTGCCTGGTTTGTTCTGAAAAAAGAAAAAAAAATTGATCGGGATAGTGTTTCGCGACCGAGATCACCGGTTTGAAGACAAACATTTTCTTGGTAAAAATCAATTTTTTTCATCTTAAATTCATTATAAAAAAAAAATGCACTTACCTCAGATTACTTTCTTGTCCATCAGCCCGCGAACAGGCGCGGCTTTCTTCCCCTCTCTTGCCTGGCTTGCTCTGAAAAAAGAAAAAAAAATTAAGTCGGGATAGTGTTTCGCGACCGAGATCACCGGTTTGAAGACAAACATTTTCTTGGTAAAAATCAATTTTTTTCATCTTAAATTCATTATAAAAAAAAACTGCACTTACCTCAGATTACTTTCTTGTCCATCAGCCCGCGAACAGACGCGGCTTTCTACCCCTCGCTTGCCTGGATTGCTCTGAAAAAAGGAAAAAAAAATAGTCCTGATAGTGTTTCGCGACCGAGATTACCGGTTTGAAGACAAATATTTTCTTAGTATAAAATCACGTTTTTTCATCTGAAATTCATAATTTTGGTCTGCACTTACCACAGATTACTTTCTTGTCCATCAGACCGCGAACAGGTGCGGCTTTCTACCCCTCGCTTGCCTGGATTGCTCTGAAAAACGAAAAAAAAATAGACCTGATAGTGTTTCGCGACCGAGATCACCGGTTTGAAGATAAACATTTTCTTAGTAAAAATCAATTTTTTCATCTGAAGTCCATAATAAAAAAAAAACTGCACTTACCTCAGATTACTTTCTTGTCCATCAGCCCGCGAACAGGCGCGGCTTTCTACCCCTCGCTTGCCTGGATTGCTCTGAAAAAAGGAAAAAAAATAGTCCTGATAGTGTTTCGCGACCGAGATCACCGGTTTGAAGACAAACATTTTCTTAGTAAAAATATTTTTTTTTCATATGAAATTCATAATAATAATAAAAAACTGCATGTCTACGACACATTCGCTCAATTGTCTTCATTCAATTTAACTTTCATTCATAGATTCATTCCTACATTCGATTATATTCATCTTGCAAAAATTCTCCGTTCATACGTATTAAAAAACTATTAAATATTGTAAAAGACTTTAGTAAACCTATTTTAAATCAAGAAATCTTTGTTTAATTTATCATAAACAAAAGTGGCGACCGTGACAGGACCTACAATCGTCGGATCGAAGCTAAATAGCCACGCACATTGTTCCCGTACCGTATGAAGGGCACTCGAAGGACATCTTCGACACCGGACGACATTTACCAGTACCAACGGAAGGCCGTGTTGAGAATCCAAGATCGCCGTGCCTGTGGACTGGCATCCAACTTCTACCTGGGTCGAGCTACCTTACCTTCGTCAAGCCATTCTGGGAACTCTGCTGGGACTACGGAACTCCGATCGAGCAAGGTCCACCCTTAGAACGAGTCAGAGGAAACACTACCTATCTACGTGCTCCTGCCTACAAAAGACTGCTGGGATTAGCTGCCTGCCTATTTAAAGTGAGCTCGTTCCATCTTACTAACATACCTATTGTGTTATCCTTTAGTCTGTGCATTTAGCGGATTTAGTTTCTCGAAGTCAAGTGAAGTTCCTACCTTTCTATTTGTGTCTATTGTGCCTAACCATAATTATTTTCGAAAAAGATCTAAATAGGATAGGCAAAGCACAAATTAGCCTAATTAATTTCACTTATTTGTAGACTTACCGCCATCTTAAAATAATCCACATTGAACTACTTACATTTAATAAATCTCTTACTGTTACTCAAACCAAGCAATATTTATAAAACTATTCCACTATTATCGATTCTTTATCCTTTTCATCACTCAATTCAACCTTTATATCACTTACATATATTTCCCGAGTTAACTGTAAACTTACGAACCGTCGCCGTCGTCGTTTCATCATACGAGTAATTAGTTGTTGTTGTCAGTTTACTAAGACATACGGAATTAATCTATTCCAGTGATCGTGCGTTGTGACTTGTGACACGGCATCGCTTGCGCATCGCTGTTTCCTGACTGCCGGCGCGTCCCCACCTGCATAGCTCACAATTGTATGCAGTCTACGTGAGCCGCGGGCATCAGCTGATCAACAAAGCGAGGAGCGTATCGTATGCTATATACCTATTTCGTTATTTCTATTAACATCTGTTTGTGTTAGCTCATTACGAGTTTATTACAATGTCCGAACCTTTAAAGTTAAAGGAACTAATAAGCAAACGCGGTTCTATTAGAGGACGCGTAACGAAATTTAAGTTAAGTCTCGATAGTTTAGCTTTATTAGAATCCATTTCGGAATTAGAAACAAGTAAACTCGCATTGAAGCTATCAAAAATTGAGGCATTGTTCATTGACTTTGATGAGGTGCAGAATCTGATAGAAATTAACAACGCAGATAGTCAAAGTAGCGAGTTGGTTACTAGAGACTTAATAGAAAACGATTTCTACCATTGTGTTGCATTAGCTCAAAATTTAATTAAGAAAAATTCAATAGTGCAGGATAATGAGGATAATTCTCAAAATAAATCTTCTATGGCTACGTGTCATCATAACGATCATGGTTGTAATGCGTTAAGTTTTAAATTACCGGTGATTAAAATTCCAAACTTCGACGGTACGTATTTTAAGTGGTTGGAGTTTAAGGAAACATTTGTTTCGCTAGTTCACAATAATGATAAGATCGAAAGTATTCATAAATATCACTATTTACAATCATATCTTAACGGAGAAGCCACTCGGGTGATCGCTAATTTGGAAGTTTCTCATAGTAATTATTCTGAAGCATGGAAACTTTTATGCGAACGTTACGACAATAAACGTCAATTGATAAATAACCATCTTAAGTCTTTGTTCAACATTAATTCCGTTCAAGAAAATGACAAATCTTTAAGATATGTTATTGACCACGTCACTATAAACTTACGCGCACTCAATTCATTGGGGCTGCCTACTGACAAATGGGATGTTTTACTTATATATATTATTGCAGGTAAATTAAATAATAGTACATATTTCAAGTGGGAAGAACATAGAAATAGTTTGAGTGACATACCTTCACTTGATGACTTCTTCAGTTTCCTTAAATGTCGCGCTGATGTATTGGAGACCGTTTATCGCCATAAACATGATAATCAGGACAATAAACAAAAACATTTCTCTAATAATCAAGACAAACATAATAGTTCCAAGTCTTTAGTAGCTGTACCAAACGAAGGCAACACTTCTACTTCTAAAACACCGGAATGTTTGTTCTGTAAGAATAGTCATCGCATGTATGAGTGTCCGTCTTTTAAGTCGAGCTCAATAGAGGATAGGTTAGCCTTTGTTGTTTCTAACCAATTATGTGAGAATTGTTTGAGATCGGGTCACACAGCTAAACGTTGTCGTCTGTCAGCTACATGTCGTCATTGCAAATTACGACATAATTCTCTTCTTCATAAATCGGAAGAAACTGAAAATTCCAATTTAGTTAATTCCGTCACTATGTCCTCGATGTGCTCCTCTGAAGTACTTTTGTGTACTGCTCGAGTAAAGGTTACCAACCCAGCTACCAACGAAACTATGATAGTGCGAGCTTTGCTCGACAGCGGGAGTCAGGCGACAATTATCACACAGGCCGTAACCACTCACGCGCCCCAATGCAAAAATTAGTCATTTTGAAATCCGTGAAACGCCCCCATGTTCATTATTTCACCACTTCAAACTGTCAGCGGACAGCACGTTTGTTTTTTATTTTTTTGAATTTTATGCGTGGACCCACCCCTTCTGTTTCATGTTTTTTGGAAAGGTGGTTAAATTTTGAATTTTTGTTTCGAAAGCCATGTGTGTGTATCGGACGTAAGAATAAAATTATCTGTGGTTGAAAATAAGTTTGCGAAGTGTACTGTGGGCTGTCAATCTGCCATTTCGTCGTCGCGGATTTTATGATACACAATTAAACGGTAAGTAATGATTATAATCAACATTATATACCATTTTGTTCGTGATTTAACGTTCTTTCGAGTTATCTATACTACATTTGAATTTCGAGTTTTAAAATCGTTCCTATAATTAGAAATATGTTTCATTGTTGTCTGAAAAATTCTTAGCTCTTGAAAAACGTAATAAAAACGAATCTATTACTACTTTTTACGTAAATTAATGTGTATTAACCATGTAGCCTGGTTAATTACGAACAGTTTGGTACCAATATTATATCATTTCGTTGTGATTTCAAAGTACAAAATCTAATTGCAAAAACCAATAGCCAATTTTTTTCGAAGCACGCGTTGTGGCGTAGTTCAATGACACGGATTAAAGAAACCTATTCATGATAAATTGTGGTTATTCTTCTCTCTTGAAACCTTTGAGTTCTGATTTGTGATAATTACTCAAAAAAAAAAAAACAATCTCGATTTTTGCCATATTTTTCAGAAAAAATGCAAAATGGATAATATTATTCAAGGACAGGGTGGCAGGCGAGGCTCAGCAGGTCGCAGGCGCTCGCGAGGGCGAGGGCGATGCCTATTTGGAGAGAGGTATAGTGTATAATGTATATCAAATACATAAGTACCTGTTTGAAAAGAGGTATAGTAGCTGTATAAAAAGTATATATCTAATACATTTCTCTCTCAAAGAGAGGAGCCCTGTGTCCCAGCAGTGGGAACTTGATAGGCTAGTTACACATACCATCGAACTGATTACCTAACTTAACGGGATCAACTTTGAAATCAAATTGTTCTCTCAACTTCTTAACTCAAATTGTATATAATATAATACATTTCCCTCTCAAAGAGAGGAGCCCTGTGTCCCAGCAGTGAGAACATTATAGGCTGATTACACTACATAGCATCGAACTGAAAAACTTAACGGGATCAACTTCAAAATCAAATTGTTCTATCAACTTGTTATCTCAAATTGTATATAATCTAATACATTTCCCTCTCAAAGAGAGGAGCCCTGTGTCCCAGCAGTGGGAACATTCTAGGCTGATTACGCTACATAGCATCGAACTGAAAAACTTAACGGGATCAACTTCGAAATCAAATTGTTCTCTCAACTTCTTAACTCATATTGTTTTTTTTTCAGTACACCTGCAGGGCCAGCGCCAGAGGCAGAGCCAGCGCCAGGGCCTTCTGAGCTCTGTCCCGCAGCACCCAGTCCCGCAACACCCAGCCCCGCAGCACCCATGCTGACCCCGGCTGAAGAGTATGTGTTCATATCTTTATTTGCATTTCATAATGTTTGAAGATCTTACAATGGGCTTAAAGCTAAGGCACAATTATGGACCCTGTAGGGCACAGCAAAAAGTATAAAATTAATGTTTTAAATAGAATTAATACTTAATTAATTATGGATTTTCTGTAGTTTCTGCCTACCCCCATGGGAAGAAGGCGTGAGTTTATTTATGTATGTATGTTTTGAAACATGTCCTTAGTATTAAATAACTAAATTATTACATTTATTATTCTTGTTTAAATTAAAACTTATTTGATAATAAAATGTACTAGAATATTTATGTATGTAGGTATGAATGTGAATGTATAGTTTTGAATGTATGGGGATTTTGTGTCCTGTAAACATTATATAATATTTACATAACATCACATAACGTAACATCACGCCTGTATTCCCCGAAGGGTTAGGCAGAGGTGTACCTATAGAACACCCACATTTCGCCAGTTATGTTTAAGTCCCATGTAATAGGGGGCGAGCCTATTGCCATCAACCAGGCACAAATCCAGACTCCGGGTTGCTACCGAGAAATTCCAGATGGAAAAACCCAATAGCACTTTGCCCGACCTGGGAATCGAACCCAGGACCTCATGCTCAGCAGTAGCGCTTGCGACCACTAGACCAACGAGGCATTTCATAATAATTAATATAAATATTGATGTTTATACTTATTACAGACTTATGAAGCAGAAAAAAAATATAGGTACTCCAGGCAGAAACCCGACGTGTAGCTCCTTCCCAGCTTTCGCCATTTGTACTCTTGTTGCCAGTCTGCCGGCTGTCTGGCTGGGTTTGATTGGAGGCGCACACTTGTATTTGTCCGTGTTTATGTTAACTTGCATGTAATTGTGTAGCCTATGTTGGTGATCCAATGATAAACAAATAAATGACTACTTGTGAAATAAAAGTTATAATTACGTTGTACATTTTTTATTTTTTATCCTTAATTATACCCCAATACACTTAATACTGGCCGATACTCGACAATTAATTGCATACATGCAATATTTAAAGTTACAATATTAAAATTACACACATTTTCAGTAAATTTCAAACAAACAAACTATACACATAACCCTTTCTTGGTAGTCAGGTAAAAATAATAAACATCCGTGAATAGCGCGCTTTATTCTCACGCTCAAAATGGCCGCCATGACTCATTCTCGAGAGTATATTCCCGCGATGTTATTATTCTTTGTATTTCAAAACTTTGGAGAAAATAGTAAATATTATGATGGCATTGTGTAGTTAATGAATGGGACTTCATTTTTTGTAAAAAAAAACATAGGGTCAACGCTTTAGTTAGTGAAATAAAACAGATTTTATTATTTATTTGCGAATAAAGAAAATACGTCATATATAGTTCTAAAACAAAATGTATAATCAAGCCTGGTCTGTCCACTATATGAAACAGTCATTAGTTTACTATCAGTTCATAGAAATATTTCGTGTAGAAGTCGTGTATAAGTGGCTAGGCGCACGGCGCGCGCCGACAAAAAATGTTCGCGGGCATTTCGGCCTACGTCACGCGTAAGTACAAGCGCGTGAGTGGCTATGAAATTCATAATAAAAAAAAAAACTGCACTTACCTCAGATTACTTTCTTGTCCATCAGCCAGCGAACAGGCGCGGCTTTCTACTCTCGCTTGCCTGGTCTGTGCTAAAAAAAGAAAAAAAAAATGATCGGGATAGTGTTTCGCGACCGAGATCACCGGTTTGAAGACAAACATTTTCTTGGTAAAAATCAATTTTTTTCATCTGAAATTCATTATAAAAAAAAATGCACTTACCTCAGATTACTTTCTTGTCCATCAGCCCGCGAACAGGCGCGGCTTTTTTCCCCTCGCTTGCCTGGCTTGCTCTGAAAAAAGAAAAAAAATAGTCCTGATAGTGTTTCGCGACCGAGATCACCGGTTTGAAGACAAACATTTTCTTAGTAAAAATCATTTTTTTTCAGCTGAAATTAATTATAAAAAAAAACTGCACTTACCTCAGATTACTTTTTTGTCCATCAGTCAGCGAACAGGCGCGGCTTTCTACTCTCGCTTGCCTGGTCTGTGCTAAAAAAAGAAAAAAAAAATGATCGGGATAGTGTTTCGCGACCGAGATCACCGGTTTGAAGACAAACATTTTCTTGGTAAAAATCAATTTTTTTCATCTTAAATTCATTATAAAAAAAAAAATGCACTTACCTCAGATTACTTTCTTGTCCATCAGCCCGCGAACAGGCGCGGCTTTCTTCCCCTCGCTCGCCTGGCTTGCTCTGAAAAAAGAAAAAAAAAATAAGTCGGGATAGTGTTTCGCGACCGAGATCACCGGTTTGAAGACAAACATTTTCTTGGTAAAAATCAATTTTTTTCATCTTAAATTCATTATAAAAAAAAACTGCACTTACCTCAGATTACTTTCTTGTCCATCAGCTCGCGAACAGACGCGGCTTTCTACCCCTCGCTTGCCTGGATTGCTCTGAAAAAAGGAAAAAAATATAGTCCTGATAGTGTTTCGCGACCGAGATCACCGGTTTGAAGACAAATATTTTCTTAGTATAAAATCACGTTTTTTCATCTGAAATTCATAATTTTGGTCTGCACTTACCACAGATTACTTTCTTGTCCATCAGACCGCGAACAGGTGCGGCTTTCTACCCCTCGCTTGCCTGGATTGCTCTGAAAAAAGAAAAAAAAATAGACCTGATAGTGTTTCGCGACCGAGATCACCGGTTTGAAGACAAACATTTTCTTAGTAAAAATCAATTTTTTCATCTGAAATCCATAATAAAAAAAAACTGCACTTACCTCAGATTACTTTCTTGTCCATCAGCCCGCGAACAGGCGCGGCTTTCTACCCCTCGCTTGCCTGGTTTGTACTGAAAAAAAAAAAATTGATCGGGATAGTGTTTCGCGACCGAGATCACCGGTTTGAAGACAAATATTTTTTTTGTAAAAATCATTTTTTTTCATCTGAAATTCATTATAAAAAAAAACTGCACTTACCTCAGATTACTTTCTTGTCCATCAGCCCGCGATCAGACGCGGCTTTCTACCCCTCGCTTGCCTGGATTGCTCTGAAAAAAGGAAAAAAAATAGTCCTGATAGTGTTTCGCGACCGAGATCACCGGTTTGAAGACAAACATTTTCTTAGTAAAAATATTTTTTTTTCATATGAAATTCATAATCATAAAAAAACTGCACTTACCTCAGATTACTTTCTTGTCCATCAGCCCGCGAACAGGCGCGGCTTTCTACCGCTCGCTTGCCTGGTTTGTGCTGAAAAAAGAAAAAAAAATTGATCGGGATATTGTTTCGCGACCGAGATCACCGGTTTGAAGACAAACATTTTCTTTGTAGAAATAAATTTTTTTCATCTTAAATTCATTATAAAAAAAAAATGCACTTACCTCAGATTACTTTCTTGTCCATCAGCCCGCGAACAGGCGCGGCTTTCTACCCCTCGCTTGCCTGGTTTGTGCTAAAAAAAGAAAAAAAAAATGATCGGGATAGTGTTTCGCGACCGAGATCACCGGTTTGAAGACAAACATTTTCTTGGTAAAAATCAATTTTTTTCATCTGAAATTCATTATAAAAAAAAATGCACTTACCTCAGATTACTTTCTTGTCCATCAGCCCGCGAACAGGCGCGGCTTTTTTCCCCTCGCTTGCCTGGCTTGCTCTGAAAAAAGAAAAAAAATAGTCCTGATAGTGTTTCGCGACCGAGATCACCGGTTTGAAGACAAACATTTTCTTAGTAAAAATCATTTTTTTTCAGCTGAAATTAATTATAAAAAAAAACTGCAGTTACCTCAGATTACTTTTTTGTCCATCAGTCAGCGAACAGGCGCGGCTTTCTACTCTCGCTTGCCTGGTCTGTGCTAAAAAAAGAAAAAAAAAATGATCGGGATAGTGTTTCGCGACCGAGATCACCGGTTTGAAGACAAACATTTTCTTGGTAAAAATCAATTTTTTTCATCTTAAATTCATTATAAAAAAAAAAATGCACTTACCTCAGATTACTTTCTTGTCCATCAGCCCGCGAACAGGCGCGGCTTTCTTCCCCTCGCTTGCCTGGCTTGCTCTGAAAAAAGAAAAAAAAAATAAGTCGGGATAGTGTTTCGCGACCGAGATCACCGGTTTGAAGACAAACATTTTCTTGGTAAAAATCAATTTTTTTCATCTTAAATTCATTATAAAAAAAAACTGCACTTACCTCAGATTACTTTCTTGTCCATCAGCTCGCGAACAGACGCGGCTTTCTACCCCTCGCTTGCCTGGATTGCTCTGAAAAAAGGAAAAAAATATAGTCCTGATAGTGTTTCGCGACCGAGATCACCGGTTTGAAGACAAATATTTTCTTAGTATAAAATCACTTTTTTTCATCTGAAATTCATAATTTTTGTCTGCACTTACCACAGATTACTTTCTTGTCCATCAGACCGCGAACAGGTGCGGCTTTCTACTCCTCGCTTGCCTGGATTGCTCTGAAAAAAGAAAAAAAAATAGACCTGATAGTGTTTCGCGACCGAGATCACCGGTTTGAAGACAAACATTTTCTTAGTAAAAATCAATTTTTTCATCTGAAATCCATAATAAAAAAAAAACTGCACTTACCTCAGATTACTTTCTTGTCCATCAGCCCGCGAACAGGCGCGGCTTTCTTCCCCTCTCTTGCCTGGCTTGCTCTGAAAAAAGAAAAAAAAATTAAGTCGGGATAGTGTTTCGCGACCGAGATCACCGGTTTGAAGACAAACATTTTCTTGGTAAAAATCAATTTTTTTCATCTGAAATTCATTATAAAAAAAAATGCACTTACCTCAGATTACTTTCTTGTCCATCAGCCCGCGAACAGGCGCGGCTTTTTTCCCCTCGCTTGCCTGGCTTGCTCTGAAAAAAGAAAAAAAATAGTCCTGATAGTGTTTCGCGACCGAGATCACCGGTTTGAAGACAAACATTTTCTTAGTAAAAATCATTTTTTTTCAGCTGAAATTAATTATAAAAAAAAACTGCAGTTACCTCAGATTACTTTTTTGTCCATCAGTCAGCGAACAGGCGCGGCTTTCTACTCTCGCTTGCCTGGTCTGTGCTAAAAAAAGAAAAAAAAAATGATCGGGATAGTGTTTCGCGACCGAGATCACCGGTTTGAAGACAAACATTTTCTTGGTAAAAATCAATTTTTTTCATCTTAAATTCATTATAAAAAAAAAAATGCACTTACCTCAGATTACTTTCTTGTCCATCAGCCCGCGAACAGGCGCGGCTTTCTTCCCCTCGCTTGCCTGGCTTGCTCTGAAAAAAGAAAAAAAAAATAAGTCGGGATAGTGTTTCGCGACCGAGATCACCGGTTTGAAGACAAACATTTTCTTGGTAAAAATCAATTTTTTTCATCTTAAATTCATTATAAAAAAAAACTGCACTTACCTCAGATTACTTTCTTGTCCATCAGCTAGCGAACAGTCGCGGCTTTCTACCCCTCGCTTGCCTGGATTGCTCTGAAAAAAGGAAAAAAAAATAGTCCTGATAGTGTTTCGCGACCGAGATCACCGGTTTGAAGACAAATATTTTCTTAGTATAAAATCACTTTTTTTCATCTGAAATTCATAATTTTGGTCTGCACTTACCACAGATTACTTTCTTGTCCATCAGACCGCGAACAGGTGCGGCTTTCTACTCCTCGCTTGCCTGGATTGCTCTGAAAAAAGAAAAAAAAATAGACCTGATAGTGTTTCGCGACCGAGATCACCGGTTTGAAGACAAACATTTTCTTAGTAAAAATCAATTTTTTCATCTGAAATCCATAATAAAAAAAAAACTGCACTTACCTCAGATTACTTTCTTGTCCATCAGCCCGCGAACAGGCGCGGCTTTCTTCCCCTCTCTTGCCTGGCTTGCTCTGAAAAAAGAAAAAAAAATTAAGTCGGGATAGTGTTTCGCGACCGAGATCACCGGTTTGAAGACAAACATTTTCTTGGTAAAAATCAATTTTTTTCATCTTAAATTCATTATAAAAAAAAACTGCACTTACCTCAGATTACTTTCTTGTCCATCAGCCCGCGAACAGACGCGGCTTTCTACCCCTCGCTTGCCTGGTTTGTGCTGAAAAAAGAAAAAAAAATTGATCGGGATAGTGTTTCGCGACCGAGATCACCGGTTTGAAGACAAACATTTTCTTGGTAAAAATCATTTTTTTTCATCTTAAATTCATTATAAAAAAAAAATGCACTTACCTAAGATTACTTTCTTGTCCATCAGCCCGCGAACAGGCGCGGCTTTCTACCCCTCGTTGCCTGGATTGCTCTGAAAAAAGGAAAAAAAATAGTCCTGATAGTGTTTCGCGACCGAGATCACCGGTTTGAAGACAAACATTTTCTTAGTAAAAATCAATTTTTTCATCTGAAATCCATAATAAAAAAAAAACTGCACTTACCTCAGATTACTTTCTTGTCCATCAGCCCGCGAACAGGCGCGGCTTTCTACAGCTCGCTTGCCTGGTTTGTGCTGAAAAAAGAAAAAAAAATTGATCGGGATAGTGTTTCGCGACCGAGATCACCGGTTTGAAGACAAACATTTTCTTGGTAAAAATCATTTTTTTTCATCTTAAATTCATTATAAAAAAAAAATGCACTTACCTAAGATTACTTTCTTGTCCATCAGCCCGCGAACAGGCGCGGCTTTCTACCCCTCGTTGCCTGGATTGCTCTGAAAAAAGGAAAAAAAATAGTCCTGATAGTGTTTCGCGACCGAGATCACCGATTTGAAGACAAACATTTTCTTAGTAAAAATATTTTTTTTTCATATGAAATTCATAATAATAAAAAAAACTGCACTTACCTCAGATTACTTTCTTGTCCATCAGCCCGCGAACAGGCGTGGCTTTCTACCACTCGCTTGCCTGGTTTGTGCTGAAAAAAGAAAAAAAAAATGATCGGGATAGTGTTTCGCGACCGAGATCACCGGTTTGAAGACAAACATTTTCTTGGTAAAAATCATTTTTTTTCATCTTAAATTCATTATAAAAAAAAAATGCACTTACCTCAGATTACTTTCTTGTCCATCAGCCCGCGAACAGGCGCGGCTTTCTTCCCCTCTCTTGCCTGGCTTGCTCTGAAAAAAGAAAAAAAAATTAAGTCGGGATAGTGTTTCGCGACCGAGATCACCGGTTTGAAGACAAACATTTTCTTGGTAAAAATCAATTTTTTTCATCTTAAATTCATTATAAAAAAAAACTGCACTTACCTCAGATTACTTTCTTGTCCATCAGCCCGCGAACAGACGCGGCTTTCTACCCCTCGCTTGCCTGGATTGCTCTGAAAAAAAGAAAAAAAAATAGTCCTGATAGTGTTTCGCGACCGAGATCACCGGTTTGAAGACAAACATTTTCTTAGTTAAAATCAATTTTTTTCATATGAAATTCATAATAAAAAAAAAACTGCACTTACCTCAGATTACTTTCTTGTCAATCAGCCCGCGAACAGGCGCGGCTTTCTACCCCTCGCTTGCCTGGTTTGTGCTGAAAAAAGAAAAAAAAAATGATCGGGATAGTGTTTCGCGACCGAGATCACCGGTTTGAAGACAAACATTTTCTTTTGGTAAAAAAATTTTTTTTTCATCTGAAATTCATTATAAAAAAAAATGCACTTACCTCAGATTACTTTCTTGTCCATCAGCCCGCGAACAGGCGCGGCTTCCTTCCCCTCGCTTGCCTGGCTTGCTCTGAAAAAAGAAAAAAAAATTAAGTCGGTATAGTGTTTGGCGACCGAGATCAGCGGTTTGAAGACAAATATTTTCTTAGTATAAAATCACGTTATTCCATCTGAAATTCATAATTTTGGTCTGCACTTACCACAGATTACTTTCTTGTCCATCAGACCGCAAACAGGTGCGGCTTTCTACCCCTCGCTTGCCTGGATTGCTCTGAAAAAACAAAAAAAAATAGACCTGATAGTGTTTCGCGACCGAGATCACCGGTTTGAAGACAAACATTTTCTTGGTAAAAATCAATTTTTTTCATCTTAAATTCATTATAAAAAAAAACTGCACTTACCTCAGATTACTTTCTTGTCCATCAGCCCGCGAACAGGCGCGGCTTTCTACCGCTCGCTTGCCTGGTTTGTGCTGAAAAAAGAAAAAAAAAATTGATCGGGATAGTGTTTCGCGACCGAGATCACCGGTTTGAAGACAAACATTTTCTTGGTAAAAATCAATTTTTTTCATCTTAAATTCATTATAAAAAAAAAATGCACTTACCTCAGATTACTTTCTTGTCCATCAGCCCGCGAACAGGCGCGGCTTTCTTCCCCTCGCTTGCCTGGCTTGCTCTGAAAAAAGAAAAAAAAATTAAGTCGGGATAGTGTTTCGCGACCGAGATCACCGGTTTGAAGACAAAAATTTTCTTGGTAAAAATCATTTTTTTTCATCTTAAATTCATTATAAAAAAAAACTGCACTTACCTCAGATTACTTTCTTGTCCATCAGCCCGCGAACAGACGCGGCTTTCTACCCCTCGCTTGCCTGGATTGCTCTGAAAAAAGGAAAAAAAATAGTCCTGATAGTGTTTCGCGACCGAGATTACCGGTTTGAAGACAAATATTTTCTTAGTATAAAATCACGTTTTTTCATCTGAAATTCATAATTTTGGTCTGCACTTACCACAGATTACTATCTTGTCCATCAGACCGCGAACAGGTGCGGCTTTCTACCCCTCGCTTGCCTGGATTGCTCTGAAAAACGAAAAAAAAATAGACCTGATAGTGTTTCGCGACCGAGATCACCGGTTTGAAGACAAACATTTTCTTAGTAAAAATCAATTTTTTCATCTGAAGTCCATAATAAAAAAAAAACTGCACTTACCTCAGATTACTTTCTTGTCCATCAGCCCGCGAACAGGCGCGGCTTTCTACCGCTCGCTTGCCTGGTTTGTGCTGAAAAAAGAAAAAAAAATTGATCGGGATAGTGTTTCGCGACCGAGATCACCGGTTTGAAGACAAACATTTTCTTGGTAAAAATCAATTTTTTTCATCTTATATTCATTATAAAAAAAAAATGCACTTACCTCAGATTACTTTCTTGTCCATCAGCCCGCGAACAGGCGCGGCTTTCTACCCCTCGCTTGCCTGGATTGCTCTGAAAAAAGAAAAAAAAATAGTCCTGATAGTGTTTCGCGACCGAGATCACCGGTTTGAAGACAAACATTTTCTTGGTAAAAATCAATTTTTTTCATCTTAAATTCATAATAAATAAAACTGCACTTACCTCAGATTACTTTCTTGTCCATCAGCCCGCGAACAGACGCGGCTTTCTACCCCTTGCTTGCCTGGATTGGTCTGAAAAAAGGAAAAAAAAATAGTCCTGATAGTGTTTCGCGACCGAGATCACCGGTTTGAAGACAAACATTTTCTTAGTAAAAATCAATTTTTTCATCTGAAATTCATAATTTTGGTCTGCACTTACCACAGATTACTTTCTTGTCCATCAGCCAGCGAACAGGCGCGGCTTTCTACTCTCGCTTGCCTGGTCTGTGCTAAAAAAAGGAAAAAAAAAATGATCGGGATAGTGTTTCGCGACCGAGATCACCGGTTTGAAGACAAACATTTTCTTGGTAAAAATCAATTTTTTTCATCTGAAATTCATTATAAAAAAAAATGCACTTACCTCAGATTACTTTCTTGTCCATCAGCCCGCGAACAGGCGCGGCTTTTTTCCCCTCGCTTGCCTGGCTTGCTCTGAAAAAAGAAAAAAAATAGTCCTGATAGTGTTTCGCGACCGAGATCACCGGTTTGAAGACAAACATTTTCTTAGTAAAAATCATTTTTTTTCAGCTGAAATTAATTATAAAAAAAAACTGCACTTACCTCAGATTACTTTTTTGTCCATCAGTCAGCGAACAGGCGCGGCTTTCTACTCTCGCTTGCCTGGTCTGTGCTAAAAAAAGAAAAAAAAAATGATCGGGATAGTGTTTCGCGACCGAGATCACCGGTTTGAAGACAAACATTTTCTTGGTAAAAATCAATTTTTTTCATCTTAAATTCATTATAAAAAAAAAATGCACTTACCTCAGATTACTTTCTTGTCCATCAGCTCGCGAACAGACGCGGCTTTCTACCCCTCGCTTGCCTGGATTGCTCTGAAAAAAGGAAAAAAATATAGTCCTGATAGTGTTTCGCGACCGAGATCACCGGTTTGAAGACAAATATTTTCTTAGTATAAAATCACGTTTTTTCATCTGAAATTCATAATTTTGGTCTGCACTTACCACAGATTACTTTCTTGTCCATCAGACCGCGAACAGGTGCGGCTTTCTACCCCTCGCTTGCCTGGATTGCTCTGAAAAAAGAAAAAAAAATAGACCTGATAGTGTTTCGCGACCGAGATCACCGGTTTGAAGACAAACATTTTCTTAGTAAAAATCAATTTTTTCATCTGAAATCCATAATAAAAAAAAAACTGCACTTACCTCAGATTACTTTCTTGTCCATCAGCCCGCGAACAGGCGCGGCTTTCTACCCCTCGCTTGCCTGGTTTGTACTGAAAAAAAAAAAATTGATCGGGATAGTGTTTCGCGACCGAGATCACCGGTTTGAAGACAAATATTTTTTTTGTAAAAATCATTTTTTTTCATCTGAAATTAATTATAAAAAAAAACTGCACTTACCTCAGATTACTTTCTTGTCCATCAGCCCGCGATCAGACGCGGCTTTCTACCCCTCGCTTGCCTGGATTGCTCTGAAAAAAGGAAAAAAAATAGTCCTGATAGTGTTTCGCGACCGAGATCACCGGTTTGAAGACAAACATTTTCTTAGTAAAAATATTTTTTTTTCATATGAAATTCATAATCATAAAAAAAACTGCACTTACCTCAGATTACTTTCTTGTCCATCAGCCCGCGAACAGGCGCGGCTTTCTACCGCTCGCTTGCCTGGTTTGTGCTGAAAAAAGAAAAAAAAATTGATCGGGATAGTGTTTCGCGACCGAGATCACCGGTTTGAAGACAAACATTTTCTTTGTAGAAATAAATTTTTTTCATCTTAAATTCATTATAAAAAAAAAATGCACTTACCTCAGATTACTTTCTTGTCCATCAGCCCGCGAACAGGCGCGGCTTTCTACCCCTCGCTTGCCTGGTTTGTGCTAAAAAAAGAAAAAAAAAATGATCGGGATAGTGTTTCGCGACCGAGATCACCGGTTTGAAGACAAACATTTTCTTGGTAAAAATCAATTTTTTTCATCTGAAATTCATTATAAAAAAAAATGCACTTACCTCAGATTACTTTCTTGTCCATCAGCCCGCGAACAGGCGCGGCTTTTTTCCCCTCGCTTGCCTGGCTTGCTCTGAAAAAAGAAAAAAAATAGTCCTGATAGTGTTTCGCGACCGAGATCACCGGTTTGAAGACAAACATTTTCTTAGTAAAAATCATTTTTTTTCAGCTGAAATTAATTATAAAAAAAAACTGCACTTACCTCAGATTACTTTTTTGTCCATCAGTCAGCGAACAGGCGCGGCTTTCTACTCTCGCTTGCCTGGTCTGTGCTAAAAAAAGAAAAAAAAAATGATCGGGATAGTGTTTCGCGACCGAGATCACCGGTTTGAAGACAAACATTTTCTTGGTAAAAATCAATTTTTTTCATCTTAAATTCATTATAAAAAAAAAAATGCACTTACCTCAGATTACTTTCTTGTCCATCAGCCCGCGAACAGGCGCGGCATTCTTCCCCTCGCTTGCCTGGCTTGCTCTGAAAAAAGAAAAAAAAAATAAGTCGGGATAGTGTTTCGCGACCGAGATCACCGGTTTGAAGACAAACATTTTCTTGGTAAAAATCAATTTTTTTCATCTTAAATTCATTATAAAAAAAAACTGCACTTACCTCAGATTACTTTCTTGTCCATCAGCTCGCGAACAGACGCGGCTTTCTACCCCTCGCTTGCCTGGATTGCTCTGAAAAAAGGAAAAAAATATAGTCCTGATAGTGTTTCGCGACCGAGATCACCGGTTTGAAGACAAATATTTTCTTAGTATAAAATCACTTTTTTTCATCTGAAATTCATAATTTTGGTCTGCACTTACCACAGATTACTTTCTTGTCCATCAGACCGCGAACAGGTGCGGCTTTCTACCCCTCGCTTGCCTGGATTGCTCTGAAAAAAGAAAAAAAAATAGACCTGATAGTGTTTCGCGACCGAGATCACCGGTTTGAAGACAAACATTTTCTTAGTAAAATCAATTTTTTCATCTGAAATCCATAATAAAAAAAAAACTGCACTTACCTCAGATTACTTTCTTGTCCATCAGCCCGCGAACAGGCGCGGCTTTCTACCCCTCGCTTGCCTGGTTTGTACTGAAAAAAAAAAAATTGATCGGGATAGTGTTTCGCGACCGAGATCACCGGTTTGAAGACAAATATTTTTTTTGTAAAAATCATTTTTTTTCATCTGAAATTCATTATAAAAAAAAACTGCACTTACCTCAGATTACTTTCTTGTCCATCAGCCCGCGATCAGACGCGGCTTTCTACCCCTCGCTTGCCTGGATTGCTCTGAAAAAAGGAAAAAAAATAGTCCTGATAGTGTTTCGCGACCGAGATCACCGGTTTGAAGACAAACATTTTCTTAGTAAAAATATTTTTTTTTCATATGAAATTCATAATCATAAAAAAAACTGCACTTACCTCAGATTACTTTCTTGTCCATCAGCCCGCGAACAGGCGCGGCTTTCTACCGCTCGCTTGCCTGGTTTGTGCTGAAAAAAGAAAAAAAAATTGATCGGGATAGTGTTTCGCGACCGAGATCACCGGTTTGAAGACAAACATTTTCTTTGTAGAAATAAATTTTTTTCATCTTAAATTCATTATAAAAAAAAAATGCACTTACCTCAGATTACTTTCTTGTCCATCAGCCCGCGAACAGGCGCGGCTTTCTACCCCTCGCTTGCCTGGTTTGTGCTAAAAAAAGAAAAAAAAAATGATCGGGATAGTGTTTCGCGACCGAGATCACCGGTTTGAAGACAAACATTTTCTTGGTAAAAATCAATTTTTTTCATCTTAAATTCATTATAAAAAAAAACTGCACTTACCTCAGATTACTTTCTTGTCCATCAGCTCGCGAACAGACGCGGCTTTCTACCCCTCGCTTGCCTGGATTGCTCTGAAAAAAGAAAAAAAAATAGACCTGATAGTGTTTCGCGACCGAGATCACCGGTTTGAAGACAAACATTTTCTTGGTAAAAATCAATTTTTTTCATCTTAAATTCATTATAAAAAAAAAATGCACTTACCTCAGATTACTTTCTTGTCCATCAGCCCGCGAACAGGCGCGGCTTTTTTCCCCTCGCTTGCCTGGCTTGCTCTGAAAAAAGAAAAAAAATAGTCCTGATAGTGTTTCGCGACCGAGATCACCGGTTTGAAGACAAACATTTTCTTAGTAAAAATCATTTTTTTTCAGCTGAAATTCATTATAAAAAAAAACTGCACTTACCTCAGATTACTTTTTTGTCCATCAGCCCGCGAACAGGTGCGGCTTTCTTCCCCTCTCTTGCCTGGCTTGCTCTGAAAAAAGAAAAAAAAATTAAGTCGGGATAGTGTTTCGCGACCGAGATCACCGGTTTGAAGACAAACATTTTCTTGGTAAAAATCAATTTTTTTCATCTTAAATTCATTATAAAAAAAAAATGCACTTACCTCAGATTACTTTCTTGTCCATCAGCCCGCGAACAGGTGCGGCTTTCTTCCCCTCTCTTGCCTGGCTTGCTCTGAAAAAAGAAAAAAAAATTAAGTCGGGATAGTGTTTCGCGACCGAGATCACCGGTTTGAAGACAAACATTTTCTTGGTAAAAATCAATTTTTTTCATCTTAAATTCATTATAAAAAAAAACTGCACTTACCTCAGATTACTTTCTTGTCCATCAGCCCGCGAACAGACGCGGCTTTCTACCCCTCGCTTGCCTGGATTGCTCTGAAAAAAGGAAAAAAAAATAGACATGATAGTTTTTCGCGACCGAGATCACCGGTTTGAAGACAAATATTTTCTTAGTATAAAATCACATTTTTTCATCTGAAATTCATAATTTTGGTTTGCACTTACCACAGATTACTTTCTTGTCCATCAGACCGCGAACAGGTGCGGCTTTCTACCCCTCGCTTGCCTGGATTGCTCTTAAAAATGAAAAAAAAATAGTCCTGATAGTGTTTCGCGACCGAGATCACCGGTTTGAAGACAAACATTTTCTTGGTAAAAATCAATTTTTTTCATCTTAAATTCATTATAAAAAAAAAATGCACTTACCTCAGATTACTTTCTTGTCCATCAGCCCGCGAACAGGCGCGGCTTTCTACCCCTCGCTTGCCTGGATTGCTCTGAAAAAAGAAAAAAAAATAGTCCTGATAGTGTTTCGCGACCGAGATCACCGGTTTGAAGACAAACATTTTCTTGGTAAAAATCAATTTTTTTCATATGAAATTCATAATAAAAAAAAAACTGCACTTACCTCAGATTACTTTCTTGTCCATCAGCCCGCGAACAGGCGCGGCTTTCTACCGCTCGCTTGCCTGGTTTGTACTGAAAAAAAAAAAATTGATCGGGATAGTGTTTCGCGACCGAGATCACCGGTTTGAAGACAAATATTTTTTTGGTAAAAATCATTTTTTTTCATCTGAAATACATTATAAAAAAAAACTGCACTTACCTCAGATTACTTTCTTGTCCATCAGCCCGCGATCAGACGCGGCTTTCTACCCCTCGCTTGCCTGGATTGCTCTGAAAAAAGGAAAAAAAATAGTCCTGATTGTGTTTCGCGACCGAGATCACCGGTTTGAAGACAAACATTATCTTAGTTAAAATCAATTTTTTTCATCTGAAATTCATAATAAAAAAAAAACTGCACTTACCTCAGATTACTTTCTTGTCCATCAGCCCGCGAACAGGCGCGGCTTTCTACCCCTCGCTTGCCTGGTTTGTGCTGAAAAAAGAAAAAAAAATGATCGGGATAGTGTTTCGCGACCGAGATCACCGGTTTGAAGACAAACATTTTCTTGGTAAAAATCAATTTTTTTCATCTTAAATTCATTATAAAAAAAAACTGCACTTACCTCAGATTACTTTCTTGTCCATCAGCCCGCGAACAGACGCGGCTTTCTACCCCTCGCTTGCCTGGTTTGCTCTTAAAAAATGAAAAAAAAATAGTCCTGATAGTGTTTCGCGACCGAGATCACCGGTTTGAAGACAAATATTTTCTTAGTATAAAATCACATTTTTTCATCTGAAATTCATAATTTTGGTTTGCACTTACCACAGATTACTTTCTTGTCCATCAGACCGCGAACAGGTGCGGCTTTCTACCCCTCGCTTGCCTGGATTGCTCTGAAAAATGAAAAAAAAATAGACCTGATAGTGTTTCGCGACCGAGATCACCGGTTTGAAGACAAACATTTTCTTGGTAAAAATCAATTTTTTTCATCTGAAATTCATTATAAAAAAAAAATGCACTTACCTCAGATTACTTTCTTGTCCATCAGCCCGCGAACAGGCGCGGCTTTCTACCCCTCGCTTGCCTGGATTGCTCTGAAAAAAGGAAAAAAAATAGTCCTGATAGTGTTTCGCGACCGAGATCACCGGTTTGAAGACAAACATTTTCTTGGTAAAAATCAATTTTTTTCATATGAAATTCATAATAAAAAAAAAACTGCACTTACCTCAGATTACTTTCTTGTCCATCAGCCCGCGAACAGGCGCGGCTTTCTACCGCTCGCTTGCCTGGTTTGTACTGAAAAAAAAAAAATTGATCGGGATAGTGTTTCGCGACCGAGATCACCGGTTTGAAGACAAATATTTTCTTGGTAAAAATCATTTTTTTTCATCTGAAATACATTATAAAAAAAAACTGCACTTACCTCAGATTACTTTCTTGTCCATCAGCCCGCGATCAGACGCGGCTTTCTACCCCTCGCTTGCCTGGATTGCTCTGAAAAAAGAAAAAAAAATAGTCCTGATTGTGTTTCGCGACCGAGATCACCGGTTTGAAGACAAACATTATCTTAGTTAAAATCAATTTTTTTCATATGAAATTCATAATAAAAAAAAAACTGCACTTACCTCAGATTACTTTCTTGTCCATCAGCCCGCGAACAGGCGCGGCTTTCTACCCCTCGCTTGCCTGGTTTGGGCTGAAAAAAGAAAAAAAAATGATCGGGATAGTGTTTCGCGACCGAGATCACCGGTTTGAAGACAAACATTTTCTTTTGGTAAAAATATTTTTTTTTCATCTGAAATTCATTATAAAAAAAAATGCACTTACCTCAGATTACTTTCTTGTCCATCAGCCCGCGAACAGGCGCGGCTTCCTTCCCCTCGCTTGCCTGCCTTGCTCTGAAAAAAGAAAAAAAAATTAAGTCGGTATAGTGTTTGGCGACCGAGATCAGCGGTTTGAAGACAAATATTTTCTTAGTATAAAATCACGTTATTCCATCTGAAATTCATAATTTTGGTCTGCACTTACCACAGATTACTTTCTTGTCCATCAGCCCGCGATCAGACGCGGCTTTCTACCCCTCGCTTGCCTGGATTGCTCTGAAAAAAGGAAAAAAATAGTCCTGATAGTGTTTCGCGACCGAGATCACCGGTTTGAAGACAAACATTTTCTTAGTAAAAATATTTTTTTTTCATATGAAATTCATAATAAAAAAAAAAACTGCACTTACCTCAGATTACTTTCTTGTCCATCAGCCCGCGAACAGGCGCGGCTTTCTACCGCTCGCTTGCCTGGTTTGTGCTGAAAAAAGAAAAAAAAATTGATCGGGATAGTGTTTCGCGACCGAGATCACCGGTTTGAAGACAAACATTTTCTTGGTAAAAATCTATTTTTTTCATCTTAAATTCATTATAAATAAAACTGCACTTACCTCAGATTACTTTCTTGTCCATCAGCCCGCGAACAGATGCGGCTTTCTACCCCTTAATTGCCAGGATTGGTCTGAAAAAAGGAAAAAAAAATAGTCCTGATAGTGTTTCGCGACCGAGATCGCCGGTTTGAAGACAAACATTTTCTTAGTAAAAATCAATTTTTTCATCTGAAATCCAAAATAAAAAAAAAACTGCACTTACCTCAGATTACTTTCTTGTCCATCAGCCCGCGAACAGGCGCGGCTTTCTACCCCTCGCTTGCCTGGATTGCTCTGAAAAAAGGAAAAAAATATAGTCCTGATAGTGTTTCGCGACCGAGATCACCGGTTTGAAGACAAATATTTTCTTAGTATAAAATCACGTTTTTTCATCTGAAATTCATAATTTTGGTCTGCACTTACCACAGATTACTTTCTTGTCCATCAGCCAGCGAACAGGCGCGGCTTTCTACTCTCGCTTGCCTGGTCTGTGCTAAAAAAAGAAAAAAAAAATGATCGGGATAGTGTTTCGCGACCGAGATCACCGGTTTGAAGACAAACATTTTCTTGGTAAAAATCAATTTTTTTCATCTGAAATTCATTATAAAAAAAAATGCACTTACCTCAGATTACTTTCTTGTCCATCAGCCCGCGAACAGGCGCGGCTTTTTTCCCCTCGCTTGCCTGGCTTGCTCTGAAAAAAGAAAAAAAATAGTCCTGATAGTGTTTCGCGACCGAGATCACCGGTTTGAAGACAAACATTTTCTTAGTAAAAATCATTTTTTTTCAGCTGAAATTAATTATAAAAAAAAACTGCACTTACCTCAGATTACTTTTTTGTCCATCAGCCAGCGAACAGGCGCGGCTTTCTACTCTCGCTTGCCTGGTCTGTGCTAAAAAAAGAAAAAAAAAATGATCGGGATAGTGTTTCGCGACCGAGATCACCGGTTTGAAGACAAACATTTTCTTGGTAAAAATCAATTTTTTTCATCTTAAATTCATTATAAAAAAAAAAATGCACTTACCTCAGATTACTTTCTTGTCCATCAGCCCGCGAACAGGCGCGGCTTTCTACCCCTCGCTTGCCTGGTTTGTGCTGAAAAAAGAAAAAAAAAATGATCGGGATAGTGTTTCGCGACCGAGATCACCGGTTTGAAGACAAACATTTTCTTTTGGTAAAAAATTTTTTTTTTCATCTGAAATTCATTATAAAAAAAAATGCACTTACCTCAGATTACTTTCTTGTCCATCAGCCCGCGAACAGGCGCGGCTTCCTTCCCCTCGCTTGCCTGGCTTGCTCTGAAAAAAGAAAAAAAAATTAAGTCGGTATAGTGTTTGGCGACCGAGATCAGCGGTTTGAAGACAAATATTTTCTTAGTATAAAATCACGTTATTCCATCTGAAATTCATAATTTTGGTCTGCACTTACCACAGATTACTTTCTTGTCCATCAGACCGCAAACAGGTGCGGCTTTCTACCCCTCGCTTGCCTGGATTGCTCTGAAAAAACAAAAAAAAATAGACCTGATAGTGTTTCGCGACCGAGATCACCGGTTTGAAGACAAACATTTTCTTGGTAAAAATCAATTTTTTTCATCTTAAATTCATTATAAAAAAAAACTGCACTTACCTCAGATTACTTTCTTGTCCATCAGCCCGCGAACAGGCGCGGCTTTCTACCGCTCGCTTGCCTGGTTTGTGCTGAAAAAAGAAAAAAAAAATTGATCGGGATAGTGTTTCGCGACCGAGATCACCGGTTTGAAGACAAACATTTTCTTGGTAAAAATCAATTTTTTTCATCTTAAATTCATTATAAAAAAAAAATGCACTTACCTCAGATTACTTTCTTGTCCATCAGCCCGCGAACAGGCGCGGCTTTCTTCCCCTCTCTTGCCTGGCTTGCTCTGAAAAAATAAAAAAAAATTAAGTCGGGATAGTGTTTCGCGACCGAGATCACCGGTTTGAAGACAAACATTTTCTTGGTAAAAATCATTTTTTTTCATCTTAAATTCATTATAAAAAAAAACTGCACTTACCTCAGATTACTTTCTTGTCCATCAGCCCGCGAACAGACGCGGCTTTCTACCCCTCGCTTGCCTGGATTGCTCTGAAAAAAGGAAAAAAAATAGTCCTGATAGTGTTTCGCGACCGAGATTACCGGTTTGAAGACAAATATTTTCTTAGTATAAAATCACGTTTTTTCATCTGAAATTCATAATTTTGGTCTGCACTTACCACAGATTACTATCTTGTCCATCAGACCGCGAACAGGTGCGGCTTTCTACCCCTCGCTTGCCTGGATTGCTCTGAAAAACGAAAAAAAAATAGACCTGATAGTGTTTCGCGACCGAGATCACCGGTTTGAAGACAAACATTTTCTTAGTAAAAATCAATTTTTTCATCTGAAGTCCATAATAAAAAAAAAACTGCACTTACCTCAGATTACTTTCTTGTCCATCAGCCCGCGAACAGGCGCGGCTTTCTACCGCTCGCTTGCCTGGTTTGTGCTGAAAAAAGAAAAAAAAATTGATCGGGATAGTGTTTCGCGACCGAGATCACCGGTTTGAAGACAAAAATTTTCTTGGTAAAAATCAATTTTTTTCATCTTATATTCTTTATAAAAAAAAAATGCACTTACCTCAGATTACTTTCTTGTCCATCAGCCCGCGAACAGGCGCGGCTTTCTACCCCTCGCTTGCCTGGATTGCTCTGAAAAAAGGAAAAAAAATAGTCCTGATAGTGTTTCGCGACCGAGATCACCGGTTTGAAGACAAACATTTTCTTGGTAAAAATCAATTTTTTTCATCTTAAATTCATAATAAATAAAACTGCACTTACCTCAGATTACTTTCTTGTCCATCAGCCCGCGAACAGACGCGGCTTTCTACCCCTTGCTTGCCTGGATTGGTCTGAAAAAAGGAAAAAAAAATAGTCCTGATAGTGTTTCGCGACCGAGATCACCGGTTTGAAGACAAACATTTTCTTAGTAAAAATCAATTTTTTCATCTGAAATTCATAATTTTGGTCTGCACTTACCACAGATTACTTTCTTGTCCATCAGCCAGCGAACAGGCGCGGCTTTCTACTCTCGCTTGCCTGGTCTGTGCTAAAAAAAGGAAAAAAAAAATGATCGGGATAGTGTTTCGCGACCGAGATCACCGGTTTGAAGACAAACATTTTCTTGGTAAAAATCAATTTTTTTCATCTTAAATTCATTATAAAAAAAAATGCACTTACCTCAGATTACTTTCTTGTCCATCAGCCCGCGAACAGGCGCGGCTTTTTTCCCCTCGCTTGCCTGGCTTGCTCTGAAAAAAGAAAAAAAATAGTCCTGATAGTGTTTCGCGACCGAGATCACCGGTTTGAAGACAAACATTTTCTTAGTAAAAATCATTTTTTTTCAGCTGAAATTAATTATAAAAAAAAACTGCACTTACCTCAGATTACTTTTTTGTCCATCAGTCAGCGAACAGGCGCGGCTTTCTACTCTCGCTTGCCTGGTCTGTGCTAAAAAAAGAAAAAAAAAATGATCGGGATAGTGTTTCGCGACCGAGATCACCGGTTTGAAGACAAACATTTTCTTGGTAAAAATCAATTTTTTTCATCTTAAATTCATTATAAAAAAAAAATGCACTTACCTCAGATTACTTTCTTGTCCATCAGCCCGCGAACAGGCGCGGCTTTCTTCCCCTCGCTCGCCTGGCTTGCTCTGAAAAAAGAAAAAAAAAATAAGTCGGGATAGTGTTTCGCGACCGAGATCACCGGTTTGAAGACAAACATTTTCTTGGTAAAAATCAATTTTTTTCATCTTAAATTCATTATAAAAAAAAACTGCACTTACCTCAGATTACTTTCTTGTCCATCAGCTCGCGAACAGACGCGGCTTTCTACCCCTCGCTTGCCTGGATTGCTCTGAAAAAAGGAAAAAAATATAGTCCTGATAGTGTTTCGCGACCGAGATCACCGGTTTGAAGACAAATATTTTCTTAGTATAAAATCACGTTTTTTCATCTGAAATTCATAATTTTGGTCTGCACTTACCACAGATTACTTTCTTGTCCATCAGACCGCGAACAGGTGCGGCTTTCTACCCCTCGCTTGCCTGGATTGCTCTGAAAAAAGAAAAAAAAATAGACCTGATAGTGTTTCGCGACCGAGATCACCGGTTTGAAGACAAACATTTTCTTAGTAAAAATCAATTTTTTCATCTGAAATCCATAATAAAAAAAAAACTGCACTTACCTCAGATTACTTTCTTGTCCATCAGCCCGCGAACAGGCGCGGCTTTCTACCGCTCGCTTGCCTGGTTTGTACTGAAAAAAAAAAAATTGATCGGGATAGTGTTTCGCGACCGAGATCACCGGTTTGAAGACAAATATTTTTTTGGTAAAAATCATTTTTTTTCATCTGAAATTCATTATAAAAAAAAACTGCACTTACCTCAGATTACTTTCTTGTCCATCAGCCCGCGAACAGATGCGGCTTTCTACCCCTTGCTTGCCTGGATTGGTCTGAAAAAAGGAAAAAAAAATAGTCCTGATAGTGTTTCGCGACCGAGATCGCCGGTTTGAAGACAAACATTTTCTTAGTAAAAATCAATTTTTTCATCTGAAATCCATAATAAAAAAAAAACTGCACTTACCTCAGATTACTTTCTTGTCCATCAGCCCGCGAACAGGCGCGGCTTTCTACCCCTCGCTTGCCTGGATTGCTCTGAAAAAAGGAAAAAAATATAGTCCTGATAGTGTTTCGCGACCGAGATCACCGGTTTGAAGACAAATATTTTCTTAGTATAAAATCACTTTTTTTCATCTGAAATTCATAATTTTGGTCTGCACTTACCACAGATTACTTTCTTGTCCATCAGCCAGCGAACAGGCGCGGCTTTCTACTCTCGCTTGCCTGGTCTGTGCTAAAAATAGAAAAAAAAAATGATCGGGATAGTGTTTCGCGACCGAGATCACCGGTTTGAAGACAAACATTTTCTTGGTAAAAATCAATTTTTTTCATCTGAAATTCATTATAAAAAAAAATGCACTTACCTCAGATTACTTTCTTGTCCATCAGCCTGCGAACAGGCGCGGCTTTTTTCCCCTCGCTTGCCTGGCTTGCTCTGAAAAAAGAAAAAAAATAGTCCTGATAGTGTTTCGCGACCGAGATCACCGGTTTGAAGACAAACATTTTCTTAGTAAAAATCATTTTTTTTCAACTGAAATTAATTATAAAAAAAAACTGCACTTACCTCAGATTACTTTTTTGTCCATCAGCCAGCGAACAGGCGCGGCTTTCTACTCTCGCTTGCCTGGTCTGTGCTAAAAAAAGAAAAAAAAAATGATCGGGATAGTGTTTCGCGACCGAGATCACCGGTTTGAAGACAAACATTTTCTTGGTAAAAATCAATTTTTTTCATCTTAAATTCATTATAAAAAAAAAAATGCACTTACCTCAGATTACTTTCTTGTCCATCAGCCCGCGAACAGGCGCGGCTTTCTTCCCCTCACTTGCCTGGCTTGCTCTGAAAAAAGAAAAAAAAATTAAGGCGGGATAGTGTTTCGCGACCGAGATCACCGGTTTGAAGACAAACATTTTCTTGGTAAAAATCAATTTTTTTCATCTTAAATTCATTATAAAAAAAAACTGCACTTACCTCAGATTACTTTCTTGTCCATCAGCTCGCGAACAGACGCGGCTTTCTACCCCTCGCTTGCCTGGATTGCTCTGAAAAAAGGAAAAAAATATAGTCCTGATAGTGTTTCGCGACCGAGATCACCGGTTTGAAGACAAATATTTTCTTAGTATAAAATCACGTTTTTTCATCTGAAATTCATAATTTTGGTCTGCACTTACCACAGATTACTTTCTTGTCCATCAGACCGCGAACAGGTGCGGCTTTCTACCCCTCGCTTGCCTGGATTGCTCTGAAAAAAGAAAAAAAAATAGACCTGATAGTGTTTCGCGACCGAGATCACCGGTTTGAAGACAAACATTTTCTTAGTAAAAATCAATTTTTTCATCTGAAATCCATAATAAAAAAAAAACTGCACTTACCTCAGATTACTTTCTTGTCCATCAGCCCGCGAACAGGCGCGGCTTTCTACCGCTCGCTTGCCTGGTTTGTACTGAAAAAAAAAAAATTGATCGGGATAGTGTTTCGCGACCGAGATCACCGGTTTGAAGACAAATATTTTTTTGGTAAAAATCATTTTTTTTCATCTGAAATACATTATAAAAAAAAACTGCACTTACCTCAGATTACTTTCTTGTCCATCAGCCCGCGATCAGACGCGGCTTTCTACCCCTCGCTTGCCTGGATTGCTCTGAAAAAAGTAAAAAAAATAGTCCTGATTGTGTTTCGCGACCGAGATCACCGGTTTGAAGACAAACATTATCTTAGTTAAAATCAATTTTTTTCATATGAAATTCATAATAAAAAAAAAACTGCACTTACCTCAGATTACTTTCTTGTCCATCAGCCCGCGAACAGGCGCGGCTTTCTACCCCTCGCTTGCCTGGTTTGTGCTGAAAAAAGAAAAAAAAATGATCGGGATAGTGTTTCGCGACCGAGATCACCGGTTTGAAGACAAACATTTTCTTTTGGTAAAAATATTTTTTTTTCATCTGAAATTCATTATAAAAAAAAATGCACTTACCTCAGATTACTTTCTTGTCCATCAGCCCGCGAACAGGCGCGGCTTCCTTCCCCTCGCTTGCCTGCCTTGCTCTGAAAAAAGAAAAAAAAATTAAGTCGGTATAGTGTTTGGCGACCGAGATCAGCGGTTTGAAGACAAATATTTTCTTAGTATAAAATCACGTTATTCCATCTGAAATTCATAATTTTGGTCTGCACTTACCACAGATTACTTTCTTGTCCATCAGACCGCAAACAGGTGCGGCTTTCTACCCCTCGCTTGCCTGGAATGCTCTGAAAAAACATAAAAAAAAAAGAGCCGATAGTGTTTCGCGACCGAGATCACCGGTTTGAAGACAAACATTTTCTTGGTAAAAATCAATTTTTTTCATCTTAAATTCATTATAAAAAAAAACTGCACTTACCTCAGATTACTTTCTTGTCCATCAGCCCGCGAACAGGCGCGGCTTTCTACCGCTCGCTTGCCTGGTTTGTGCTGAAAAAGAAAAAAAAATTGATCGGGATAGTGTTTCGCGACCGAGATCACCGGTTTGAAGACAAACATTTTCTTGGTAAAAATCAATTTTTTTCATCTTAAATTCATTATAAAAAAAAATGCACTTACCTCAGATTACTTTCTTGTCCATCAGCCCGCGAACAGGTGCGGCTTTCTTCCCCTCTCTTGCCTGGCTTGCTCTGAAAAAAGAAAAAAAAATTAAGTCGGGATAGTGTTTCGCGACCGAGATCACCGGTTTGAAGACAAACATTTTCTTGGTAAAAATCAATTTTTTTCATCTTAAATTCATTATAAAAAAAAACTGCACTTACCTCAGATTACTTTCTTGTCCATCAGCCCGCGAACAGACGCGGCTTTCTACCCCTCGCTTGCCTGGATTGCTCTGAAAAAAGGAAAAAAAAATAGTCCTGATAGTGTTTCGCGACCGAGATCACCGGTTTGAAGACAAATATTTTCTTAGTATAAAATCACATTTTTTCATCTGAAATTCATAATTTTGGTTTGCACTTACCACAGATTACTTTCTTGTCCATCAGACCGCGAACAGGTGCGGCTTTCTACCCCTCGCTTGCCTGGATTGCTCTGAAAAATGAAAAAAAAATAGACCTGATAGTGTTTCGCGACCGAGATCACCGGTTTGAAGACAAACATTTTCTTGGTAAAAATCAATTTTTTTCATCTTAAATTCATTATAAAAAAAAAATGCACTTACCTCAGATTACTTTCTTGTCCATCAGCCCGCGAACAGGCGCGGCTTTCTACCCCTCGCTTGCCTGGATTGCTCTGAAAAAAGGAAAAAAAATAGTCCTGATAGTGTTTCGCGACCGAGATCACCGGTTTGAAGACAAACATTTTCTTGGTAAAAATCAATTTTTTTCATATGAAATTCATAATAAAAAAAAAACTGCACTTACCTCAGATTACTTTCTTGTCCATCAGCCCGCGAACAGGCGCGGCTTTCTACCGCTCGCTTGCCTGGTTTGTACTGAAAAAAAAAAAATTGATCGGGATAGTGTTTCGCGACCGAGATCACCGGTTTGAAGACAAATATTTTTTTGGTAAAAATCATTTTTTTTCATCTGAAATACATTATAAAAAAAAACTGCACTTACCTCAGATTACTTTCTTGTCCATCAGCCCGCGATCAGACGCGGCTTTCTACCCCTCGCTTGCCTGGATTGCTCTGAAAAAAGGAAAAAAAATAGTCCTGATTGTGTTTCGCGACCGAGATCACCGGTTTGAAGACAAACATTATCTTAGTTAAAATCAATTTTTTTCATATGAAATTCATAATAAAAAAAAAACTGCACTTACCTCAGATTACTTTCTTGTCCATCAGCCCGCGAACAGGCGCGGCTTTCTACCCCTCGCTTGCCTGGTTTGTGCTGAAAAAAGAAAAAAAAATGATCGGGATAGTGTTTCGCGACCGAGATCACCGGTTTGAAGACAAACATTTTCTTGGTAAAAATCAATTTTTTTCATCTTAAATTCATTATAAAAAAAAACTGCACTTACCTCAGATTACTTTCTTGTCCATCAGCCCGCGAACAGACGCGGCTTTCTACCCCTCGCTTGCCTGGATTGCTCTGAAAAAAGGAAAAAAAAATAGTCCTGATAGTGTTTCGCGACCGAGATCACCGGTTTGAAGACAAATATTTTCTTAGTATAAAATCACATTTTTTCATCTGAAATTCATAATTTTGGTTTGCACTTACCACAGATTACTTTCTTGTCCATCAGACCGCGAACAGGTGCGGCTTTCTACCCCTCGCTTGCCTGGATTGCTCTGAAAAATGAAAAAAAAATAGACCTGATAGTGTTTCGCGACCGAGATCACCGGTTTGAAGACAAACATTTTCTTGGTAAAAATCAATTTTTTTCATCTTAAATTCATTATAAAAAAAAAATGCACTTACCTCAGATTACTTTCTTGTCCATCAGCCCGCGAACAGGCGCGGCTTTCTACCCCTCGCTTGCCTGGATTGCTCTGAAAAAAGGAAAAAAAATAGTCCTGATAGTGTTTCGCGACCGAGATCACCGGTTTGAAGACAAACATTTTCTTGGTAAAAATCAATTTTTTTCATATGAAATTCATAATAAAAAAAAAACTGCACTTACCTCAGATTACTTTCTTGTCCATCAGCCCGCGAACAGGCGCGGCTTTCTACCGCTCGCTTGCCTGGTTTGTACTGAAAAAAAAAAAATTGATCGGGATAGTGTTTCGCGACCGAGATCACCGGTTTGAAGACAAATATTTTTTTGGTAAAAATCATTTTTTTTCATCTTAAATACATTATAAAAAAAAACTGCACTTACCTCAGATTACTTTCTTGTCCATCAGCCCGCGATCAGACGCGGCTTTCTACCCCTCGCTTGCCTGGATTGCTCTGAAAAAAGGAAAAAAAATAGTCCTGATTGTGTTTCGCGACCGAGATCACCGGTTTGAAGACAAACATTATCTTAGTTAAAATCAATTTTTTTCATATGAAATTCATAATAAAAAAAAAACTGCACTTACCTCAGATTACTTTCTTGTCCATCAGCCCGCGAACAGGCGCGGCTTACTACCCCTCGCTTGCCTGGTTTGTTCTGAAAAAAGAAAAAAAAATGATCGGGATAGTGTTTCGCGACCGAGATCACCGGTTTGAAGACAAACATTTTCTTTTGGTAAAAATATTTTTTTTTCATCTGAAATTCATTATAAAAAAAAATGCACTTACCTCAGATTACTTTCTTGTCCATCAGCCCGCGAACAGGCGCGGCTTCCTTCCCCTCGCTTGCCTGCCTTGCTCTGAAAAAAGAAAAAAAAATTAAGTCGGTATAGTGTTTGGCGACCGAGATCAGCGGTTTGAAGACAAATATTTTCTTAGTATAAAATCACGTTATTCCATCTGAAATTCATAATTTTGGTCTGCACTTACCACAGATTACTTTCTTGTCCATCAGACCGTAAACAGGTGCGGCTTTCTACCCCTCGCTTGCCTGGAATGCTCTGAAAAAACATAAAAAAAAAAGAGCCGATAGTGTTTCGCGACCGAGATCACCGGTTTGAAGACAAACATTTTCTTGGTAAAAATAAATTTTTTTCATCTTAAATTCATTATAAAAAAAAACTGCACTTACCTCAGATTACTTTCTTGTCCATCAGCCCGCGAACAGGCGCGGCTTTCTACCGCTCGCTTGCCTGGTTTGTGCTGAAAAAGAAAAAAAAATTGATCGGGATAGTGTTTCGCGACCGAGATCACCGGTTTGAAGACAAACATTTTCTTGGTAAAAATCAATTTTTTTCATCTTAAATTCATTATAAAAAAAAAATGCACTTACCTCAGATTACTTTCTTGTCCATCAGCCCGCGAACAGGCGCGGCTTTCTTCCCCTCTCTTGCCTGGCTTGCTCTGAAAAAAGAAAAAAAAATTAAGTCGGGATAGTGTTTCGCGACCGAGATCACCGGTTTGAAGACAAACATTTTCTTGGTAAAAATCAATTTTTTTCATCTTAAATTCATTATAAAAAAAAACTGCACTTACCTCAGATTACTTTCTTGTCCATCAGCCCGCGAACAGACGCGGCTTTCTACCCCTCGCTTGCCTGGATTGCTCTGAAAAAATGAAAAAAAAATAGTCCTGATAGTGTTTCGCGACCGAGATCACCGGTTTGAAGACAAATATTTTCTTAGTATAAAATCACATTTTTTCATCTGAAATTCATAATTTTGGTTTGCACTTACCACAGATTACTTTCTTGTCCATCAGACCGCGAACAGGTGCGGCTTTCTACCCCTCGCTTGCCTGGATTGCTCTGAAAAATGAAAAAAAAATAGACCTGATAGTGTTTCGCGACCGAGATCACCGGTTTGAAGACAAACATTTTCTTGGTAAAAATCAATTTTTTTCATCTTAAATTCATTATAAAAAAAAAATGCACTTACCTCAGATTACTTTCTTGTCCATCAGCCCGCGAACAGGCGCGGCTTTCTACCCCTCGCTTGCCTGGATTGCTCTGAAAAAAGGAAAAAAAATAGTCCTGATAGTGTTTCGCGACCGAGATCACCGGTTTGAAGACAAACATTTTCTTAGTAAAAGTCACGTTTTTTCATCTGAAATTCATAATTTTGGTTTGCAATTACCACAGATTACTTTCTTGTCCATCAGACCGCGAACAGGTGCGGCTTTCTACCCCTCGCTTGCCTGGATTGCTCTGAAAAATGAAAAAAAAATAGACCTGATAGTGTTTCGCGACCGAGATCACCGGTTTGAAGACAAACATTTTCTTGGTAAAAATCAATTTTTTTCATCTTAAATTCATTATAAAAAAAAAATGCACTTACCTCAGATTACTTTCTTGTCCATCAGCCCGCGAACAGGCGCGGCTTTCTACCCCTCGCTTGCCTGGATTGCTCTGAAAAAAGGAAAAAAAATAGTCCTGATAGTGTTTCGCGACCGAGATCACCGGTTTGAAAACAAACATTTTCTTAGTAAAAATATTTTTTTTTCATATGAAATTCATAATAAAAAAAAAAACTGCACTTACCTCAGATTACTTTCTTGTCCATCAGCCCGCGAACAGGCGTGGCTTTCTACCACTCGCTTGCCTGGTTTGTGCTGAAAAAAGAAAAAAAAAATGATCGGGATAGTGTTTCGCGACCGAGATCACCGGTTTGAAGACAAACATTTTCTTGGTAAAAATCAATTTTTTTCATCTTAAATTCATTATAAAAAAAAAATGCACTTACCTCAGATTACTTTCTTGTCCATCAGCCCGCGAACAGGCGCGGCTTTCTACCCCTCGCTAGCCTGGTTTGTTCTGAAAAAAGAAAAAAAAATAGACCTGATAGTGTTTCGCGACCGAGATCACCGGTTTGAAGACAAACATTTTCTAAGTAAAAAAATTTTTTTTTCATATGAAATTCATAATAAAAAAAAAAACTGCACTTACCTCAGATTACTTTCTTGTCCATCAGCCCGCGAACAGGCGCGGCTTTCTACACCTGGCTTGCCTGGGTTGTGATAAAAAAAGAAAAAAAACATGATCGGGATAGTGTTTCGCGACCGAGATCACCGGTTTGAAGACAAAAATTTTCTTGGTAAAAATCAATTTTTTTCATCTTAAATTCATTATAAAAAAAAACTGCACTTACCTCAGATTACTTTCTTGTCCATCAGCCCGCGAACAGACGCGGCTTTCTACCCCTCGCTTGCCTGGATTGCTCTGAAAAAAAGAAAAAAAAATAGTCCTGATAGTGTTTCGCGACCGAGATCACCGGTTTGAAGACAAACATTTTCTTAGTAAAAATCAATTTTTTTCATATGAAATTCATAATAAATAAAAAACTGCACTTACCTCAGATTACTTTCTTGTCCATCAGCCCGCGATCAGACGCGGCTTTCTACCCCTCGCTTGCCTGGATTGCTCTGAAAAAAGGAAAAAAATAGTCCTGATAGTGTTTCGCGACCGAGATCACCGGTTTGAAGACAAACATTTTCTTAGTAAAAATATTTTTTTTTCATATGAAATTCATAATAAAAAAAAAAACTGCACTTACCTCAGATTACTTTCTTGTCCATCAGCCCGCGAACAGGCGCGGCTTTCTACCGCTCGCTTGCCTGGTTTGTGCTGAAAAAAGAAAAAAAAATTGATCGGGATAGTGTTTCGCGACCGAGATCACCGGTTTGAAGACAAACATTTTCTTGGTAAAAATCAATTTTTTTCATCTTAAATTCATTATAAATAAAACTGCACTTACCTCAGATTACTTTCTTGTCCATCAGCCCGCGAACAGATGCGGCTTTCTACCCCTTGCTTGCCTGGATTGGTCTGAAAAAAGGAAAAAAAAATAGTCCTGATAGTGTTTCGCGACCGAGATCGCCGGTTTGAAGACAAACATTTTCTTAGTAAAAATCAATTTTTTCATCTGAAATCCATAATAAAAAAAAAACTGCACTTACCTCAGATTACTTTCTTGTCCATCAGCCCGCGAACAGGCGCGGCTTTCTACCCCTCGCTTGCCTGGATTGCTCTGAAAAAAGGAAAAAAATATAGTCCTGATAGTGTTTCGCGACCGAGATCACCGGTTTGAAGACAAATATTTTCTTAGTATAAAATCACGTTTTTTCATCTGAAATTCATAATTTTGGTCTGCACTTACCACAGATTACTTTCTTGTCCATCAGCCAGCGAACAGGCGCGGCTTTCTACTCTCGCTTGCCTGGTCTGTGCTAAAAAAAGAAAAAAAAAATGATCGGGATAGTGTTTCGCGACCGAGATCACCGGTTTGAAGACAAACATTTTCTTGGTAAAAATCAATTTTTTTCATCTGAAATTCATTATAAAAAAAAATGCACTTACCTCAGATTACTTTCTTGTCCATCAGCCCGCGAACAGGCGCGGCTTTTTTCCCCTCGCTTGCCTGGCTTGCTCTGAAAAAAGAAAAAAAATAGTCCTGATAGTGTTTCGCGACCGAGATCACCGGTTTGAAGACAAACATTTTCTTAGTAAAAATCATTTTTTTTCAGCTGAAATTAATTATAAAAAAAAACTGCACTTACCTCAGATTACTTTTTTGTCCATCAGCCAGCGAACAGGCGCGGCTTTCTACTCTCGCTTGCCTGGTCTGTGCTAAAAAAAGAAAAAAAAAATGATCGGGATAGTGTTTCGCGACCGAGATCACCGGTTTGAAGACAAACATTTTCTTGGTAAAAATCATTTTTTTTCATCTTAAATTCATTATAAAAAAAAAAATGCACTTACCTCAGATTACTTTCTTGTCCATCAGCCCGCGAACAGGCGCGGCTTTCTTCCCCTCGCTTGCCTGGCTTGCTCTGAAAAAAGAAAAAAAAATTAAGGCGGGATAGTGTTTCGCGACCGAGATCACCGGTTTGAAGACAAACATTTTCTTGGTAAAAATCAATTTTTTTCATCTTAAATTCATTATAAAAAAAAACTGCACTTACCTCAGATTACTTTCTTGTCCATCAGCTCGCGAACAGACGCGGCTTTCTACCCCTCGCTTGCCTGGATTGCTCTGAAAAAAGGAAAAAAATATAGTCCTGATAGTGTTTCGCGACCGAGATCACCGGTTTGAAGACAAATATTTTCTTAGTATAAAATCACGTTTTTTCATCTGAAATTCATAATTTTGGTCTACACTTACCACAGATTACTTTCTTGTCCATCAGACCGCGAACAGGTGCGGCTTTCTACCCCTCGCTTGCCTGGATTGCTCTGAAAAAAGAAAAAAAAATAGACCTGATAGTGTTTCGCGACCGAGATCACCGGTTTGAAGACAAACATTTTCTTAGTAAAAATCAATTTTTTCATCTGAAATCCATAATAAAAAAAAAACTGCACTTACCTCAGATTACTTTCTTGTCCATCAGCCCGCGAACAGGCGCGGCTTTCTACCGCTCGCTTGCCTGGTTTGTACTTAAAAAAAAAAAATTGATCGGGATAGTGTTTCGCGACCGAGATCACCGGTTTGAAGACAAATATTTTTTTGGTAAAAATCATTTTTTTTCATCTGAAATTCATTATAAAAAAAAACTGCTCTTACCTCAGATTAGTTTCTTGTCCATCAGCCCGCGAACAGATGCGGCTTTCTACCCCTTGCTTGCCTGGATTGGTCTGAAAAAAGGAAAAAAAAATAGTCCTGATAGTGTTTCGCGACCGAGATCGCCGGTTTGAAGACAAACATTTTCTTAGTAAAAATCAATTTTTTCATCTGAAATCCATAATAAAAAAAAAACTGCACTTACCTCAGATTACTTTCTTGTCCATCAGCCCGCGAACAGGCGCGGCTTTCTACCCCTCGCTTGCCTGGATTGCTCTGAAAAAAGGAAAAAAATATAGTCCTGATAGTGTTTCGCGACCGAGATCACCGGTTTGAAGACAAATATTTTCTTAGTATAAAATCACTTTTTTTCATCTGAAATTCATAATTTTGGTCTGCACTTACCACAGATTACTTTCTTGTCCATCAGTCAGCGAACAGGCGCGGCTTTCTACTCTCGCTTGCCTGGTCTGTGCTAAAAATAGAAAAAAAAAATGATCGGGATAGTGTTTCGCGACCGAGATCACCGGTTTGAAGACAAACATTTTCTTGGTAAAAATCAATTTTTTTCATCTGAAATTCATTATAAAAAAAAATGCACTTACGTCAGATTACTTTCTTGTCCATCAGCCCGCGAACAGGCGCGGCTTTTTTCCCCTCGCTTGCCTGGCTTGCTCTGAAAAAAGAAAAAAAATAGTCCTGATAGTGTTTCGCGACCGAGATCACCGGTTTGAAGACAAACATTTTCTTAGTAAAAATCATTTTTTTTCAACTGAAATTAATTATAAAAAAAAACTGCACTTACCTCAGATTACTTTTTTGTCCATCAGCCAGCGAACAGGCGCGGCTTTCTACTCTCGCTTGCCTGGTCTGTGCTAAAAAAAGAAAAAAAAAATGATCGGGATAGTGTTTCGCGACCGAGATCACCGGTTTGAAGACAAACATTTTCTTGGTAAAAATCAATTTTTTTCATCTTAAATTCATTATAAAAAAAAAAATGCACTTACCTCAGATTACTTTCTTGTCCATCAGCCCGCGAACAGGCGCGGCTTTCTTCCCCTCGCTTGCCTGGCTTGCTCTGAAAAAAGAAAAAAAAATTAAGGCGGGATAGTGTTTCGCGACCGAGATCACCGGTTTGAAGACAAACATTTTCTTGGTAAAAATCAATTTTTTTCATCTTAAATTCATTATAAAAAAAAACTGCACTTACCTCAGATTACTTTCTTGTCCATCAGCTCGCGAACAGACGCGGCTTTCTACCCCTCGCTTGCCTGGATTGCTCTGAAAAAAGGAAAAAAATATAGTCCTGATAGTGTTTCGCGACCGAGATCACCGGTTTGAAGACAAATATTTTCTTAGTATAAAATCACGTTTTTTCATCTGAAATTCATAATTTTGGTCTGCACTTACCACAGATTACTTTCTTGTCCATCAGACCGCGAACAGGTGCGGCTTTCTACCCCTCGCTTGCCTGGATTGCTCTGAAAAAAGAAAAAAAAATAGACCTGATAGTGTTTCGCGACCGAGATCACCGGTTTGAAGACAAACATTTTCTTAGTAAAAATCAATTTTTTCATCTGAAATCCATAATAAAAAAAAAACTGCACTTACCTCAGATTACTTTCTTGTCCATCAGCCCGCGAACAGGCGCGGCTTTCTACCGCTCGCTTGCCTGGTTTGTACTGAAAAAAAAAAAAATTGATCGGGATAGTGTTTCGCGACCGAGATCACCGGTTTGAAGACAAATATTTTTTTGGTAAAAATCATTTTTTTTCATCTGAAATTCATTATAAAAAAAAACTGCACTTACCTCAGATTACTTTCTTGTCCATCAGCCCGCGATCAGACGCGGCTTTCTACCCCTCGCTTGCCTGGATTGCTCTGAAAAAAGGAAAAAAAATAGTCCTGATTGTGTTTCGCGACCGAGATTACCGGTTTGAAGACAAACATTTTCTTAGTAAAAATATTTTTTTTTCATATGAAATTCATAATAAAAAAAAAAACTGCACTTACCTCAGATTACTTTCTTGTCCATCAGCCCGCGAACAGGCGCGGCTTTCTACCGCTCGCTTGCCTGGTTTGTGCTGAAAAAAGAAAAAAAAATTGATCGGGATAGTGTTTCGCGACCGAGATCACCGGTTTGAAGACAAACATTTTCTTTGTAGAAATAAATTTTTTTCATCTTAAATTCATTATAAAAAAAAAATGCACTTACCTCAGATTACTTTCTTGTCCATCAGCCCGCGAACAGGCGCGGCTTTCTACCCCTCGCTTGCCTGGTTTGTGCTAAAAAAAGAAAAAAAAAATGATCGGGATAGTGTTTCGCGACCGAGATCACCGGTTTGAAGACAAACATTTTCTTGGTTAAAATCAATTTTTTTCATCTGAAATTCATTATAAAAAAAAATGCACTTACCTCAGATTACTTTCTTGTCCATCAGCCCGCGAAAAGGCGCGGCTTTTTTCCCCTCGCTTGCCTGGCTTGCTCTGAAAAAAGAAAAAAAATAGTCCTGATAGTGTTTCGCGACCGAGATCACCGGTTTGAAGACAAACATTTTCTTAGTAAAAATCATTTTTTTTCAGCTGAAATTCATTATAAAAAAAAACTGCACTTACCTCAGATTACTTTTTTGTCCATCAGCCAGCGAACAGGCGCGGCTTTCTACTCTCGCTTGCCTGGTCTGTGCTAAAAAAAGAAAAAAAAAATGATCGGGATAGTGTTTCGCGACCGAGATCACCGGTTTGAAGACAAACATTTTCTTGGTAAAAATCAATTTTTTTCATCTTAAATTCATTATAAAAAAAAACTGCACTTACCTCAGATTACTTTCTTGTCCATCAGCTCGCGAACAGACGCGGCTTTCTACCCCTCGCTTGCCTGGATTGCTCTGAAAAAAGGAAAAAAATATAGTCCTGATAGTGTTTCGCGACCGAGATCACCGGTTTGAAGACAAACATTTTCTTGGTAAAAATCATTTTTTTTCATCTTAAATTCATTATAAAAAAAAACTGCACTTACCTCAGATTACTTTCTTGTCCATCAGCTCGCGAACAGACGCGGCTTTCTACCCCTCGCTTGCCTGGATTGCTCTGAAAAAAGGAAAAAAATATAGTCCTGATAGTGTTTCGCGACCGAGATCACCGGTTTGAAGACAAACATTTTCTTGGTAATAATCAATTTTTTTCATCTGAAATTCATTATAAAAAAAAATGCACTTACCTCAGATTACTTTCTTGTCCATCAGCCCGCGAACAGGCGCGGCTTTTTTCCCCTCGCTTGCCTGGCTTGCTCTGAAAAAAGAAAAAAAATAGTCCTGATAGTGTTTCGCGACCGAGATCACCGGTTTGAAGACAAACATTTTCTTAGTAAAAATCATTTTTTTTCAGCTGAAATTCATTATAAAAAAAAACTGCACTTACCTCAGATTACTTTCTTGTCCATCAGCCCGCGAACAGACGCGGCTTTCTACCCCTCGCTTGCCTGGATTGCTCTGAAAAAAAGAAAAAAAAATAGTCCTGATAGTGTTTCGCGACCGAGATCACCGGTTTGAAGACAAACATTATCTTAGTTAAAATCAATTTTTTTCATATGAAATTCATAATAAAAAAAAAACTGCACTTACCTCAGATTACTTTCTTGTCCATCAGCCCGCGAACAGGCGCGGCTTTCTACCCCTCGCTTGCCTGGTTTGTGCTGAAAAAAGAAAAAAAAATGATCGGGATAGTGTTTCGCGACCGAGATCACCGGTTTGAAGACAAACATTTTCTTGGTAAAAATCAATTTTTTTCATCTTAAATTCATTATAAAAAAAAACTGCACTTACCTCAGATTACTTTCTTGTCCATCAGCCCGCGAACAGACGCGGCTTTCTACCCCTCGCTTGCCTGGATTGCTCTGAAAAAAGGAAAAAAAAATAGTCCTGATAGTGTTTCGCGACCGAGATTACCGGTTTGAAGACAAATATTTTCTTAGTATAAAATCACGTTTTTTCATCTGAAATTCATAATTTTGGTCTGCACTTACCACAGATTACTTTCTTGTCCATCAGACCGCGAACAGGTGCGGCTTTCTACCCCTCGCTTGCCTGGATTGCTCTGAAAAACGAAAAAAAAATAGACCTGATAGTGTTTCGCGACCGAGATCACCGGTTTGAAGACAAACATTTTCTTAGTAAAAATCAATTTTTTCATCTGAAGTCCATAATAAAAAAAAAACTGCACTTACCTCAGATTACTTTCTTGTCCATCAGCCCGCGAACAGGCGCGGCTTTCTACCGCTCGCTTGCCTGGTTTGTGCTGAAAAAAGAAAAAAAAATTGATCGGGATAGTGTTTCGCGACCGAGATCACCGGTTTGAAGACAAACATTTTCTTGGTAAAAATCAATTTTTTTCATCTTAAATTCATTATAAAAAAAAAATGCACTTACCTCAGATTACTTTCTTGTCCATCAGCCCGCGAACAGGCGCGGCTTTCTACCCCTCGCTTGCCTGGATTGCTCTGAAAAAAGGAAAAAAATAGTCCTGATAGTGTTTCGCGACCGAGATCACCGGTTTGAAGACAAACATTTTCTTAGTAAAAATTTTTTTTTTCATATGAAATTCATAATAAAAAAAAAAACTGCACTTACCTCAGATTACTTTCTTGTCCATCAGCCCGCGAACAGGCGTGGCTTTCTACCACTCGCTTGCCTGGTTTGTGCTGAAAAAAGAAAAAAAAAATGATCGGGATAGTGTTTCGCGACCGAGATCACCGGTTTGAAGACAAACATTTTCTTTGTAAAAATAATTTTTTTTCAGCTGAAATTCATTATAAAAAAAAACTGCACTTACCTCAGATTACTTTCTTGTCCATCAGCCCGCGAACAGACGCGGCTTTCTACCCCTCGCTTGCTTGGATTGCTCTGAAAAAAAGAAAAAAAAATAGTCCTGATAGTGTTTCGCGACCGAGATCACCGGTTTGAAGACAAACATTATCTTAGTTAAAATCAATTTTTTTCATATGAAATTCATTATAAAAAAAAATGCACTTACCTCAGATTACTTTCTTGTCCATCAGCCCGCGAACAGGCGCGGCTTCCTTCCCCTCGCTTGCCTGGCTTGCTCTGAAAAAAGAAAAAAAAATTAAGTCGGTATAGTGTTGGCGACCGAGATCAGCGGTTTGAAGACAAATATTTTCTTAGTATAAAATCACGTTATTCCATCTGAAATTCATAATTTTGGTCTGCACTTACCACAGATTACTTTCTTGTCCATCAGATTGCAAACAGGTGCGGCTTTCTACCCCTCGCTTGCCTGGATTGCTCTGAAAAAACAAAAAAAAATAGACCTGATAGTGTTTCGCGACCGAGATCACCGGTTTGAAGACAAACATTTTCTTGGTAAAAATCAATTTTTTTCATCTTAAATTCATTATAAAAAAAAACTGCACTTACCTCAGATTACTTTCTTGTCCATCAGCCCGCGAACAGGCGCGGCTTCCTTCCCCTCGCTTGCCTGGCTTGCTCTGAAAAAAGAAAAAAAAATTAAGTCGGTATAGTGTTGGCGACCGAGATCAGCGGTTTGAAGACAAATATTTTCTTAGTATAAAATCACGTTATTCCATCTGAAATTCATAATTTTGGTCTGCACTTACCACAGATTACTTTCTTGTCCATCAGATTGCAAACAGGTGCGGCTTTCTACCCCTCGCTTGCCTGGATTGCTCTGAAAAAACAAAAAAAAATAGACCTGATAGTGTTTCGCGACCGAGATCACCGGTTTGAAGACAAACATTTTCTTGGTAAAAATCAATTTTTTTCATCTTAAATTCATTATAAAAAAAAACTGCACTTACCTCAGATTACTTTCTTGTCCATCAGCTCGCGAACAGACGCGGCTTTCTACCCCTCGCTTGCCTGGATTGCTCTGAAAAAAGGAAAAAAATATAGTCCTGATAGTGTTTCGCGACCGAGATCACCGGTTTGAAGACAAATATTTTCTTAGTATAAAATCACGTTTTTTCATCTGAAATTCATAATTTTGGTCTGCACTTACCACAGATTACTTTCTTGTCCATCAGACCGCGAACAGGTGCGGCTTTCTACCCCTCGCTTGCCTGGATTGCTCTGAAAAAAGAAAAAAAAATAGACCTGATAGTGTTTCGCGACCGAGATCACCGGTTTGAAGACAAACATTTTCTTAGTAAAAATCAATTTTTTCATCTGAAATCCATAATAAAAAAAAAACTGCACTTACCTCAGATTACTTTCTTGTCCATCAGCCCGCGAACAGACGCGGCTTTCTACCCCTCGCTTGCCTGGATTGCTCTGAAAAAAGGAAAAAAAATAGTCCTGATAGTGTTTCGCGACCGAGATCACCGGTTTGAAGACAAATATTTTTTTGGTAAAAATCATTTTTTTTCATCTGAAATTCATTATAAAAAAAAACTGCACTTACCTCAGATTACTTTCTTGTCCATCAGCCCGCGATCAGACGCGGCTTTCTACCCCTCGCTTGCCTGGATTGCTCTGAAAAAAGGAAAAAAAATAGTCCTGATAGTGTTTCGCGACCGAGATCACCGGTTTGAAGACAAACATTTTCTTAGTAAAAATATTTTTTTTTCATATGAAATTCATAATAATAAAAAAAACTGCACTTACCTCAGATTACTTTCTTGTCCATCAGCACGCGAACAGGCGCGGCTTTCTACCGCTCGCTTGCCTGGTTTGTGCTGAAAAAAGAAAAAAAAATTGATCGGGATAGTGTTTCGCGACCGAGATCACCGGTTTGAAGACAAACATTTTCTTGGTAAAAATCAATTTTTTTCATCTTAAATTCATTATAAAAAAAAAATGCACTTACCTCAGATTACTTTCTTGTCCATCAGCCCGCGAACAGGCGCGGCTTTCTACCCCTCGCTCGCCTGGATTGCTCTGAAAAAAGGAAAAAAAATAGTCCTGATAGTGTTTCGCGACCGAGATCACCGGTTTGAAGACAAACATTTTCTTAGTAAAAATATTTTTTTTTCATATGAAATTCATAATAATAAAAAAAACTGCACTTACCTCAGATTACTTTCTTGTCCATCAGCACGCGAACAGGCGCGGCTTTCTACCGCTCGCTTGCCTGGTTTGTGCTGAAAAAAGAAAAAAAAATTGATCGGGATTGTGTTTCGCGACCGAGATCACCGGTTTGAAGACAAACATTTTCTTGGTAAAAATCATTTTTTTTCATCTTAAATTCATTATAAAAAAAAAATGCACTTACCTCAGATTACTTTCTTGTCCATCAGCCCGCGAACAGGCGCGGCTTTCTTCCCCTCGCTTGCCTGGCTTGCTCTGAAAAAAGATAAAAAAATTATCGGGATAGTGTTTCGCGACCGAGATCACCGGTTTGAAGACAAACATTTTCTTGGTAATAATCAATTTTTTTCATCTGAAATTCATTATAAAAAAAAACTGCACTTACCTCAGATTACTTTCTTGTCCATCAGCCCGCGATCAGACGCGGCTTTCTACCCCTTGCTTGCCTGGATTGGTCTGAAAAAAGGAAAAAAAAATAGTCCTGATAGTGGATAGTGTTTCGCGACCGAGATCACCGGTTTGAAGACAAATATTTTCTTAGTATAAAATCACGTTATTTCATCTGAAATTCATAATTTTGGTCTGCACTTACCTCAGATTACTTTCTTGTCCATCAGCCCGCGAACAGGCGCGGCTTTCTACCCCTGGCTTGCCTGGTTTGTGCTAAAAAAAGAAAAAAAACATGATCGGGATAGTGTTTCGCGACCGAGATCACCGGTTTGAAGACAAAAATTTTCTTGGTAAAAATCATTTTTTTTCATCTTAAATTCATTATAAAAAAAAACTGCACTTACCTCAGATTACTTTCTTGTCCATCAGCCCGCGAACAGACGCGGCTTTCTACCCCTCGCTTGCCTGGATTGCTCTGAAAAAAATAAAAAAAAATAGTCCTGATAGTGTTTCGCGACCGAGATCACCGGTTTAAAGACAAACATTTTCTTAGTAAAAATCAATTTTTTTCATATGAAATTCATAATAAAAAAAAAACTGCACTTACCTCAGATTACTTTCTTGTCCATCAGCCCGCGAACAGGCGCGGCTTTCTACCCCTCGCTTGCCTGGTTTGTGCTGAAAAAAGAAAAAAAAAATGATCGGGATAGTGTTTCGCGACCGAGATCACCGGTTTGAAGACAAACATTTTCTTGGTAAAAATCAATTTTTTTCATATGAAATTCATAATAAAAAAAAACTGCACTTACCTCAGATTACTTTCTTGTCCATCAGCCCGCGAACAGACGCGGCTTTCTACCCCTCGCTTGCCTGGATTGCTCTGAAAAAAAGAAAAAAAAATAGTCCTGATAGTGTTTCGCGACCGAGATCACCGGTTTAAAGACAAACATTTTCTTAGTAAAAATCAATTTTTTTCATATGAAATTCATAATAAAAAAAAAACTGCACTTACCTCAGATTACTTTCTTGTCCATCAGCCCGCGAACAGGCGCGGCTTCCTTCCCCTCGCTTGCCTGGCTTGCTCTGAAAAAAGAAAAAAAAATTAAGTTGGTATAGTGTTGGCGACCGAGATCAGCGGTTTGAAGACAAATATTTTCTTAGTATAAAATCACGTTATTCCATCTGAAATTCATAATTTTGGTCTGCACTTACCACAGATTACTTTCTTGTCCATCAGACCGCAAACAGGTGCGGCTTTCTACCCCTCGCTTGCCTGGATTGCTCTGAAAAAACAAAAAAAAATAGACCTGATAGTGTTTCGCGACCGAGATCACCGGTTTGAAGACAAACATTTTCTTGGTAAAAATCAATTTTTTTCATCTTAAATTCATTATAAAAAAAAAATGCACTTACCTCAGATTACTTTCTTGTCCATCAGCCCGCGAACAGGCGCGACTTTCTTCCCCTCGCTTGCCTGGCTTGCTCTGAAAAAAGAAAAAAAAATTAAGTCGGGATAGTGTTTCGCGACCGAGATCACCGGTTTGAAGACAAACATTTTCTTGGTAAAAATCAATTTTTTTCATCTTAAATTCATTATAAAAAAAAACTGCACTTACCTCAGATTACTTTCTTGTCCATCAGCCCGCGAACAGACGCGGCTTTCTACCCCTCGCTTGCCTGGATTGCTCTGAAAAAAGGAAAAAAAAATAGTCCTGATAGTGTTTCGCGACCGAGATTACCGGTTTGAAGACAAATATTTTCTTAGTATAAAATCACGTTTTTTCATCTGAAATTCATAATTTTGGTCTGCACTTACCACAGATTACTTTCTTGTCCATCAGACCGCGAACAGGTGCGGCTTTCTACCCCTCGCTTGCCTGGATTGCTCTGAAAAACGAAAAAAAAAATAGACCTGATAGTGTTTCGCGACCGAGATCACCGGTTTGAAGACAAACATTTTCTTAGTAAAAATCAATTTTTTCATCTGAAGTCCATAATAAAAAAAAAACTGCACTTACCTCAGATTACTTTCTTGTCCATCAGCCCGCGAACAGGCGCGGCTTTCTACCGCTTGCTTGCCTGGTTTGTGCTGAAAAAAGAAAAAAAAATTGATCGGGATTGTGTTTCGCGACCGAGATCACCGGTTTGAAGACAAACATTTTCTTGGTAAAAATCAATTTTTTTCATCTTAAATTCATTATAAAAAAAAAATGCACTTACCTCAGATTACTTTCTTGTCCATCAGCCCGCGAACAGGCGCGGCTTTCTTCCCCTCGCTTGCCTGGCTTGCTCTGAAAAAAGATAAAAAAATTATCGGGATAGTGTTTCGCGACCGAGATCACCGGTTTGAAGACAAACATTTTCTTGGTAATAATCAATTTTTTTCATCTGAAATTCATTATAAAAAAAAAACTGCACTTACCTCAGATTACTTTCTTGTCCATCAGCCCGCGATCAGACGCGGCTTTCTACCCCTTGCTTGCCTGGATTGGTCTGAAAAAAGGAAAAAAAAATAGTCCTGATAGTGTTTCGCGACCGAGATCACCGGTTTGAAGACAAATATTTTCTTAGTATAAAATCACGTTATTTCATCTGAAATTCATAATTTTGGTCTGCACTTACCTCAGATTACTTTCTTGTCCATCAGCCCGCGAAGAGGCGCGGCTTTTGTCCCCTCGCTTGCCTGGCTTGCTCTGAAAAAAGAAAAAAAATAGTCCTGATAGTGTTTCGCGACCGAGATCACCGGTTTGAAGACAAACATTTTCTTGGTAAAAATCTTTTTTTTCATCTTAAATTCATTATAAATAAAACTGCACTTACCTCAGATTACTTTCTTGTCCATCAGCCCGCGAACAGACGCGGCTTTCTACCCCTTGCTTGCCTGGATTGGTCTGAAAAAAGGAAAAAAAAATAGTCCTGATAGTGTTTCGCGACCGAGATCACCGGTTTGAAGACAAACATTTTCTTGGTAAAAATCTTTTTTTTCATCTTAAATTCATTATAAATAAAACTGCACTTACCTCAGATTACTTTCTTGTCCATCAGCCCGCGAACAGACGCGGCTTTCTACCCCTTGCTTGCCTGGATTGGTCTGAAAAAAGGAAAAAAAAATAGTCCTGATAGTGTTTCGCGACCGAGATCACCGGTTTGAAGACAAACATTTTCTTAGTAAAAATCATTTTTTTTCATATGAAATTCATAATAAAAAAAAAAACTGCACTTACCTCAGATTACTTTCTTGTCCATCAGCCCGCGAACAGGCGCGGCTTCCTTCCCCTCGCTTGCCTGGCTTGCTCTGAAAAAATAAAAAAAAATTAAGTCGGTATAGTGTTTGGCGACCGAGATCAGCGGTTTGAAGACAAATATTTTCTTAGTATAAAATCACGTTATTTCATCTGAAATTCATAATTTTGGTCTGCACTTACCACAGATTACTTTCTTGTCCATCAGCCCGCGAACAGGCGCGGCTTTCTACCTCTGGCTTGCCTGGTTTGTGCTAAAAAAAGAAAAAAAACATGATCGGGATAGTGTTTCGCGACCGAGATCACCGGTTTGAAGACAAACATTTTCTAAGTAAAATTTTTTTTTTTTCATATGAAATTCATAATTAAAAAAAAAACTGCACTTACCTCAGATTACTTTCTTGTCCATCAGCCCGCGAACAGGCGCGGCTTTCTACCCCTGGCTTGCCTGGTTTGTGCTAAAAAAAGAAAAAAAACATGATCGGGATAGTGTTTCGCGATCGAGATCACCGGTTTGAAGACAAACATTTTCTTGGTAAAAATCAATTTTTTTCATCTTAAATTCATTATAAAAAAAAACTGCACTTACCTCAGATTACTTTCTTGTCCATCAGCCCGCGAACAGACGCGGCTTTCTACCCCTCGCTTGCCTGGATTGCTCTGAAAAAAAGAAAAAAAAATAGTCCTGATAGTGTTTCGCGACCGAGATCACCGGTTTGAAGACAAACATTTTCTTAGTAAAAATCAATTTTTTTCATATGAAATTCATAATAAAAAAAAAACTGCACTTACCTCAGATTACTTTCTTGTCCATCAGCCCGCGAACAGGCGCGGCTTTCTACCCCTCGCTTGCCTGGTTTGTGCTGAAAAAAGAAAAAAAAATGATCGGGATAGTGTTTCGCGACCGAGATCACCGGTTTGAAGACAAACATTTTCTTTTGGTAAAAATAATTTTTTTTCATCTGAAATTCATTATAAAAAAAAATGCACTTACCTCAGATTACTTTCTTGTCCATCAGCCCGCGAACAGGCGCGGCTTCCTTCCACTCGCTTGCCTGGCTTGCTCTGAAAAAAGAAAAAAAAATTAAGTCGGTATAGTGTTTGGCGACCGAGATCAGCGGTTTGAAGACAAATATTTTCTTAGTATAAAATCACGTTATTCCATCTGAAATTCATAATTTTGGTCTGCACTTACCACAGATTACTTTCTTGTCCATCAGACCGCAAACAGGTGCGGCTTTCTACCCCTCGCTTGCCTGGATTGCTCTGAAAAAACAAAAAAAAATAGACCTGATAGTGTTTCGCGACCGAGATCACCGGTTTGAAGACAAACATTTTCTTGGTAAAAATCAATTTTTTTCATCTTAAATTCATTATAAAAAAAAACAGCACTTACCTCAGATTACTTTCTTGTCCATCAGCCCGCGATCAGACGCGGCTTTCTACCCCTCGCTTGCCTGGATTGCTCTGAAAAAAGGAAAAAAAATAGTCCTGATAGTGTTTCGCGACCGAGATCACCGGTTTGAAGACAAACATTTTCTTAGTAAAAATATTTTTTTTTCATATGAAATTCATAATAAAAAAAAAAACTGCACTTACCTCAGATTACTTTCTTGTCCATCAGCCCGCGAACAGGCGCGGCTTTCTACCGCTCGCTTGCCTGGTTTGTGCTGAAAAAAGAAAAAAAAATTGATCGGGATAGTGTTTCGCGACCGAGATCACCGGTTTGAAGACAAACATTTTCTTGGTAAAAATCAATTTTTTTCATCTTAAATTCATTATAAAAAAAAAATGCACTTACCTCAGATTACTTTCTTGTCCATCAGCCCGCGAACAGGCGCGGCTTTCTTCCCCTCGCTTGCCTGGCTTGCTCTGAAAAAAGAAAAAAAAATTAAGTCGGGATAGTGTTTCGCGACCGAGATCACCGGTTTGAAGACAAACATTTTCTTGGTAAAAAACAATTTTTTTCATCTTAAATTCATTATAAAAAAAAACTGCACTTACCTCAGATTACTTTCTTGTCCATCAGCCCGCGAACAGACGCGGCTTTCTACCCCTCGCTTGCCTGGATTGCTCTGAAAAAAGGAAAAAAAAATAGTCCTGATAGTGTTTCGCGACCGAGATTACCGGTTTGAAGACAAATATTTTCTTAGTATAAAATCACGTTTTTTCATCTGAAATTCATAATTTTGGTCTGCACTTACCACAGATTACTTTCTTGTCCATCAGACCGCGAACAGGTGCGGCTTTCTACCCCTCGCTTGCCTGGATTGCTCTGAAAAATGAAAAAAAAAATAGACCTGATAGTGTTTCGCGACCGAGATCACCGGTTTGAAGACAAACATTTTCTTAGTAAAAATCAATTTTTTCATCTGAAGTCCATAATAAAAAAAAAACTGCACTTACCTCAGATTACTTTCTTGTCCATCAGCCCGCGAACAGGCGCGGCTTTCTACCGCTCGCTTGCCTGGCTTGCTCTGAAAAAAGAAAAAAAAATTAAGTCGGGATAGTGTTTCGCGACCGAGATCACCGGTTTGAAGACAAACATTTTCTTGGTAAAAATCAATTTTTTCATCTGAAATCCATAATAAAAAAAAAACTGCACTTACCTCAGATTACTTTCTTGTCCATCAGCCCGCGAACAGGCGCGGCTTTCTACCGCTCGCTTGCCTGGTTTGTGCTGAAAAAGGGAAAAAAAAAATGATCGGGATAGTGTTTCGCGACCGAGATCACCGGTTTGAAGACAAACATTTTCTTAGTGAAAAATTAATTTTTTTCATCTTAAATTCATTATAAAAAAAAAATGCACTTACCTCAGATTACTTTCTTGTCCATCAGCCCGCGAACAGGCGCGGCTTTCTACCCCTCGCCACCTGGATTGCTCTGAAAAAAGGAAAAAAAATAGTCCTGATAGTGTTTCGCGACCGAGATCACCGGTTTGAAGACAAACATTTTCTTGGTAAAAATCAATTTTTTTCATCATAAATTCATTATAAAAAAAAACTGCACTTACCTCAGATTACTTTCTTGTCCATCAGCCCGCGAACAGACGCGGCTTTCTACCCCTCGCTTGCCTGGATTGCTCTGAAAAAAGGAAAAAAAAATAGTCCTGATAGTGTTTCGCGACCGAGATTACCGGTTTGAAGACAAATATTTTCTTAGTATAAAATCACGTTTTTTCATCTGAAATTCATAATTTTGGTCTGCACTTACCACAGATTACTTTCTTGTCCATCAGACCGCGAACAGGTGCGGCTTTCTACCCCTCGCTTGCCTGGATTGCTCTGAAAAACGAAAAAAAAATAGACCTGATAGTGTTTCGCGACCGAGATCACCGGTTTGAAGACAAACATTTTCTTAGTAAAAATCAATTTTTTCATCTGAAATCCATAATAAAAAAAAAACTGCACTTACCTCAGATTACTTTCTTGTCCATCAGCCCGCGAACAGGCGTGGCTTTCTACCGCTCGCTTGCCTGGTTTGTGCTGAAAAAGGGAAAAAAAAATTGATCGGGATAGTGTTTCGCGACCGAGATCACCGGTTTGAAGACAAACATTTTCTTGGTAAAAATGAATTTTTTTCATCTTAAATTCATTATAAAAAAAAAATGCACTTACCTCAGATTACTTTCTTGTCCATCAGCCCGCGAACAGGCGCGGCTTTCTACCCCTCGCTTGCCTGGATTGCTCTGAAAAAAGGAAAAAAAATAGTCCTGATAGTGTTTCGCGACCGAGATCACCGGTTTGAAGACAAACATTTTCTTAGTAAAAATATTTTTTTTTCATATGAAATTCATAATAAAAAAAAAAACTGCACTTACCTCAGATTACTTTCTTGTCCATCAGCCCGCGAACAGGCGCGGCTTTCTACCGCTCGCTTGCCTGGTTTGTGCTGAAAAAAGAAAAAAAAATTGATCGGGATAGTGTTTCGCGACCGAGATCACCGGTTTGAAGACAAACATTTTCTTGGTAAAAATCAATTTTTTTCATCTTAAATTCATTATAAAAAAAAAATGCACTTACCTCAGATTACTTTCTTGTCCATCAGCCCGCGAACAGGCGCGGCTTTCTACCCCTCGCTTGCCTGGTTTGTTCTGAAAAAAGAAAAAAAAATTGATCGGGATAGTGTTTCGCGACCGAGATCACCGGTTTGAAGACAAACATTTTCTAAGTAAAAAAATTTTTTTTTCATATGAAATTCATAATAAAAAAAAAAACTGCACTTACCTCAGATTACTTTCTTGTCCATCAGCCCGCGAACAGGCGCGGCTTTCTACCCCTGGCTTGCCTGGTTGGTGCTAAAAAAAGAAAAAAAACATGATCGGGATAGTGTTTCGCGACCGAGATCACCGGTTTGAAGACAAACATTTTCTTGGTAAAAATCAATTTTTTTCATCTTAAATTCATTATAAAAAAAAACTGCACTTACCTCAGATTACTTTCTTGTCCATCAGCCCGCGATCAGACGCGGCTTTCTACCCCTCGCTTGCCTGGATTGCTCTGAAAAAAGGAAAAAAAATAGTCCTGATAGTGTTTCGCGACCGAGATCACCGGTTTGAAGACAAACATTTTCTTAGTAAAAATATTTTTTTTTCATATGAAATTCATAATAAAAAAAAAAACTGCACTTACCTCAGATTACTTTCTTGTCCATCAGCCCGCGAACAGGCGCGGCTTTCTACCGCTCGCTTGCCTGGTTTGTGCTGAAAAAAGAAAAAAAAATTGATCGGGATAGTGTTTCGCGACCGAGATCACCGGTTTGAAGACAAACATTTTCTTGGTAAAAATCAATTTTTTTCATCTTAAATTCATTATAAAAAAAAATGCACTTACCTCAGATTACTTTCTTGTCCATCAGCCCGCGAACAGGCGCGGCTATCTTCCCCTCGCTTGCCTGGCTTGCTCTGAAAAAAGAAAAAAAAATTAAGTCGGGATAGTGTTTCGCGACCGAGATCACCGGTTTGAAGACAAACATTTTCTTGGTAAAAATCATTTTTTTTCATCTTAAATTCATTATAAAAAAAAACTGCACTTACCTCAGATTACTTTCTTGTCCATCAGCCCGCGAACAGGCGCGGCTTTCTACCGCTCGCTTGCCTGGTTTGTGCTGAAAAAAGAAAAAAAAATTGATCGGGATAGTGTTTCGCGACCGAGATCACCGGTTTGAAGACAAACATTTTCTTAGTAAAAATATTTTTTTTTCATATGAAATTCATAGTAAAAAAAAAAACTGCACTTACCTCAGATTACTTTCTTGTCCATCAGCCCGCGATCAGACGCGGCTTTCTACCCCTCGCTTGCCTGGATTGCTCTGAAAAAAGGAAAAAAATAGTCCTGATAGTGTTTCGCGACCGAGATCACCGGTTTGAAGACAAACATTTTCTAAGTAAAATTTTTTTTTTTTCATATGAAATTCATAATTAAAAAAAAAACTGCACTTACCTCAGATTACTTGCTTGTCCATCAGCCCGCGAACAGGCGCGGCTTTCTACCCCTGGCTTGCCTGGTTTGTGCTAAAAAAAGAAAAAAAACATGATCGTGATAGTGTTTCGCGATCGAGATCACCGGTTTGAAGACAAACATTTTCTTGGTAAAAATCAATTTTTTTCATCTTAAATTCATTATAAAAAAAAACTGCACTTACCTCAGATTACTTTCTTGTCCATCAGCCCGCGAACAGACGCGGCTTTCTACCCCTCGCTTGCCTGGATTGCTCTGAAAAAAAGAAAAAAAAATAGTCCTGATAGTGTTTCGCGACCGAGATCACCGGTTTGAAGACAAACATTTTCTTAGTAAAAATCAATTTTTTTCATATGAAATTCATAATAAAAAAAAAACTGCACTTACCTCAGATTACTTTCTTGTCCATCAGCCCGCGAACAGGCGCGGCTTTCTACCCCTCGCTTGCCTGGATTGAGCTGAAAAAAGAAAAAAAAATGATCGGGATAGTGTTTCGCGACCGAGATCACCGGTTTGAAGACAAACATTTTCTTTTGGTAAAAATATTTTTTTTTCATCTGAAATTCATTATAAAAAAAAATGCACTTACCTCAGATTACTTTCTTGTCCATCAGCCCGCGAACAGGCGCGGCTTCCTTCCACTCGCTTGCCTGGCTTGCTCTGAAAAAAGAAAAAAAAATTAAGTCGGTATAGTGTTTGGCGACCGAGATCAGCGGTTTGAAGACAAATATTTTCTTAGTATAAAATCACGTTATTCCATCTGAAATTCATAATTTTGGTCTGCACTTACCACAGATTACTTTCTTGTCCATCAGACCGCAAACAGGTGCGGCTTTCTACCCCTCGCTTGCCTGGATTGCTCTGAAAAAAAAAAAAAAAATAGACCTGATAGTGTTTCGCGACCGAGATCACCGGTTTGAAGACAAACATTTTCTTGGTAAAAATCAATTTTTTTCATCTTAAATTCATTATAAAAAAAAACAGCACTTACCTCAGATTACTTTCTTGTCCATCAGCCCGCGATCAGACGCGGCTTTCTACCCCTCGCTTGCCTGGATTGCTCTGAAAAAAGGAAAAAAAATAGTCCTGATAGTGTTTCGCGACCGAGATCACCGGTTTGAAGACAAACATTTTCTTAGTAAAAATATTTTTTTTTCATATGAAATTCATAATAAAAAAAAAACTGCACTTACCTCAGATTACTTTCTTGTCCATCAGCCCGCGAACAGGCGCGGCTTTCTACCGCTCGCTTGCCTGGTTTGTGCTGAAAAAAGAAAAAAAAATTGATCGGGATAGTGTTTCGCGACCGAGATCACCGGTTTGAAGACAAACATTTTCTTGGTAAAAATCAATTTTTTTCATCTTAAATTCATTATAAAAAAAAAATGCACTTACCTCAGATTACTTTCTTGTCCATCAGCCCGCGAACAGGCGCGTCTTTCTTCCCCTCGCTTGCCTGGCTTGCTCTGAAAAAAGAAAAAAAAATTAAGTCGGGATAGTGTTTCGCGACCGAGATCACCGGTTTGAAGACAAACATTTTCTTGGTAAAAATCAATTTTTTTCATCTTAAATTCATTATAAAAAAAAACTGCACTTACCTCAGATTACTTTCTTGTCCATCAGCCCGCGAACAGACGCGGCTTTCTACCCCTCGCTTGCCTGGATTGCTCTGAAAAAAGGAAAAAAAAATAGTCCTGATAGTGTTTCGCGACCGAGATTACCGGTTTGAAGACAAATATTTTCTTAGTATAAAATCACGTTTTTTCATCTGAAATTCATAATTTTGGTCTGCACTTACCACAGATTACTTTCTTGTCCATCAGACCGCGAACAGGTGCGGCTTTCTACCCCTCGCTTGCCTGGATTGCTCTGAAAAATGAAAAAAAAAAATAGACCTGATAGTGTTTCGCGACCGAGATCACCGGTTTGAAGACAAACATTTTCTTGGTAAAAATCATTTTTTTTCATCTTAAATTCATTATAAAAAAAAACTGCACTTACCTCAGATTACTTTCTTGTCCATCAGCCCGCGAACAGGCGCGGCTTTCTACCGCTCGCTTGCCTGGTTTGTGCTGAAAAAAGAAAAAAAAATTGATCGGGATAGTGTTTCGCGACCGAGATCACCGGTTTGAAGACAAACATTTTCTTAGTAAAAATATTTTTTTTTCATATGAAATTCATAGTAAAAAAAAAAACTGCACTTACCTCAGATTACTTTCTTGTCCATCAGCCCGCGATCAGACGCGGCTTTCTACCCCTCGCTTGCCTGGATTGCTCTGAAAAAAGGAAAAAAATAGTCCTGATAGTGTTTCGCGACCGAGATCACCGGTTTGAAGACAAACATTTTCTAAGTAAAATTTTTTTTTTTTCATATGAAATTCATAATTAAAAAAAAAACTGCACTTACCTCAGATTACTTTCTTGTCCATCAGCCCGCGAACAGGCGCGGCTTTCTACCCCTGGCTTGCCTGGTTTGTGCTAAAAAAAGAAAAAAAACATGATCGGGATAGTGTTTCGCGATCGAGATCACCGGTTTGAAGACAAACATTTTCTTGGTAAAAATCAATTTTTTTCATCTTAAATTCATTATAAAAAAAAACTGCACTTACCTCAGATTACTTTCTTGTCCATCAGCCCGCGAACAGACGCGGCTTTCTACCCCTCGCTTGCCTGGATTGCTCTGAAAAAAAGAAAAAAAAATAGTCCTGATAGTGTTTCGCGACCGAGATCACCGGTTTGAAGACAAACATTTTCTTAGTAAAAATCAATTTTTTTCATATGAAATTCATAATAAAAAAAAAACTGCACTTACCTCAGATTACTTTCTTGTCCATCAGCCCGCGAACAGGCGCGGCTTTCTACCCCTCGCTTGCCTGGTTTGTGCTGAAAAAAGAAAAAAAAATGATCGGGATAGTGTTTCGCGACCGAGATCACCGGTTTGAAGACAAACATTTTCTTTTGGTAAAAATAATTTTTTTTCATCTGAAATTCATTATAAAAAAAAATGCACTTACCTCAGATTACTTTCTTGTCCATCAGCCCGCGAACAGGCGCGGCTTCCTTCCACTCGCTTGCCTGGCTTGCTCTGAAAAAAGAAAAAAAAATTAAGTCGGTATAGTGTTTGGCGACCGAGATCAGCGGTTTGAAGACAAATATTTTCTTAGTATAAAATCACGTTATTCCATCTGAAATTCATAATTTTGGTCTGCGCTTACCACAGATTACTTTCTTGTCCATCAGACCGCAAACAGGTGCGGCTTTCTACCCCTCGCTTGCCTGGATTGCTCTGAAAAAAAAAAAAAAAATAGACCTGATAGTGTTTCGCGACCGAGATCACCGGTTTGAAGACAAACATTTTCTTGGTAAAAATCAATTTTTTTCATCTTAAATTCATTATAAAAAAAAACAGCACTTACCTCAGATTACTTTCTTGTCCATCAGCCCGCGATCAGACGCGGCTTTCTACCCCTCGCTTGCCTGGATTGCTCTGAAAAAAGGAAAAAAAATAGTCCTGATAGTGTTTCGCGACCGAGATCACCGGTTTGAAGACAAACATTTTCTTAGTAAAAATATTTTTTTTTCATATGAAATTCATAATAAAAAAAAAAACTGCACTTACCTCAGATTACTTTCTTGTCCATCAGCCCGCGAACAGGCGCGGCTTTCTACCGCTCGCTTGCCTGGTTTGTGCTGAAAAAAGAAAAAAAAATTGATCGGGATAGTGTTTCGCGACCGAGATCACCGGTTTGAAGACAAACATTTTCTTGGTAAAAATCAATTTTTTTCATCTTAAATTCATTATAAAAAAAAAATGCACTTACCTCAGATTACTTTCTTGTCCATCAGCCCGCGAACAGGCGCGGCTTTCTTCCCCTCGCTTGCCTGGCTTGCTCTGAAAAAAGAAAAAAAAATTAAGTCGGGATAGTGTTTCGCGACCGAGATCACCGGTTTGAAGACAAACATTTTCTTGGTAAAAATCAATTTTTTTCATCTTAAATTCATTATAAAAAAAAACTGCACTTACCTCAGATTACTTTCTTGTCCATCAGCCCGCGAACAGACGCGGCTTTCTACCCCTCGCTTGCCTGGATTGCTCTGAAAAAAGGAAAAAAAAATAGTCCTGATAGTGTTTCGCGACCGAGATTACCGGTTTGAAGACAAATATTTTCTTAGTATAAAATCACGTTTTTTCATCTGAAATTCATAATTTTGGTCTGCACTTACCACAGATTACTTTCTTGTCCATCAGACCGCGAACAGGTGCGGCTTTCTACCCCTCGCTTGCCTGGATTGCTCTGAAAAATGAAAAAAAAAAATAGACCTGATAGTGTTTCGCGACCGAGATCACCGGTTTGAAGACAAACATTTTCTTAGTAAAAATCAATTTTTTCATCTGAAATCCATAATAAAAAAAAAACTGCACTTACCTCAGATTACTTTCTTGTCCATCAGCCCGCGAACAGGCGCGGCTTTCTACCGCTCGCTTGCCTGGCTTGCTCTGAAAAAAGAAAAAAAAATTAAGTCGGGATAGTGTTTCGCGACCGAGATCACCGGTTTGAAGACAAACATTTTCTTGGTAAAAATCAATTTTTTCATCTGAAATCCATAATAAAAAAAAAACTGCACTTACCTCAGATTACTTTCTTGTCCATCAGCCCGCGAACAGGCGCGGCTTTCTACCGCTCGCTTGCCTGGTTTGTGCTGAAAAAGGGAAAAAAAAAATGATCGGGATAGTGTTTCGCGACCGAGATCACCGGTTTGAAGACAAACATTTTCTTAGTAAAAAATTAATTTTTTTCATCTTAAATTCATTATAAAAAAAAAATGCACTTACCTCAGATTACTTTCTTGTCCATCAGCCCGCGAACAGGCGCGGCTTTCTACCCCTCGCCACCTGGATTGCTCTGAAAAAAGGAAAAAAAATAGTCCTGATAGTGTTTCGCGACCGAGATCACCGGTTTGAAGACAAACATTTTCTTAGTAAAAATATTTTTTTTTCATATGAAATTCATAATAAAAAAAAAAACTGCACTTACCTCAGATTACTTTCTTGTCCATCAGCCCGCGAACAGGCGCGGCTTTCTACCGCTCGCTTGCCTGGTTTGTGCTGAAAAAAGAAAAAAAAATTGATCGGGATAGTGTTTCGCGACCGAGATCACCGGTTTGAAGACAAACATTTTCTTGGTAAAAATCAATTTTTTTCATCATAAATTCATTATAAAAAAAAACTGCACTTACCTCAGATTACTTTCTTGTCCATCAGCCCGCTAACAGACGCGGCTTTCTACCCCTCGCTTGCCTGGTTTGCTCTGAAAAAAGGAAAAAAAAATAGTCCTGATAGTGTTTCGCGACCGAGATTACCGGTTTGAAGACAAATATTTTCTTAGTATAAAATCACGTTTTTTCATCTGAAATTCATAATTTTGGTCTGCACTTACCACAGATTACTTTCTTGTCCATCAGACCGCGAACAGGTGCGGCTTTCTACCCCTCGCTTGCCTGGATTGCTCTGAAAAACGAAAAAAAAATAGACCTGATAGTGTTTCGCGACCGAGATCACCGGTTTGAAGACAAACATTTTCTTAGTAAAAATCAATTTTTTCATCTGAAATCCATAATAAAAAAAAAACTGCACTTACCTCAGATTACTTTCTTGTCCATCAGCCCGCGAACAGGCGCGGCTTTCTACCGCTCGCTTGCCTGGTTTGTGCTGAAAAAGGGAAAAAAAAAATGATCGGGATAGTGTTTCGCGACCGAGATCACCGGTTTGAAGACAAACATTTTCTTAGTAAAAAATTAATTTTTTTCATCTTAAATTCATTATAAAAAAAAAAATGCACTTACCTCAGATTACTTTCTTGTCCATCAGCCCGCGAACAGGCGCAGCTTTCTACCCCTCGCTTGCCTGGATTGCTCTGAAAGAAGGAAAAAAAATAGTCCTGATAGTGTTTCGCGACCGAGATCACCGGTTTGAAGACAAACATTTTCTTAGTAAAAATATTTTTTTTTCATATGAAATTCATAATAAAAAAAAAAACTGCACTTACCTCAGATTACTTTCTTGTCCATCAGCCCGCGAACAGGCGCGGCTTTCTACCGCTCGCTTGCCTGGTTTGTGCTGAAAAAAGAAAAAAAAATTGATCGGGATAGTGTTTCGCGACCGAGATCACCGGTTTGAAGACAAACATTTTCTTGGTAAAAATCAATTTTTTTCATCATAAATTCATTATAAAAAAAAACTGCACTTACCTCAGATTACTTTCTTGTCCATCAGCCCGCGAACAGACGCGGCTTTCTACCCCTCGCTTGCCTGGATTGCTCTGAAAAAAGGAAAAAAAAATAGTCCTGATAGTGTTTCGCGACCGAGATTACCGGTTTGAAGACAAATATTTTCTTAGTATAAAATCACGTTTTTTCATCTGAAATTCATAATTTTGGTCTGCACTTACCACAGATTACTTTCTTGTCCATCAGACCGCGAACAGGTGCGGCTTTCTACCCCTCGCTTGCCTGGATTGCTCTGAAAAACGAAAAAAAAATAGACCTGATAGTGTTTCGCGACCGAGATCACCGGTTTGAAGACAAACATTTTCTTAGTAAAAATCAATTTTTTCATCTGAAATCCATAATAAAAAAAAAACTGCACTTACCTCAGATTACTTTCTTGTCCATCAGCCCGCGAACAGGCGCGGCTTTCTACCGCTCGCTTGCCTGGTTTGTGCTGAAAAAGGGAAAAAAAAATTGATCGGGATAGTGTTTCGCGACCGAGATCACCGGTTTGAAGACAAACATTTTCTTGGTAAAAATGAATTTTTTTCATCTTAAATTCATTATAAAAAAAAAATGCACTTACCTCAGATTACTTTCTTGTCCATCAGCCCGCGAACAGGCGCGGCTTTCTACCCCTCGCTTGCCTGGATTGCTCTGAAAAAAGGAAAAAAAATAGTCCTGATAGTGTTTCGCGACCGAGATCACCGGTTTGAAGACAAACATTTTCTTAGTAAAAAATTTTTTTTTTCATATGAAATTCATAATAAAAAAAAAAACTGCACTTACCTCAGATTACTTTCTTGTCCATCAGCCCGCGAACAGGCGCGGCTTTCTACCCCTGGCTTGCCTGGTTGGTGCTAAAAAAATAAAAAAAACATGATCGGGATAGTGTTTCGCGACCGAGATCACCGGTTTGAAGACAAACATTTTCTTGGTAAAAATCAATTTTTTTCATCTTAAATTCGTTATAAAAAAAAACTGCACTTACCTCAGATTACTTTCTTGTCCATCAGCCCGCGATCAGACGCGGCTTTCTACCCCTCGCTTGTCTGGATTGCTCTGAAAAAAGGAAAAAAAATAGTCCTGATAGTGTTTCGCGACCGAGATCACCGGTTTGAAGACAAACATTTTCTTAGTAAAAATATTTTTTTTTCATATGAAATTCATAATAAAAAAAAAAACTGCACTTACCTCAGATTACTTTCTTGTCCATCAGCCCGCGAACAGGCGCGGCTTTCTACCGCTCGCTTGCCTGGTTTGTGCTGAAAAAAGAAAAAAAAATTTATCGGGAAAGTGTTTCGCGACCGAGATCACCGGTTTGAAGACAAACATTTTCTTGGTAAAAATCAATTTTTTTCATCTTAAATTCATTATAAAAAAAAAATGCACTTACCTCAGATTACTTTCTTGTCCATCAGCCCGCGAACAGGCGCGGCTATCTTCCCCTCGCTTGCCTGGCTTGCTCTGAAAAAAGAAAAAAAAATTAAGTCGGGATAGTGTTTCGCGACCGAGATCACCGGTTTGAAGACAAACATTTTCTTGGTAAAAATCATTTTTTTTCATCTTAAATTCATTATTAAAAAAAACTGCACTTACCTCAGATTACTTTCTTGTCCATCAGCCCGCGAACAGGCGCGGCTTTCTACCGCTCGCTTGCCTGGTTTGTGCTGAAAAAAGAAAAAAAAATTGATCGGGATAGTGTTTCGCGACCGAGATCACCGGTTTGAAGACAAACATTTTCTTAGTAAAAATCAATTTTTTCATCTGAAATCCATAATAAAAAAAAAACTGCACTTACCTCAGATTACTTTCTTGTCCATCAGCCCGCGAATAGGCGCGGCTTTCTACCGCTCGCTTGCCTGGTTTGTGCTGAAAAAAGAAAAAAAAATTGATCGGGATAGTGTTTCGCGACCGAGATCACCGGTTTGAAGACAAACATTTTCTTGGTAAAAATCAATTTTTTTCATCTTAAATTCATTATAAAAAAAAACTGCACTTACCTCAGATTACTTTCTTGTCCATCAGCCCGCGATCAGACGCGGCTTTCTACCCCTCGCTTGCCTGGATTGCTCTGAAAAAAGGAAAAAAAATAGTCCTGATAGTGTTTCGCGACCGAGATCACCGGTTTGAAGACAAACATTTTCTTAGTAAAAATATTTTTTTTTCATATGAAATTCATAATAAAAAAAAAAACTGCACTTACCTCAGATTACTTTCTTGTCCATCAGCCCGCGAACAGGTGCGGCTTTCTACCGCTCGCTTGCCTGGTTTGTGCTGAAAAAAGAAAAAAAAATTGATCGGGATAGTGTTTCGCGACCGAGATCACCGGTTTGAAGACAAACATTTTCTTAGTAAAAATCAATTTTTTCATCTGAAATCCATAATAAAAAAAAAACTGCACTTACCTCAGATTACTGTCTTGTCCATCAGCCCGCGAACAGGCGCGGCTATCTTCCCCTCGCTTGCCTGGCTTGCTCTGAAAAAAGAAAAAAAAATTAAGTCGGGATAGTGTTTCGCGACCGAGATCACCGGTTTGAAGACAAATATTTTCTTAGTATAAAATCACGTTTTTTCATCTGAAATTCATAATTTTGGTCTGCACTTACCACAGATTACTTTCTTGTCCATCAGACCACGAACAGGTGCGGCTTTCTACCCCTCGCTTGCCTGGATTGCTCTGAAAAAAGAAAAAAAAATAGACCTGATAGTGTTTCGCGACCGAGATCACCGGTTTGAAGACAAACATTTTCTTAGTAAAAATCAATTTTTTCATCTGAAATCCATAATAAAAAAAAAACTGCACTTACCTCAGATTACTTTCTTTTTCATCAGCCCGCGAACAGGCGCGGCTTTCTACCCCTCGCTTGCCTGGTTTGTTCTGAAAAAAAAAAAAAATTTGATCGGGATAGTGTTTCGCGACCGAGATCACCGGTTTGAAGACAAACATTTTCTTGGTAAAAATCATTTTTTTTCATCTAAAATTCATTATAAAAAAAAAATGCACTTACCTCAGATTACTTTCTTGTTCATCATCCCGCGAACAGGCGCGGCTTTCTACCCCTCGCTTGCCTGGGTTGCTCTGAAAAAAGAAAAAAAAATTAAGTCGGGATATTGTTTCGCGACCGAGATCACCGGTTTGAAGACAAACATTTTCGTGGTAAAAATTTTTTTTTTTCATCTGAAATTCATTAAAAAAAAAACTGCACTTACCTCAGATTACTTTCTTGTCCATCAGCCCGCGAACAGGCGCGGCTTTCTACCCCTCGCTTGCCTGGCTTGCTCAGAAAAAAGGAAAAAAAATTAAGTCGGTATAGTGTTTTGCGACCGAGATCAGCGGTATGAAGACAAATATTTTCTTAGTATAAAATCACGTTTTTTCATCTGAAATTCATAATTTTGGTCTGCACTTACCACAGATTACTTTCTTGTCCATCAGACCGCGAACAGGTGCGGCTTTCTACCCCTCGCTTGCCTGGATTGCTCTGAAAAAAGAAAAAAAAATAGACCTGATAGTGTTTCGCGACCGAGTTTACCGGTTTGAAGACAAACATTTTCATAATAAAATCAATTTTTTTATTTGAAATTCATAATTAAAAAAAAACTGCACTTACCTCAGATTACTTTCTTGTCCATCAGCCCGCGAACAGGCGCGGCTTTCTACCCCTCGCTTGCCTGGATTGCTCTGAAAAAAGGAAAAAAAAATTGATCGGGATAGTGTTTCGCGACCGAGATCACCGGTTTGAAGACAAACATTTTCTTGGTAAAAATCAATTTTTTTCATCTTAAATTCGTTATAAAAAAAAACTGCACTTACCTCAGATTACTTTCTTGTCCATCAGCCCGCGATCAGACGCGGCTTTCTACCCCTCGCTTGTCTGGATTGCTCTGAAAAAAGGAAAAAAAATAGTCCTGATAGTGTTTCGCGACCGAGATCACCGGTTTGAAGACAAACATTTTCTTAGTAAAAATATTTTTTTTTCATATGAAATTCATAATAAAAAAAAAAACTGCACTTACCTCAGATTACTTTCTTGTCCATCAGCCCGCGAACAGGCGCGGCTTTCTACCGCTCGCTTGCCTGGTTTGTGCTGAAAAAAGAAAAAAAAATTGATCGGGATAGTGTTTCGCGACCGAGATCACCGGTTTGAAGACAAACATTTTCTTGGTAAAAATCAATTTTTTTCATCTTAAATTCATTATAAAAAAAAAATGCACTTACCTCAGATTACTTTCTTGTCCATCAGCCCGCGAACAGGCGCGGCTATCTTCCCCTCGCTTGCCTGGCTTGCTCTGAAAAAAGAAAAAAAAATTAAGTCGGGATAGTGTTTCGCGACCGAGATCACCGGTTTGAAGACAAACATTTTCTTGGTAAAAATCATTTTTTTTCATCTTAAATTCATTATAAAAAAAAACTGCACTTACCTCAGATTACTTTCTTGTCCATCAGCCCGCGAACAGGCGCGGCTTTCTACCGCTCGCTTGCCTGGTTTGTGCTGAAAAAAGAAAAAAAAATTTATCGGGATAGTGTTTCGCGACCGAGATCACCGGTTTGAAGACAAACATTTTCTTAGTAAAAATCAATTTTTTCATCTGAAATCCATAATAAAAAAAAAACTGCACTTACCTCAGATTACTTTCTTGTCCATCAGCCCGCGAATAGGCGCGGCTTTCTACCGCTCGCTTGCCTGGTTTGTGCTGAAAAAAGAAAAAAAAATTGATCGGGATAGTGTTTCGCGACCGAGATCACCGGTTTGAAGACAAACATTTTCTTGGTAAAAATCAATTTTTTTCATCTTAAATTCATTATAAAAAAAAACTGCACTTACCTCAGATTACTTTCTTGTCCATCAGCCCGCGATCAGACGCGGCTTTCTACCCCTCGCTTGCCTGGATTGCTCTGAAAAAAGGAAAAAAAATAGTCCTGATAGTGTTTCGCGACCGAGATCACCGGTTTGAAGACAAACATTTTCTTAGTAAAAATATTTTTTTTTCATATGAAATTCATAATAAAAAAAAAAACTGCACTTACCTCAGATTACTTTCTTGTCCATCAGCCCGCGAACAGGCGCGGCTTTCTACCGCTCGCTTGCCTGGTTTGTGCTGAAAAAAGAAAAAAAAATTGATCGGGATAGTGTTTCGCGACCGAGATCACCGGTTTGAAGACAAACATTTTCTTAGTAAAAATCAATTTTTTCATCTGAAATCCATAATAAAAAAAAAACTGCACTTACCTCAGATTACTGTCTTGTCCATCAGCCCGCGAACAGGCGCGGCTATCTTCCCCTCGCTTGCCTGGCTTGCTCTGAAAAAAGAAAAAAAAATTAAGTCGGGATAGTGTTTCGCGACCGAGATCACCGGTTTGAAGACAAATATTTTCTTAGTATAAAATCACGTTTTTTCATCTGAAATTCATAATTTTGGTCTGCACTTACCACAGATTACTTTCTTGTCCATCAGACCACGAACAGGTGCGGCTTTCTACCCCTCGCTTGCCTGGATTGCTCTGAAAAAAGAAAAAAAAATAGACCTGATAGTGTTTCGCGACCGAGATCACCGGTTTGAAGACAAACATTTTCTTAGTAAAAATCAATTTTTTCATCTGAAATCCATAATAAAAAAAAAACTGCACTTACCTCAGATTACTTTCTTGTCCATCAGCCCGCGAACAGGCGCGGCTTTCTACCCCTCGCTTGCCTGGTTTGTTCTGAAAAAAAAAAAAAATTTGATCGGGATAGTGTTTCGCGACCGAGATCACCGGTTTGAAGACAAATATTTTCTTGGTAAAAATCATTTTTTTTCATCTAAAATTCATTATAAAAAAAAAATGCACTTACCTCAGATTACTTTCTTGTTCATCATCCCGCGAACAGGCGCGGCTTTCTACCCCTCGCTTGCCTGGGTTGCTCTGAAAAAAGAAAAAAAAATTAAGTCGGGATATTGTTTCGCGACCGAGATCACCGGTTTGAAGACAAACATTTTCGTGGTAAAAATTTTTTTTTTTCATCTGAAATTCATTAAAAAAAAAACTGCACTTACCTCAGATTACTTTCTTGTCCATCAGCCCGCGAACAGGCGCGGCTTTCTACCCCTCGCTTGCCTGGCTTGCTCAGAAAAAAGGAAAAAAAATTAAGTCGGTATAGTGTTTTGCGACCGAGATCAGCGGTATGAAGACAAATATTTTCTTAGTATAAAATCACGTTTTTTCATCTGAAATTCATAATTTTGGTCTGCACTTACCACAGATTACTTTCTTGTCCATCAGACCGCGAACAGGTGCGGCTTTCTACCCCTCGCTTGCCTGGATTGCTCTGAAAAAAGAAAAAAAAATAGACCTGATAGTGTTTCGCGACCGAGTTCACCGGTTTGAAGACAAACATTTTCTTGGTAAAAATCAATTTTTTTCATCTTAAATTCATTATAAAAAAAAAATGCACTTACCTCAGATTACTTTCTTGTCCATCAGCCCGCGAACAGGCGCGGCTTTTTTCCCTCGCTTGCCTGGCTTGCTCTGAAAAAAGAAAAAAAATTAAGTCGGGATAGTGTTTCGCGACCGAGATCACCGGTTTGAAGACAAACATTTTCTTGGTAAAAATCAATTTTTTTTCATCTTAAATTCATTATAAAAAAAAAACTGCACTTACCTCAGATTACTTTCTTGTCCATCAGCCCCGCGATCAGACGCGGCTTTCTACCCCTCGCTTGCCTGGATTGCTCTGAAAAAAGGAAAAAAAATAGTCCTGATAGTGTTTCGCGACCGAGATCACCGGTTTGAAGACAAACATTTTCTTAGTAAAAATATTTTTTTTTCATATGAAATTCATAATAAAAAAAAAAAACTGCACTTTCCTCAGATTACTTTCTTGTCCATCAGCCCGCGAACAGGCGCAGCTTTCTACCGCTCGCTTGCCTGGTTTGTGCTGAAAAAAGAAAAAAAAATTGATCGGGATAGTGTTTCGCGACCGAGATCACCGGTTTGAAGACAAACATTTTCTTGGTAAAAATCAATTTTTTTCATCTTAAATTCATTATAAAAAAAAACTGCACTTACCTCAGATTACTTTCTTGTCCATCAGCCCGCGATCAGACGCGGCTTTCTACCCCTCGCTTGCCTGGATTGCTCTGAAAAAAGGAAAAAAAATAGTCCTGATAGTGTTTCGCGACCGAGATCACCGGTTTGAAGACAAACATTTTCTTAGTAAAAATATTTTTTTTTCATATGAAATTCATAATAAAAAAAAAAACTGCACTTACCTCAGATTACTTTCTTGTCCATCAGCCCGCGAACAGGCGCGGCTTTCTACCGCTCGCTTGCCTGGTTTGTTCTGAAAAAAGAAAAAAAAATTTATCGGGATAGTGTTTCGCGACCGAGATCACCGGTTTGAAGACAAACATTTTCTTAGTAAAAATCAATTTTTTCATCTGAAATCCATAATAAAAAAAAAACTGCACTTACCTCAGATTACTGTCTTGTCCATCAGCCCGCGAACAGGCGCGGCTATCTTCCCCTCGCTTGCCTGGCTTGCTCTGAAAAAAGAAAAAAAAATTAAGTCGGGATAGTGTTTCGCGACCGAGATCACCGGTTTGAAGACAAATTTTCTTAGTATAAAATCACGTTTTTTCATCTGAAATTCATAATTTTGGTCTGCACTTACCACAGATTACTTTCTTGTCCATCAGACCACGAACAGGTGCGGCTTTCTACCCCTCGCTTGCCTGGATTGCTCTGAAAAAAGAAAAAAAAAATAGACCTGATAGTGTTTCGCGACCGAGATCACCGGTTTGAAGACAAACATTTTCTTAGTAAAAATCAATTTTTTCATCTGAAATCCATAATAAAAAAAAAACTGCACTTACCTCAGATTACTTTCTTGTCCATCAGCCCGCGAACAGGCGCGGCTTTCTACCCCTCGCTGCCTGGTTTGTTCTGAAAAAAAAAAAAAAATTTGATCGGGATAGTGTTTCGCGACCGAGATCACCGGTTTGAAGACAAATATTTTCGTAGTATAAAATCACGTTTTTTCATCTGAAATTAATAATTTTGGTCTGCACTTACCACAGATTACTTTCTTGTCCATCAGACCACGAACAGGTGCGGCTTTCTACCCCTCGCTTGCCTGGATTGCTCTGAAAAAAGAAAAAAAAATAGACCTGATAGTGTTTCGCGACCGAGATCACCGGTTTGAAGACAAACATTTTCTTAGTAAAAATCAATTTTTTTCATCTGAAATCCATAATAAAAAAAAAACTGCACTTACCTCAGATTACTTTCTTGTCCATCAGCCCGCGAACAGGCGCGGCTTTCTACCCCTCGCTTGCCTGGTTTGTTCTGAAAAAAAAAAAAAAAATTGATCGGGATAGTGTTTCGCGACCGAGATCACCGGTTTGAAGACAAATATTTTCTTGGTAAAAATCATTTTTTTTCATCTAAAATTCATTATAAAAAAAAAATGCACTTACCTCAGATTACTTTCTTGTTCATCATCCCGCGAACAGGCGCGGCTTTCTACCCCTCGCTTGCCTGGGTTGCTCTGAAAAAAGAAAAAAAAATTAAGTCGGGATATTGTTTCGCGACCGAGATCACCGGTTTGAAGACAAACATTTTCGTGGTAAAAATTTTTTTTTTTCATCTGAAATTCATTAAAAAAAAAACTGCACTTACCTCAGATTACTTTCTTGTCCATCAGCCCGCGAACAGGCGCGGCTTTCTACCCCTCGCTTGCCTGGCTTGCTCAGAAAAAAGGAAATAAAATTAAGTCGGTATAGTGTTTTGCGACCGAGATCAGCGGTATGAAGACAAATATTTTCTTAGTATAAAATCACGTTTTTTTCATCTGAAATTCATAATTTTGGTCTGCACTTACCACAGATTACTTTCTTGTCCATCAGACCGCGAACAGGTGCGGCTTTCTACCCCTCGCTTGCCTGGATTGCTCTGAAAAAAGAAAAAAAAATAGACCTGATAGTGTTTCGCGACCGAGTTCACCGGTTTGAAGACAAACATTTTCATAATAAAATCAATTTTTTTATTTGAAATTCATAATTAAAAAAAAACTGCACTTACCTCAGATTACTTTCTTGTCCATCAGCCCGCGAACAGGCGCGGCTTTCTACCCCTCGCTTGCCTGGATTGCTCTGAAAAAAGGAAAAAAAAATTGATCGGGATAGTGTTTCGCGACCGAGATCACCGGTTTGAAGACAAACATTTTCTTGGTAAAAATCAATTTTTTTCATCTTAAATTCATTATAAAAAAAAAATGCACTTACCTCAGATTACTTTCTTGTCCATCAGCCCGCGATCAGACGCGGCTTTCTACCCCTCGCTTGCCTGGATTGCTCTGAAAAAAGGAAAAAAAATAGTCCTGATAGTGTTTCGCGACCGAGATCACCGGTTTGAAGACAAACATTTTCTTAGTAAAAATATTTTTTTTTCATATGAAATTCATAATAAAAAAAAAAACTGCACTTTCCTCAGATTACTTTCTTGTCCATCAGCCCGCGAACAGGCGCAGCTTTCTACCGCTCGCTTGCCTGGTTTGTGCTGAAAAAAGAAAAAAAAATTGATCGCGATAGTGTTTCGCGACCGAGATCACCGGTTTGAAGACAAACATTTTCTTGGTAAAAATCAATTTTTTTCATCTTAAATTCATTATAAAAAAAAAATGCACTTACCTCAGATTACTTTCTTGTCCATCAGCCCGCGAACAGGCGCGGCTTTCTACCCCTGGCTTGCCTGGTTGGTGCTAAAAAAAGAAAAAAAACATGATCGGGATAGTGTTTCGCGACCGAGATCACCGGTTTGAAGACAAACATTTTCTTGGTAAAAATCAATTTTTTTCATCTTAAATTCATTATAAAAAAAAACTGCACTTACCTCAGATTACTTTCTTGTCCATCAGCCCGCGATCAGACGCGGCTTTCTACCCCTCGCTTGCCTGGATTGCTCTGAAAAAAGGAAAAAAAAATAGTCCTGATAGTGTTTCGCGACCGAGATCACCGGTTTGAAGACAAACATTTTCTTAGTAAAAATATTTTTTTTTCATATGAAATTCATAATAAAAAAAAAAACTGCACTTACCTCAGATTACTTTCATGTCCATCAGCCCGCGAACAGGCGCGGCTTTCTACCGCTCGCTTGCCTGGTTTGTGCTGAAAAAAGAAAAAAAAATTGATCGGGATAGTGTTTCGCGACCGAGATCACCGGTTTGAAGACAAACATTTTCTTGGTAAAAATCAATTTTTTTCATCTTAAATTCATTATAAAAAAAAAATGCACTTACCTCAGATTACTTTCTTGTCCATCAGCCCGCGAACAGGCGCGGCTATCTTCCCCTCGCTTGCCTGGCTTGCTCTGAAAAAAGAAAAAAAAATTAAGTCGGGATAGTGTTTCGCGACCGAGATCACCGGTTTGAAGACAAACATTTTCTTGGTAAAAATCATTTTTTTTCATCTTAAATTCATTATAAAAAAAAACTGCACTTACCTCAGATTACTTTCTTGTCCATCAGCCCGCGAACAGGCGCGGCTTTCTACCGCTCGCTTGCCTGGTTTGTGCTGAAAAAAGAAAAAAAAATTGATCGGGATAGTGTTTCGCGACCGAGATCACCGGTTTGAAGACAAACATTTTCTTAGTAAAAATCAATTTTTTCATCTGAAATCCATAATAAAAAAAAAAACTGCACTTACCTCAGATTACTTTCTTGTCCATCAGCCCGCGAATAGGCGCGGCTTTCTACCGCTCGCTTGCCTGGTTTGTGCTGAAAAAAGAAAAAAAAATTGATCGGGATAGTGTTTCGCGACCGAGATCACCGGTTTGAAGACAAACATTTTCTTGGTAAAAATCAATTTTTTTCATCTTAAATTCATTATAAAAAAAAACTGCACTTACCTCAGATTACTTTCTTGTCCATCAGCCCGCGATCAGACGCGGCTTTCTACCCCTCGCTTGCCTAGATTGCTCTGAAAAAAGGAAAAAAAATAGTCCTGATAGTGTTTCGCGACCGAGATCACCGGTTTGAAGACAAACATTTTCTTAGTAAAAATATTTTTTTTTCAAATGAAATTCATAATAAAAAAAAAAACTGCACTTACCTCAGATTACTTTCTTGTCCATCAGCCCGCGAACAGGCGCGGCTTTCTACCGCTCGCTTGCCTGGTTTGTGCTGAAAAAAGAAAAAAAAATTGATCGGGATAGTGTTTCGCGACCGAGATCACCGGTTTGAAGACAAACATTTTCTTAGTAAAAATCAATTTTTTCATCTGAAATCCATAATAAAAAAAAAACTGCACATACCTCAGATTACTGTCTTGTCCATCAGCCCGCGAACAGGCGCGGCTATCTTCCCCTCGCTTGCCTGGCTTGCTCTGAAAAAAGAAAAAAAAATTAAGTCGGGATAGTGTTTCGCGACCGAGATCACCGGTTTGAAGACAAATATTTTCTTAGTATAAAATCACGTTTTTTCATCTGAAATTCATAATTTTGGTCTGCACTTACCACAGATTACTTTCTTGTCCATCAGACCACGAACAGGTGCGGCTTTCTACCCCTCGCTTGCCTGGATTGCTCTGAAAAAAGAAAAAAAAATAGACCTGATAGTGTTTCGCGACCGAGATCACCGGTTTGAAGACAAACATTTTCTTAGTAAAAATCAATTTTTTCATCTGAAATCCATAATAAAAAAAAAAACTGCACTTACCTCAGATTACTTTCTTGTCCATCAGCCCGCGAACAGGCGCGGCTTTCTACCCCTCGCTTGCCTGGTATGTTCTGAAAAAAAAAAAAAATTTGATCGGGATAGTGTTTCGCGACCGAGATCACCGGTTTGAAGACAAATATTTTCTTGGTAAAAATCATTTTTTTTCATCTAAAATTCATTATAAAAAAAAAATGCACTTACCTCAGATTACTTTCTTGTTCATCAGCCCGCGAACAGGCGCGGCTTTCTACCCCTCGCTTGCCTGGGTTGCTCTGAAAAAAGAAAAAAAAATTAAGTCGGGATATTGTTTCGCGACCGAGATCACCGGTTTGAAGACAAACATTTTCTTGGTAAAAATTTTTTTTTTTCATCTGAAATTCATTAAAAAAAAAACTGCACTTACCTCAGATTACTTTCTTGTCCATCAGCCCGCGAACAGGCGCGGCTTTCTACCCCTCGCTTGCCTGGCTTGCTCAGAAAAAAGGAAAAAAAATTAAGTCGGTATCGTGTTTTGCGACCGAGATCAGCGGTATGAAGACAAATATTTTCTTAGTATAAAATCACGTTTTTTCATCTGAAATTCATAATTTTGGTCTGCACTTACCACAGATTACTTTCTTGTCCATCAGACCGCGAACAGGTGCGGCTTTCTACCCCTCGCTTGCCTGGATTGCTCTGAAAAAAGAAAAAAAAATAGACCTGATAGTGTTTCGCGACCGAGTTCACCGGTTTGAAGACAAACATTTTCATAATAAAATCAATTTTTTTATTTGAAATTCATAATTAAAAAAAAACTGCACTTACCTCAGATTACTTTCTTGTCCATCAGCCCGCGAACAGGCGCGGCTTTCTACCCCTCGCTTGCCTGGATTGCTCTGAAAAAAGGAAAAAAAAATTGATCGGGATAGTGTTTCGCGACCGAGATCACCGGTTTGAAGACAAACATTTTCTTGGTAAAAATCAATTTTTTTCATCTTAAATTCATTATAAAAAAAAAATGCACTTACCTCAGATTACTTTCTTGTCCATCAGCCCGCGAACAGGCGCGGCTTTCTTCCCCTCGCTTGCCTGGCTTGCTCTGAAAAAAGAAAAAAAAATTAAGTCGGGATAGTGTTTCGCGACCGAGATCACCGGTTTGAAGACAAACATTTTCTTGGTAAAAATCAATTTTTTTCATCTTAAATTCATTATAAAAAAAAACTGCACTTACCTCAGATTACTTTCTTGTCCATCAGCCCGCGATCAGACGCGGCTTTCTACCCCTCGCTTGCCTGGATTGCTCTGAAAAAAGGAAAAAAAATAGTCCTGATAGTGTTTCGCGACCGAGATCACCGGTTTGAAGACAAACATTTTCTTAGTAAAAATATTTTTTTTTCATATGAAATTCATAATAAAAAAAAAAACTGCACTTTCCTCAGATTACTTTCTTGTCCATCAGCCCGCGAACAGGCGCAGCTTTCTACCGCTCGCTTGCCTGGTTTGTGCTGAAAAAAGAAAAAAAAATTGATAGGGATAGTGTTTCGCGACCGAGATCACCGGTTTGAAGACAAACATTTTCTTGGTAAAAATCAATTTTTTTCATCTTAAATTCATTATAAAAAAAAAATGCACTTACCTCAGATTACTTTCTTGTCCATCAGCCCGCGAACAGGCGCGGCTATCTTCCCCTCGCTTGCCTGGCTTGCTCTGAAAAAAGAAAAAAAAATTAAGTCGGGATAGTGTTTCGCGACCGAGATCACCGGTTTGAAGACAAACATTTTCTTAGTAAAAATCAATTTTTTTCATCTTAAATTCATTATAAAAAAAAACTGCACTTACCTCAGATTACTTTCTTGTCCATCAGCCCGCGAACAGGCGCGGCTTTCTACCGCTCGCTTGCCTGGTTTGTGCTGAAAAAAGAAAAAAAAATTGATCGGGATAGTGTTTCGCGACCGAGATCACCGGTTTGAAGACAAACATTTTCTTGGTAAAAATCAATTTTTTCATCTGAAATCCATAATAAAAAAAAAACTGCACTTACCTCAGATTACTTTCTTGTCCATCAGCCCGCGATCAGACGCGGCTTTCTACCCCTCGCTTGCCTGGATTGCTCTGAAAAAAGGAAAAAAAATAGTCCTGATAGTGTTTCGCGACCGAGATCACCGGTTTGAAGACAAACATTTTCTTAGTAAAAATATTTTTTTTTCATATGAAATTCATAATAAAAAAAAAAACTGCACTTTCCTCAGATTACTTTCTTGTCCATCAGCCCGCGAACAGGCGCAGCTTTCTACCGCTCGCTTGCCTGGTTTGTGCTGAAAAAAGAAAAAAAAATTGATCGGGATAGTGTTTCGCGACCGAGATCACCGGTTTGAAGACAAACATTTTCTTGGTAAAAATCAATTTTTTTCATCTTAAATTCATTATAAAAAAAAAATGCACTTACCTCAGATTACTTTCTTGTCCATCAGCCCGCGAACAGGCGCGGCTATCTACCCCTCGCTTGCCTGGCTTGCTCTGAAAAAAGAAAAAAAAATTAAGTCGGGATAGTGTTTCGCGACCGAGATCACCGGTTTGAAGACAAACATTTTCTTGGTAAAAATCAATTTTTTTCATCTTAAATTCATTATAAAAAAAAACTGCACTTACCTCAGATTACTTTCTTGTCCATCAGCCCGCGAACAGGCGCGGCTTTCTACCGCTCGCTTGCCTGGTTTGTGCTGAAAAAAGAAAAAAAAATTGATCGGGATAGTGTTTCGCGACCGAGATCACCGGTTTGAAGACAAACATTTTCTTAGTAAAAATCAATTTTTTCATCTGAAATCCATAATAAAAAAAAAACTGCACTTACCTCAGATTACTTTCTTGTCCATCAGCCCGCGAACAGGCGCGGCTTTCTACCGCTCGCTTGCCTGGTTTGTGCTGAAAAAAGAAAAAAAAATTGATCGGGATAGTGTTTCGCGACCGAGATCACCGGTTTGAAGACAAACATTTTCTTGGTAAAAATAAATTTTTTTCATCTTAAATTCATTATAAAAAAAAACTGCACTTACCTCAGATTACTTTCTTGTCCATCAGCCCGCGATCAGACGCGGCTTTCTACCCCTCGCTTGCCTGGATTGCTCTGAAAAAAGGAAAAAAAATAGTCCTGATAGTGTTTCGCGACCGAGATCACCGGTTTGAAGACAAACATTTTCTTAGTAAAAATATTTTTTTTTCATATGAAATTCATAGTAAAAAAAAAAACTGCACTTACCTCAGATTACTTTCTTGTCCATCAGCCCGCGATCAGACGCGGCTTTCTACCCCTCGCTTGCCTGGATTGCTCTGAAAAAAGGAAAAAAAATAGTCCTGATAGTGTTTCGCGACCGAGATCACCGGTTTGAAGACAAACATTTTCTTAGTAAAAATATTTTTTTTTCATATGAAATTCATAATAAAAAAAAAAACTGCACTTACCTCAGATTACTTTCTTGTCCATCAGCCCGCGAACAGGCGCGGCTTTCTACCGCTCGCTTGCCTGGTTTGTGCTGAAAAAATAAAAAAAAATTGATCGGGATAGTGTTTCGCGACCGAGATCACCGGTTTGAAGACAAACATTTTCTTGGTAAAAATCAATTTTTTTCATCTTAAATTCATTATAAAAAAAAATGCACTTACCTCAGATTACTTTCTTGTCCATCAGCCCGCGAACAGGCGCGGCTATCTTTCCCTCGCTTGCCTGGCTTGCTCTGAAAAAAGAAAAAAAAATTAAGTCGGGATAGTGTTTCGCGACCGAGATCACCGGTTTGAAGACAAACATTTTCTTGGTAAAAATCAATTTTTTTCATCTTAAATTCATTATAAAAAAAAACTGCACTTACCTCAGATTACTTTCTTGTCCATCAGCCCGCGAACAGGCGCGGCTTTCTACCGCTCGCTTGCCTGGTTTGTGCTGAAAAAGGGAAAAAAAAAATGATCGGGATAGTGTTTCGCGACCGAGATCACCGGTTTGAAGACAAACATTTTCTTGGTAAAAAATCAATTTTTTTCATCTTAAATTCATTATAAAAAAAAAATGCACTTACCTCAGATTACTTTCTTGTCCATCAGCCCGCGAACAGGCGCGGCTTTCTACCCCTCGCTTGCCTGGATTGCTCTGAAAAAAGGAAAAAAAATAGTCCTGATAGTGTTTCGCGACCGAGATCACCGGTTTGAAGACAAACATTTTCTTAGTAAAAATATTTTTTTTTCATATGAAATTCATAATAAAAAAAAAAACTGCACTTACCTCAGATTACTTTCTTGTCCATCAGCCCGCGAACAGGCGCGGCTTTCTACCGCTCGCTTGCCTGGTTTGTGCTGAAAAAAGAAAAAAAAATTGATCGGGATAGTGTTTCGCGACCGAGATCACCGGTTTGAAGACAAACATTTTCTTGGTAAAAATCAATTTTTTTCATCTTAAATTAATTATAAAAAAAAACTGCACTTACCTCAGATTACTTTCTTGTCCATCAGCCCGCGAACAGGCGCGGCTTTCTACCCCTCGCTTGCCTGGATTGCTCTGAAAAAAGGAAAAAAAAATAGTCCTGATAGTGTTTCGCGACCGAGATTACCGGTTTGAAGACAAATATTTTCTTAGTATAAAATCACGTTTTTTCATCTGAAATTCATAATTTTGGTCTGCACTTACCACAGATTACTTTCTTGTCCATCAGACCGCGAACAGGTGCGGCTTTCTACCCCTCGCTTGCCTGGATTGCTCTGAAAAACGAAAAAAAAATAGACCTGATAGTGTTTCGCGACCGAGATCACCGGTTTGAAGACAAACATTTTCTTAGTAAAAATCAATTTTTTCATCTGAAATCCATAATAAAAAAAAAACTGCACTTACCTCAGATTACTTTCTTGTCCATCAGCCCGCGAACAGGCGCGGCTTTCTACCGCTCGCTTGCCTGGTTTGTGCTGAAAAAGGGAAAAAAAAATTGATCGGGATAGTGTTTCGCGACCGAGATCACCGGTTTGAAGACAAACATTTTCTTGGTAAAAATCAATTTTTTTCATCTTAAATTCATTATAAAAAAAAAATGCACTTACCTCAGATTACTTTCTTGTCCATCAGCCCGCGAACAGGCGCGGCTTTCTACCCCTCGCTTGCCTGGTTTGTTCTGAAAAAAGAAAAAAAAATTGATCGGGATAGTGTTTCGAGACCGAGATCACCGGTTTGAAGACAAACATTTTCTAAGTAAAAAAATTTTTTTTTCATATGAAATTCATAATAAAAAAAAAAACTGCACTTACCTCAGATTACTTTCTTGTCCATCAGCCCGCGATCAGACGCGGCTTTCTACCCCTCGCTTGCCTGGATTGCTCTGAAAAAAGGAAAAAAAATAGTCCTGATAGTGTTTCGCGACCGAGATCACCGGTTTGAAGACAAACATTTTCTTGGTAAAAATCAATTTTTTTCATCTTAAATTCATTATAAAAAAAAACTGCACTTACCTCAGATTACTTTCTTGTCCATCAGCCCGCGAACAGGCGCGGCTTTCTACCGCTCGCTTGCCTGGTTTGTGCTGAAAAAGGGAAAAAAAAAATGATCGGGATAGTGTTTCGCGACCGAGATCACCGGTTTGAAGACAAACATTTTCTTGGTAAAAAATCAATTTTTTTCATCTTAAATTCATTATAAAAAAAAAATGCACTTACCTCAGATTACTTTCTTGTCCATCAGCCCGCGAACAGGCGCGGCTTTCTACCCCTCGCTTGCCTGGATTGCTCTGAAAAAAGGAAAAAAAATAGTCCTGATAGTGTTTCGCGACCGAGATCACCGGTTTGAAGACAAACATTTTCTTAGTAAAAATATTTTTTTTTCATATGAAATTCATAATAAAAAAAAAAAACTGCACTTACCTCAGATTACTTTCTTGTCCATCAGCCCGCGAACAGGCGCGGCTTTCTACCGCTCGCTTGCCTGGTTTGTGCTGAAAAAAGAAAAAAAAAATTGATCGGGATAGTGTTTCGCGACGGAGATCACCGGTTTGAAGACAAACATTTTCTTGGTAAAAATCAATTTTTTTCATCTTAAATTCATTATAAAAAAAAACTGCACTTACCTCAGATTACTTTCTTGTCCATCAGCCCGCGAACAGACGCGGCTTTCTACCCCTCGCTTGCCTGGATTGCTCTGAAAAAAGGAAAAAAAAATAGTCCTGATAGTGTTTCGCGACCGAGATTACCGGTTTGAAGACAAATATTTTCTTAGTATAAAATCACGTTTTTTCATCTGAAATTCATAATTTTGGTCTGCACTTACCACAGATTACTTTCTTGTCCATCAGACCGCGAACAGGTGCGGCTTTCTACCCCTCGCTTGCCTGGATTGCTCTGAAAAACGAAAAAAAAATAGACCTGATAGTGTTTCGCGACCGAGATCACCGGTTTGAAGACAAACATTTTCTTAGTAAAAATCAATTTTTTCATCTGAAATCCATAATAAAAAAAAAACTGCACTTACCTCAGATTACTTTCTTGTCCATCAGCCCGCGAACAGGCGCGGCTTTCTACCGCTCGCTTGCCTGGTTTGTGCTGAAAAAGGGAAAAAAAAATTGATCGGGATAGTGTTTCGCGACCGAGATCACCGGTTTGAAGACAAACATTTTCTTGGTAAAAATCAATTTTTTTCATCTTAAATTCATTATAAAAAAAAAATGCACTTACCTCAGATTACTTTCTTGTCCATCAGCCCGCGAACAGGCGCGGCTTTCTACCCCTCGCTTGCCTGGTTTGGTCTGAAAAAAGAAAAAAAAATTGATCGGGATAGTGTTTCGAGACCGAGATCACCGGTTTGAAGACAAACATTTTCTAAGTAAAAAAATTTTTTTTTCATATGAAATTCATAATAAAAAAAAAAACTGCACTTACCTCAGATTACTTTCTTGTCCATCAGCCCGCGATCAGACGCGGCTTTCTACCCCTCGCTTGCCTGGATTGCTCTGAAAAAAGGAAAAAAAATAGTCCTGATAGTGTTTCGCGACCGAGATCACCGGTTTGAAGACAAACATTTTCTTAGTAAAAATATTTTTTTTTCATATGAAATTCATAATAAAAAAAAAAACTGCACTTACCTCAGATTACTTTCTTGTCCATCAGCCCGCGAACAGGCGCGGCTTTCTACCGCTCGCTTGCCTGGTTTGTGCTGAAAAAAGAAAAAAAAATTGATCGGGATAGTGTTTCGCGACCGAGATCACCGGTTTGAAGACAAACATTTTCTTGGTAAAAATCAATTTTTTTCATCTTAAATTCATTATAAAAAAAAACTGCACTTACCTCAGATTACTTTCTTGTCCATCAGCCCGCGAACAGGCGCGGCTTTCTACCGCTCGCTTGCCTGGTTTGTGCTGAAAAAAGAAAAAAAAATTGATCGGGATAGTGTTTCGCGACCGAGATCACCGGTTTGAAGACAAACATTTTCTTAGTAAAAATCAATTTTTTCATCTGAAATCCATAATAAAAAAAAAAATGCACTTACCTCAGATTACTTTCTTGTCCATCAGCCCGCGAACAGGCGCGGCTTTCTACCGCTCGCTTGCCTGGTTTGTGCTGAAAAAAGAAAAAAAAATTGATCGGGATAGTGTTTCGCGACCGAGATCACCGGTTTGAAGACAAACATTTTCTTGGTAAAAATCAATTTTTTTCATCTTAAATTCATTATAAAAAAAAAATGCACTTACCTCAGATTACTTTCTTGTCCATCAGCCCGCGAACAGGCGCGGCTTTCTACCGCTCGCTTGCCTGGTTTGTGCTGAAAAAAGAAAAAAAAATTGATCGGGATAGTGTTTCGCGACCGAGATCACCGGTTTGAAGACAAACATTTTCTTGGTAAAAATCAATTTTTTTCATCTTAAATTCATTATAAAAAAAAACTGCACTTACCTCAGATTACTTTCTTGTCCATCAGACCGCGAACAGGTGCGGCTTTCTACCCCTCGCTTGCCTGGATTGCTCTGAAAAAAGGAAAAAAAAATAGTCCTGATAGTGTTTCGCGACCGAGATTACCGGTTTAAAGACAAATATTTTCTTAGTATAAAATCACGTTTTTTCATCTGAAATTCATAATTTTGGTCTGCACTTACCTCAGATTACTTTCTTGTCCATCAGCCCGCGAACAGGCGCGGCTTTCTTCCCCCTCGCTTGCCTGGCTTGCTCTGAAAAAAGAAAAAAAAATTAAGTCGGGATAGTGTTTCGCGACCGAGATCACCGGTTTGAAGACAAACATTTTCTTGGTAAAAATCAATTTTTTTCATCTTAAATTCATTATAAAAAAAAACTGCACTTACCTCAGATTACTTTCTTGTCCATCAGCCCGCGAACAGGCGCGGCTTTCTACCGCTCGCTTGCCTGGTTTGTGCTGAAAAAGGGAAAAAAAAAATGATCGGGATAGTGTTTCGCGACCGAGATCACCGGTTTGAAGACAAACATTTTCTTGGTAAAAAATCATTTTTTTTCATCTTAAATTCATTATAAAAAAAAAATGCACTTACCTCAGATTACTTTCTTGTCCATCAGCCCGCGAACAGGCGCGGCTTTCTACCCCTCGCTTGCCTGGATTGCTCTGAAAAAAGGAAAAAAAAATAGTCCTGATAGTGTTTCGCGACCGAGATCACCGGTTTGAAGACAAACATTTTCTTAGTAAAAATATTTTTTTTTTCATATGAAATTCATAATAAAAAAAAAAACTGCACTTACCTCAGATTACTTTCTTGTCCATCAGCCCGCGAACAGGCGCGGCTTTCTACCGCTCGCTTGCCTGGTTTGTGCTGAAAAAAGAAAAAAAAATTGATCGGGATAGTGTTTCGCGACCGAGATCACCGGTTTGAAGACAAACATTTTCTTGGTAAAAATCAATTTTTTTCATCTTAAATTCATTATAAAAAAAAACTGCACTTACCTCAGATTACTTTCTTGTCCATCAGCCCGCGAACAGGCGCGGCTTTCTACCGCTCGCTTGCCTGGTTTGTGCTGAAAAAGGGAAAAAAAAAATGATCGGGATAGTGTTTCGCGACCGAGATCACCGGTTTGAAGACAAACATTTTCTTGGTAAAAAATAAATTTTTTTCATCTTAAATTCATTATAAAAAAAAAATGCACTTACCTCAGATTACTTTCTTGTCCATCAGCCCGCGAACAGGCGCGGCTTTCTACCCCTCGCTTGCCTGGATTGCTCTGAAAAAAGGAAAAAAAATAGTCCTGATAGTGTTTCGCGACCGAGATCACCGGTTTGAAGACAAACATTTTCTTAGTAAAAATATTTTTTTTTCATATGAAATTCATAATAAAAAAAAAAACTGCACTTACCTCAGATTACTTTCTTGTCCATCAGCCCGCGAACAGGCGCGGCTTTCTACCGCTCGCTTGCCTGGTTTGTGCTGAAAAAAGAAAAAAAAATTGATCGGGATAGTGTTTCGCGACCGAGATCACCGGTTTGAAGACAAACATTTTCTTGGTAAAAATCAATTTTTTTCATCTTAAATTCATTATAAAAAAAAACTGCACTTACCTCAGATTACTTTCTTGTCCATCAGCCCGCGAACAGACGCGGCTTTCTACCCCTCGCTTGCCTGGATTGCTCTGAAAAAAGGAAAAAAAAATAGTCCTGATAGTGTTTCGCGACCGAGATTACCGGTTTGAAGACAAATATTTTCTTAGTATAAAATCACGTTTTTTCATCTGAAATTCATAATTTTGGTCTGCACTTACCACAGATTACTTTCTTGTCCATCAGACCGCGAACAGGTGCGGCTTTCTACCCCTCGCTTGCCTGGATTGCTCTGAAAAACGAAAAAAAAATAGACCTGATAGTGTTTCGCGACCGAGATCACCGGTTTGAAGACAAACATTTTCTTAGTAAAAATCAATTTTTTCATCTGAAATCCATAATAAAAAAAAAACTGCACTTACCTCAGATTACTTTCTTGTCCATCAGCCCGCGAACAGGCGCGGCTTTCTACCGCTCGCTTGCCTGGTTTGTGCTGAAAAAGGGAAAAAAAAATTGATCGGGATAGTGTTTCGCGACCGAGATCACCGGTTTGAAGACAAACATTTTCTTGGTAAAAATCAATTTTTTTCATCTTAAATTCATTATAAAAAAAAAATGCACTTACCTCAGATTACTTTCTTGTCCATCAGCCCGCGAACAGGCGCGGCTTTCTACCCCTCGCTTGCCTGGTTTGTTCTGAAAAAAGAAAAAAAAATTGATCGGGATAGTGTTTCGAGACCGAGATCACCGGTTTGAAGACAAACATTTTCTAAGTAAAAAAATTTTTTTTTCATATGAAATTCATAATAAAAAAAAAAACTGCACTTACCTCAGATTACTTTCTTGTCCATCAGCCCGCGATCAGACGCGGCTTTCTACCCCTCGCTTGCCTGGATTGCTCTGAAAAAAGGAAAAAAAATAGTCCTGATAGTGTTTCGCGACCGAGATCACCGGTTTGAAGACAAACATTTTCTTAGTAAAAATATTTTTTTTTCATATGAAATTCATAATAAAAAAAAAAACTGCACTTACCTCAGATTACTTTCTTGTCCATCAGCCCGCGAACAGGCGCGGCTTTCTATCGCTCGCTTGCCTGGTTTGTGCTGAAAAAAGAAAAAAAAATTGATCGGGATAGTGTTTCGCGACCGAGATCACCGGTTTGAAGACAAACATTTTCTTGGTAAAAATCAATTTTTTTCATCTTAAATTCATTATAAAAAAAAACTGCACTTACCTCAGATTACTTTCTTGTCCATCAGCCCGCGAACAGGCGCGGCTTTCTACCCCTCGCTTGCCTGGATTGCTCTGAAAAAAGGAAAAAAAATTGATCGGGATAGTGTTTCGCGACCGAGATCACCGGTTTGAAGACAAACATTTTCTTAGTAAAAATAAATTTTTTCATCTGAAATCCATAATAAAAAAAAAACTGCACTTACCTCAGATTACTTTCTTGTCCATCAGCCCGCGAACAGGCGCGGCTTTCTACCGCTCGCTTGCCTGGTTTGTGCTGAAAAAAGAAAAAAAAATTGATCGGGATAGTGTTTCGCGACCGAGATCACCGGTTTGAAGACAAACATTTTCTTGGTAAAAATCAATTTTTTTCATCTTAAATTCATTATAAAAAAAAAATGCACTTACCTCAGATTACTTTCTTGTCCATCAGCCCGCGAACAGGCGCGGCTTTCTACCGCTCGCTTGCCTGGTTTGTGCTGAAAAAAGAAAAAAAAATTGATCGGGATAGTGTTTCGCGACCGAGATCACCGGTTTGAAGACAAACATTTTCTTGGTAAAAATCAATTTTTTTCATCTTAAATTCATTATAAAAAAAAACTGCACTTACCTCAGATTACTTTCTTGTCCATCAGACCGCGAACAGGCGCGGCTTTCTACCCCTCGCTTGCCTGGATTGCTCTGAAAAAAGGAAAAAAAAATAGTCCTGATAGTGTTTCGCGACCGAGATTACCGGTTTAAAGACAAATATTTTCTTAGTATAAAATCACGTTTTTTCATCTGAAATTCATAATTTTGGTCTGCACTTACCTCAGATTACTTTCTTGTCCATCAGCCCGCGAACAGGCGCGGCTTTCTACCGCTCGCTTGCCTGGTTTGTGCTGAAAAAGGGAAAAAAAAAATGATCGGGATAGTGTTTCGCGACCGAGATCACCGGTTTGAAGACAAACATTTTCTTGGTAAAAAATAAATTTTTTTCATCTTAAATTCATTATAAAAAAAAAATGCACTTACCTCAGATTACTTTCTTGTCCATCAGCCCGCGAACAGGCGCGGCTTTCTACCCCTCGCTTGCCTGGATTGCTCTGAAAAAAGGAAAAAAAATAGTCCTGATAGTGTTTCGCGACCGAGATCACCGGTTTGAAGACAAACATTTTCTTAGTAAAAATATTTTTTTTTCATATGAAATTCATAATTAAAAAAAAAACTGCACTTACCTCAGATTACTTTCTTGTCCATCAGCCCGCGAACAGGCGCGGCTTTCTACCCCTCGCTTGCCTGGATTGCTCTGAAAAAAGGAAAAAAAAATTGATCGGGATAGTGTTTCGCGACCGAGATCACCGGTTTGAAGACAAACATTTTCTTGGTAAAAATCAATTTTTTTCATCTTAAATTCATTATAAAAAAAAAATGCACTTACCTCAGATTACTTTCTTGTCCATCAGCCCGCGAACAGGCGCGGCTTTCTTCCCCTCGCTTGCCTGGCTTGCTCTGAAAAAAGAAAAAAAAATTAAGTCGGGATAGTGTTTCGCGACCGAGATCACCGGTTTGAAGACAAACATTTTCGTGGTAAAAATCAATTTTTTTCATCTTAAATTCATTATAAAAAAAAACTGCACTTACCTCAGATTACTTTCTTGTCCATCAGCCCGCGATCAGACGCGGCTTTCTACCCCTCGCTTGCCTGCATTGCTCTGAAAAAAGGAAAAAAAATAGTCCTGATAGTGTTTCGCGACCGAGATCACCGGTTTGAAGACAAACATTTTCTTAGTAAAAATATTTTTTTTTCATATGAAATTCATAATAAAAAAAAAACTGCACTTACCTCAGATTACTTTCTTGTCCATCAGCCCGCGAACAGGCGCGGCTTTCTACCGCTCGCTTGCCTGGTTTGTGCTGAAAAAAGAAAAAAAAATTGATCGGGATAGTGTTTCGCGACCGAGATCACCGGTTTGAAGACAAACATTTTCTTGGTAAAAATCAATTTTTTTCATCTTAAATTCATTATAAAAAAAAACTGCACTTACCTCAGATTACTTTCTTGTCCATCAGCCCGCGAACAGGCGCGGCTTTCTACCGCTCGCTTGCCTGGTTTGTGCTGAAAAAAGAAAAAAAAATTGATCGGGATAGTGTTTCGCGACCGAGATCACCGGTTTGAAGACAAACATTTTCTTAGTAAAAATCAATTTTTTCATCTGAAATCCATAATAAAAAAAAAACTGCACTTACCTCAGATTACTTTCTTGTCCATCAGCCCGCGAACAGGCGCGGCTTTCTACCGCTCGCTTGCCTGGTTTGTGCTGAAAAAGGGAAAAAAAAAATGATCGGGATAGTGTTTCGCGACCGAGATCACCGGTTTGAAGACAAACATTTTCTTGGTAAAAAATCTTTTTTTTTCATCTTAAATTCATTATAAAAAAAAAATGCACTTACCTCAGATTACTTTCTTGTCCATCAGCCCGCGAACAGGCGCGGCTTTCTACCCCTCGCTTGCCTGGATTGCTCTGAAAAAAGGAAAAAAAATAGTCCTGATAGTGTTTCGCGATCGAGATCACCGGTTTGAAGACAAACATTTTCTTAGTAAAAATATTTTTTTTTCATATGAAATTCATAATAAAAAAAAAAACTGCACTTACCTCAGATTACTTTCTTGTCCATCAGCCCGCGAACAGGCGCGGCTTTCTACCCCTCGCTTGCCTGGATTGCTCTGAAAAAAGGAAAAAAAAATTGATCGGGATATTGTTTCGCGACCGAGATCACCGGTTTGAAGACAAACATTTTCTTGGTAAAAATCAATTTTTTTCATCTTAAATTCATTATAAAAAAAAAATGCACTTACCTCAGATTACTTTCTTGTCCATCAGCCCGCGAACAGGCGCGGCTTTCTTCCCCTCGCTTGCCTGGCTTGCTCTGAAAAAAGAAAAAAAAATTAAGTCGGGATAGTGTTTCGCGACCGAGATCACCGGTTTGAAGACAAACATTTTCTTGGTAAAAATATTTTTTTTCATCTTAAATTCATTATAAAAAAAAACTGCACTTACCTCAGATTACTTTCTTGTCCATCAGCCCGCGATCAGACGCGGCTTTCTACCCCTCGCTTGCCTGGAATGCTCTGAAAAAAGGAAAAAAAATAGTCCTGATAGTGTTTCGCGACCGAGATCACCGGTTTGAAGACAAACATTTTCTTGGTAAAAATCAATTTTTTTCATCTTAAATTCATTATAAAAAAAAAATGCACTTACCTCAGATTACTTTCTTGTCCATCAGCCCGCGAACAGGCGCGGCTATCTTCCCCTCGCTTGCCTGGATTGCTCTGAAAAAAGAAAAAAAAAATTAAGTCGGGATAGTGTTTCGCGACCGAGATCACCGGTTTGAAGACAAACATTTTCTTGGTAAAAATCAATTTTTTTCATCTTAAATTCATTATAAAAAAAAACTGCACTTACCTCAGATTACTTTCTTGTCCATCAGCCCGCGAACAGGTGCGGCTTTCTACCGCTCGCTTGCCTGGTTTGTGCTGAAAAAAGGAAAAAAAATAGTCCTGATAGTGTTTCGCGATCGAGATCACCGGTTTGAAGACAAACATTTTCTTAGTAAAAATATTTTTTTTTCATATGAAATTCATAATAAAAAAAAAAACTGCACTTACCTCAGATTACTTTCTTGTCCATCAGCCCGCGAACAGGCGCGGCTTTCTACCCCTCGCTTGCCTGGATTGCTCTGAAAAAAGGAAAAAAAAATTGATCGGGATATTGTTTCGTGACCGAGATCACCGGTTTGAAGACAAACATTTTCTTGGTAAAAATCAATTTTTTTCATCTTAAATTCATTATAAAAAAAAAATGCACTTACCTCAGATTACTTTCTTGTCCATCAGCCCGCGAACAGGCGCGGCTTTCTTCCCCTCGCTTGCCTGGCTTGCTCTGAAAAAAGAAAAAAAAATTAAGTCGGGATAGTGTTTCGCGACCGAGATCACCGGTTTGAAGACAAACATTTTCTTGGTAAAAATATTTTTTTTCATCTTAAATTCATTATAAAAAAAAACTGCACTTACCTCAGATTACTTTCTTGTCCATCAGCCCGCGATCAGACGCGGCTTTCTACCCCTCGCTTGCCTGGATTGCTCTGAAAAAAGGAAAAAAAATAGTCCTGTTAGTGTTTCGCGACCGAGATCACCGGTTTGAAGACAAACATTTTCTTAGTAAAAATATTTTTTTTTCATATGAAATTCATAATAAAAAAAAAAACTGCACTTACCTCAGATTACTTTCTTGTCCATCAGCCCGCGAACAGGCGCGGCTTTCTACCGCTCGCTTGCCTGGTTTGTGCTGAAAAAAGAAAAAAAAATTGATCGGGATAGTGTTTCGCGACCGAGATCACCGGTTTGAAGACAAACATTTTCTTGGTAAAAATCAATTTTTTTCATCTTAAATTCATTATAAAAAAAAAATGCACTTACCTCAGATTACTTTCTTGTCCATCAGCCCGCGAACAGGCGCGGCTATCTTCCCCTCGCTTGCCTGGCTTGCTCTGAAAAAAGAAAAAAAAATTAAGTCGGGATAGTGTTTCGCGACCGAGATCACCGGTTTGAAGACAAACATTTTCTTGGTAAAAATCAATTTTTTTCATCTTAAATTCATTATAAAAAAAAACTGCACTTACCTCAGATTACTTTCTTGTCCATCAGCCCGCGAACAGGTGCGGCTTTCTACCGCTCGCTTGCCTGGTTTGTGCTGAAAAAAGAAAAAAAAATTGATCGGGATAGTGTTTCGCGACCGAGATCACCGGTTTGAAGACAAACATTTTCTTAGTAAAAATCAATTTTTTCATCTGAAATCCATAATAAAAAAAAAACTGAACTTACCTCAGATTACTTTCTTGTCCATCAGCCCGCGAACAGGCGCGGCTTTCTACAGCTCGCTTGCCTGGTTTGTGCTGAAAAAGGGAAAAAAAAAATTATCGGGATAGTGTTTCGCGACCGAGATCACCGGTTTGAAGACAAACATTTTCTTGGTAAAAAATCAATTTTTTTCATCTTAAATTCATTATAAAAAAAAAATGCACTTACCTCAGATTACTTTCTTGTCCATCAGCCCGCGAACAGGCGCGGCTTTCTACCCCTCGCTTGCCTGGATTGCTCTGAAAAACGAAAAAAAAATAGACCTGATAGTGTTTCGCGACCGAGATCACCGGTTTGAAGACAAACATTTTCTTAGTAAAAATCAATTTTTTCATCTGAAATCCATAATAAAAAAAAAACTGCACTTACCTCAGATTACTTTCTTGTCCATCAGCCCGCGAACAGGCGCGGCTTTCTTCCCCTCGCTTGCCTGGCTTGCTCTGAAAAAAGAAAAAAAAATTAAGTCGGGATAGTGTTTCGCGACCGAGATCACCGGTTTGAAGACAAACATTTTCTTGGTAAAAATCAATTTTTTTCATCTTAAATTCATTATAAAAAAAAACTGCACTTACCTCAGATTACTTTCTTGTCCATCAGCCCGCGAACAGACGCGGCTTTCTACCCCTCGCTTGCCTGGATTGCTCTGAAAAAAGGATAAAAAAATAGTCCTGATAGTGTTTCGCGACCGAGATTACCGGTTTGAAGACAAATATTTTCTTAGTATAAAATCAATTTTTTCATCTGAAATCCATAATAAAAAAAAAACTGCACTTACCTCAGATTACTTTCTTGTCCATCAGCCCGCGAACAGGCGCGGCTTTCTACCCCTCGCTTGCCTGGATTGCTCTGAAAAAAGAAAAAAAAAATAGACCTGATAGTGTTTCGCGACCGAGATCACCGGTTTGAAGACAAACATTTTCTTAGTAAAAATCAATTTTTTCATCTGAAATCCATAATAAAAAAAAAACTGCACTTACCTCAGATTACTTTCTTGTCCATCAGCCCGCGAACAGGCGCGGCTTTCTACCCCTCGCTTGCCTGGATTGCTCTGAAAAAAGAAAAAAAAATAGACCTGATAGTGTTTCGCGACCGAGATCACCGGTTTGAAGACAAACATTTTCTTAGTAAAAATCAATTTTTTCATCTGAAATCCATAATAAAAAAAAAACTGCACTTACCTCAGATTACTTTCTTGTCCATCAGCCCGCGAACAGGCGCGGCTTTATACCCCTCGCTTGCCTGGTTTGTTCTGAAAAAAAAAAAAAAAAATTGATCGGGATAGTGTTTCGCGACCGAGATCACCGGTTTGAAGACAAATATTTTCTTGGTAAAAATCATTTTTTTTCATCTGAAATTCATTATAAAAAAAAAATGCACTTACCTCAGATTACTTTCTTGTCCATCAGCCCGCGAACAGGCGCGGCTTTCTACCCCACGCTTGCCTGGATTGCTCAGAAAAAAGAAAAAAAAATAGACCTGATAGTGTTTCGCGACCGAGATCACCGGTTTGAAGACAAACATTTTCTTGGTAAACATATTTTTTTTTCATATGAAATTCATAATAAAAAAAAAACTGCACTTACCTCAGATTACTTTCTTGTCCACCAGCCCGCGAACAGGCGCGGCTTTCTACCCCTCGCTTGCCTGGATTGCTCTGAAAAACGAAAAAAAAATAGACCTGATAGTGTTTTGCGACCGAGATCACCGGTTTGAAGACAAACATTTTCTTAGTAAAAATCAATTTTTTCATCTGAAATCCATAATAAAAAAAAACTGCACTTACCTCAGATTACTTTCTTGTCCATCAGCCCGCGAACAGGCGCGGCTTTATACCCCTCGCTTGCCTGGATTGCTCTGAAAAAAGGAAAAAAAAATAGTCCTGATAGTGTTTCGCGACCGAGATTACCGGTTTGAAGACAAATATTTTCTTAGTATAAAATCACGTTTTTTCATCTGAAATTCATAATTTTGGTCTGCACTTACCACAGATTACTTTCTTGTCCATCAGACCGCGAACAGGTGCGGCTTTCTACCCCTCGCTTGCCTGGATTGCTCTGAAAAACGAAAAAAAAATAGACCTGATAGTGTTTCGCGACCGAGATCACCGGTTTGAAGACAAACATTTTCTTAGTAAAAATCAATTTTTTCATCTGAAATCCATAATAAAAAAAAAACTGCACTTACCTCAGATTACTTTCTTGTCCATCAGCCCGCGAACAGGCGCGGCTTTCTACCGCTCGCTTGCCTGGTTTGTGCTGAAAAAGGGAAAAAAAAATTGATCGGGATAGTGTTTCGCGACCGAGATCACCGGTTTGAAGACAAACATTTTCTTAGTAAAAATCAATTTTTTCATCTGAAATCCATAATAAAAAAAAAACTGCACTTACCTCAGATTACTTTCTTGTCCATCAGCCCGCGAACAGGCGCGGCTTTCTACAGCTCGCTTGCCTGGTTTGTGCTGAAAAAGGGAAAAAAAAAATTATCGGGATAGTGTTTCGCGACCGAGATCACCGGTTTGAAGACAAACATTTTCTTGGTAAAAAATCATTTTTTTTCATCTTAAATTCATTATAAAAAAAAAATGCACTTACCTCAGATTACTTTCTTGTCCATCAGCCCGCGAACAGGCGCGGCTTTCTACCCCTCGCTTGCCTGGATTGCTCTGAAAAACGAAAAAAAAATAGACCTGATAGTGTTTCGCGACCGAGATCACCGGTTTGAAGACAAACATTGTCTTAGTAAAAATCAATTTTTTCATCTGAAATCCATAATAAAAAAAAAACTGCACTTACCTCAGATTACTTTCTTGTCCATCAGCCCGCGAACAGGCGCGGCTTTCTACCCCTCGCTTGCCTGGCTTGCTCTGAAAAAAGAAAAAAAAATTAAGTCGGGATAGTGTTTCGCGACCGAGATCACCGGTTTGAAGACAAACATTTTCTTGGTAAAAATCAATTTTTTTCATCTTAAATTCATTATAAAAAAAAACTGCACTTACCTCAGATTACTTTCTTGTCCATCAGCCCGCGAACAGACGCGGCTTTCTACCCCTCGCTTGCCTGGATTGCTCTGAAAAAAGGAAAAAAAAATAGTCCTGATAGTGTTTCGCGACCGAGATTACCGGTTTGAAGACAAATATTTTCTTAGTATAAAATCAATTTTTTCATCTGAAATCCATAATAAAAAAAAAATTGCACTTACCTCAGATTACTTTCTTGTCCATCAGCCCGCGAACAGGCGCGGCTTTCTACCCCTCGCTTGCCTGGATTGCTCTGAAAAACGAAAAAAAAAATAGACCTGATAGTGTTTCGCGACCGAGATCACCGGTTTGAAGACAAACATTTTCTTAGTAAAAATCAATTTTTTCATCTGAAATCCATAATAAAAAAAAAACTGCACTTACCTCAGATTACTTTCTTGTCCATCAGCCCGCGAACAGGCGCGGCTTTCTACCCCTCGCTTGCCTGGATTGCTCTGAAAAACGAAAAAAAAATAGACCTGATAGTGTTTCGCGACCGAGATCACCGGTTTGAAGACAAACATTTTCTTAGTAAAAATCAATTTTTTCATCTGAAATCCATAATAAAAAAAAAACTGCACTTACCTCAGATTACTTTCTTGTCCATCAGCCCGCGAACAGGCGCGGCTTTATACCCCTCGCTTGCCTGGTTTGTTCTGAAAAAAAAAAAAAAAAATTGATCGGGATAGTGTTTCGCGACCGAGATCACCGGTTTGAAGACAAACATTTTCTTGGTAAAAATCATTTTTTTTCATCTGAAATTCATTATAAAAAAAAAATGCACTTACCTCAGATTACTTTCTTGTTCATCAGCCCGCGAACAGGCGCGGCTTTCTACCCCTCGCTTGCCTGGATTGCTCAGAAAAAAGAAAAAAAAATAGACCTGATAGTGTTTCGCGACCGAGATCACCGGTTTGAAGACAAACATTTTCTTGGTAAACATATTTTTTTTTCATATGAAATTCATAATAAAAAAAAAACTGCACTTACCTCAGATTACTTTCTTGTCCATCAGCCCGCGAACAGGCGCGGCTTTCTACCCCTCGCTTGCCTGGATTGCTCTGAAAAAAGAAAAAAAAATAGACCTGATAGTGTTTCGCGACCGAGATCACCGGTTTGAAGACAAACATTTTCTTAGTAAAAATCAATTTTTTCATCTGAAATCCATAATAAAAAAAAACTGCACTTACCTCAGATTACTTTCTTGTCCATCAGCCCGCGAACAGGCGCGGCTTTATACCCCTCGCTTGCCTGGATTGCTCTGAAAAAAGGAAAAAAAAATAGTCCTGATAGTGTTTCGCGACCGAGATTACCGGTTTGAAGACAAATATTTTCTTAGTATAAAATCACGTTTTTTCATCTGAAATTCATAATTTTGGTCTGCACTTACCACAGATTACTTTCTTGTCCATCAGACCGCGAACAGGTGCGGCTTTCTACCCCTCGCTTGCCTGGATTGCTCTGAAAAACGAAAAAAAAATAGACCTGATAGTGTTTCGCGACCGAGATCACCGGTTTGAAGACAAATATTTTCTTAGTAAAAATCAATTTTTTCATCTGAAATCCATAATAAAAAAAAAACTGCACTTACCTCAGATTACTTTCTTGTCCATCAGCCCGCGAACAGGCGCGGCTTTCTACCGCTCGCTTGCCTGGTTTGTGCTGAAAAAGGGAAAAATAAATGATCGGGATAGTGTTTCGCGACCGAGATCACCGGTTTGAAGACAAACATTTTCTTGGTAAAAAATCAATTTTTTTCATCTTAAATTCATTATAAAAAAAAAATGCACTTACCTCAGATTACTTTCTTGTCCATCAGCCCGCGAACAGGCGCGGCTTTCTACCCCTCGCTTGCCTGGATTGCTCTGAAAAAAGGAAAAAAAATAGTCCTGATAGTGTTTCGCGACCGAGATCACCGGTTTGAAGACAAACATTTTCTTAGTAAAAATATTTTTTTTTCATATGAAATTCATAATAAAAAAAAAAACTGCACTTACCTCAGATTACTTTCTTGTCCATCAGCCCGCGAACAGGCGCGGCTTTCTACCGCTCGCTTGCCTGGTTTGTGCTGAAAAAAGAAAAAAAAATTGATCGGGATAGTGTTTCGCGACCGAGATCACCGGTTTGAAGACAAACATTTTCTTGGTAAAAATCAATTTTTTTCATCTTAAATTCATTATAAAAAAAAACTGCACTTACCTCAGATTACTTTCTTGTCCATCAGCCCGCGAACAGACGCGGCTTTCTACCCCTAGCTTGCCTGGATTGCTCAGAAAAAAGGAAAAAAAATTAGTCCTGATAGTGTTTCGCGACCGAGATTACCGGTTTGAAGACAAATATTTTCTTAGTATAAAATCACGTTTTTTCATCTCAAATTCATAATTTTGGTCTGCACTTACCACAGATTACTTTCTTGTCCATCAGACCGCGAACAGGGTGCGGCTTTCTACCCCTCGCTTGCCTGGATTGCTCTGAAAAACGAAAAAAAAATAGACCTGATAGTGTTTCGCGACCGAGATCACCGGTTTGAAGACAAACATTTTCTTAGTAAAAATCAATTTTTTCATCTGAAATCCATAATAAAAAAAAAACTGCACTTACCTCAGATTACTTTCTTGTCCATCAGCCCGCGAACAGGCGCGGCTTTCTACCGCTCGCTTGCCTGGTTTGTGCTGAAAAAGGGAAAAAAAAATTGATCGGGATAGTGTTTCGCGACCGAGATCACCGGTTTGAAGACAAACATTTTCTTGGTAAAAATCAATTTTTTTCATCTTAAATTCATTATAAAAAAAAAATGCACTTACCTCAGATTACTTTCTTGTCCATCAGCCCGCGAACAGGCGCGGCTTTCTACCCCTCGCTTGCCTGGTTTGTTCTGAAAAAAGAAAAAAAAATTGATCGGGATAGTGTTTCGCGACCGAGATCACCGGTTTGAAGACAAACATTTTCTTGGTAAAAAATCAATTTTTTTCATCTTAAATTCATTATAAAAAAAAAATGCACTTACCTCAGATTACTTTCTTGTCCATCAGCCCGCGAACAGGCGCGGCTTTCTACCCCTCGCTTGCCTGGATTGCTCTGAAAAACGAAAAAAAAATAGACCTGATAGTGTTTCGCGACCGAGATCACCGGTTTGAAGACAAACATTGTCTTAGTAAAAATCAATTTTTTCATCTGAAATCCATAATAAAAAAAAAACTGCACTTACCTCAGATTACTTTCTTGTCCATCAGCCCGCGAACAGGCGCGGCTTTCTTCCCCTCGCTTGCCTGGCTTGCTCTGAAAAAAGAAAAAAAAATTAAGTCGGGATAGTGTTTCGCGACCGAGATCACCGGTTTGAAGACAAACATTTTCGTGGTAAAAATCAATTTTTTTCATCTTAAATTCATTATAAAAAAAAACTGCACTTACCTCAGATTACTTTCTTGTCCATCAGCCCGCGAACAGGCGCGGCTTTCTACAGCTCGCTTGCCTAGTTTGTGCTGAAAAAGGGAAAAAAAAATTGATCGGGATAGTGTTTCGCGACCGAGATCACCGGTTTGAAGACAAACATTTTCTTGGTAAAAATAATTTTTTTTCATCTTAAATTCATTATAAAAAAAAACTGCACTTACCTCAGATTACTTTCTTGTCCATCAGCCCGCGAACAGGCGCGGCTTTCTACAGCTCGCTTGCCTGGTTTGTGCTGAAAAAGGGAAAAAAAAAATTATCGGGATAGTGTTTCGCGACCGAGATCACCGGTTTGAAGACAAACATTTTCTTGGTAAAAAATCAATTTTTTTCATCTTAAATTCATTATAAAAAAAAAATGCACTTACCTCAGATTACTTTCTTGTCCATCAGCCCGCGAACAGGCGCGGCTTTCTACCCCTCGCTTGCCTGGATTGCTCTGAAAAACGAAAAAAAAATAGACCTGATAGTGTTTCGCGACCGAGATCACCGGTTTGAAGACAAACATTGTCTTAGTAAAAATCAATTTTTTCATCTGAAATCCATAATAAAAAAAAAACTGCACTTACCTCAGATTACTTTCTTGTCCATCAGCCCGCGAACAGGCGCGGCTTTCTACCCCTCGCTTGCCTGGCTTGCTCTGAAAAAAGAAAAAAAAATTAAGTCGGGATAGTGTTTCGCGACCGAGATCACCGGTTTGAAGACAAACATTTTCTTGGTAAAAATCAATTTTTTTCATCTTAAATTCATTATAAAAAAAAACTGCACTTACCTCAGATTACTTTCTTGTCCATCAGCCCGCGAACAGACGCGGCTTTCTACCCCTCGCATGCCTGGATTGCTCTGAAAAAAGGAAAAAAAAATAGTCCTGATAGTGTTTCGCGACCGAGATTACCGGTTTGAAGACAAATATTTTCTTAGTATAAAATCAATTTTTTCATCTGAAATCCATAATAAAAAAAAAACTGCACTTACCTCAGATTACTTTCTTGTCCATCAGCCCGCGAACAGGCGCGGCTTTCTACCCCTCGCTTGCCTGGATTGCTCTGAAAAACGAAAAAAAAAATAGACCTGATAGTGTTTCGCGACCGAGATCACCGGTTTGAAGACAAACATTTTCTTATTAAAAATCAATTTTTTCATCTGAAATCCATAATAAAAAAAAAACTGCACTTACCTCAGATTACTTTCTTGTCCATCAGCCCGCGAACAGGCGCGGCTTTCTACCCCTCGCTTGCCTGGATTGCTCTGAAAAACGAAAAAAAAATAGACCTGATAGTGTTTCGCGACCGAGATCACCGGTTTGAAGACAAACATTTTCTTAGTAAAAATCAATTTTTTCATCTGAAATCCATAATAAAAAAAAAACTGCACTTACCTCAGATTACTTTCTTGTCCATCAGCCCGCGAACAGGCGCGGCTTTATACCCCTCGCTTGCCTGGTTTGTTCTGAAAAAAAAAAAAAAAAATTGATCGGGATAGTGTTTCGCGACCGAGATCACCGGTTTGAAGACAAATATTTTCTTGGTAAAAATCATTTTTTTTCATCTGAAATTCATTATAAAAAAAAAATGCACTTACCTCAGATTACTTTCTTGTCCATCAGCCCGCGAACAGGCGCGGCTTTCTACCCCACGCTTGCCTGGATTGCTCAGAAAAAAGAAAAAAAAATAGACCTGATAGTGTTTCGCGACCGAGATCACCGGTTTGAAGACAAACATTTTCTTGGTAAACATATTTTTTTTTCATATGAAATTCATAATAAAAAAAAAACTGCACTTACCTCAGATTACTTTCTTGTCCACCAGCCCGCGAACAGGCGCGGCTTTCTACCCCTCGCTTGCCTGGATTGCTCTGAAAAACGAAAAAAAAATAGACCTGATAGTGTTTTGCGACCGAGATCACCGGTTTGAAGACAAACATTTTCTTAGTAAAAATCAATTTTTTCATCTGAAATCCATAATAAAAAAAAACTGCACTTACCTCAGATTACTTTCTTGTCCATCAGCCCGCGAACAGGCGCGGCTTTATACCCCTCGCTTGCCTGGATTGCTCTGAAAAAAGGAAAAAAAAATAGTCCTGATAGTGTTTCGCGACCGAGATTACCGGTTTGAAGACAAATATTTTCTTAGTATAAAATCACGTTTTTTCATCTGAAATTCATAATTTTGGTCTGCACTTACCACAGATTACTTTCTTGTCCATCAGACCGCGAACAGGTGCGGCTTTCTACCCCTCGCTTGCCTGGATTGCTCTGAAAAACGAAAAAAAAATAGACCTGATAGTGTTTCGCGACCGAGATCACCGGTTTGAAGACAAATATTTTCTTAGTAAAAATCAATTTTTTCATCTGAAATCCATAATAAAAAAAAAACTGCACTTACCTCAGATTACTTTCTTGTCCATCAGCCCGCGAACAGGCGCGGCTTTCTACCGCTCGCTTGCCTGGTTTGTGCTGAAAAAGGGAAAAATAAATGATCGGGATAGTGTTTCGCGACCGAGATCACCGGTTTGAAGACAAACATTTTCTTGGTAAAAAATCAATTTTTTTCATCTTAAATTCATTATAAAAAAAAAATGCACTTACCTCAGATTACTTTCTTGTCCATCAGCCCGCGAACAGGCGCGGCTTTCTACCCCTCGCTTGCCTGGATTGCTCTGAAAAAAGGAAAAAAAATAGTCCTGATAGTGTTTCGCGACCGAGATCACCGGTTTGAAGACAAACATTTTCTTAGTAAAAATATTTTTTTTTCATATGAAATTCATAATAAAAAAAAAAACTGCACTTACCTCAGATTACTTTCTTGTCCATCAGCCCGCGAACAGGCGCGGCTTTCTACCGCTCGCTTGCCTGGTTTGTGCTGAAAAAAGAAAAAAAAATTGATCGGGATAGTGTTTCGCGACCGAGATCACCGGTTTGAAGACAAACATTTTCTTGGTAAAAATCAATTTTTTTCATCTTAAATTCATTATAAAAAAAAACTGCACTTACCTCAGATTACTTTCTTGTCCATCAGCCCGCGAACAGACGCGGCTTTCTACCCCTCGCTTGCCTGGATTGCTCTGAAAAAAGGAAAAAAAATTAGTCCTGATAGTGTTTCGCGACCGAGATTATCGGTTTGAAGACAAATATTTTCTTAGTATAAAATCACGTTTTTTCATCTCAAATTCATAATTTTGGTCTGCACTTACCACAGATTACTTTCTTGTCCATCAGACCGCGAACAGGTGCGGCTTTCTACCCCTCGCTTGCCTGGATTGCTCTGAAAAACGAAAAAAAAATAGACCTGATAGTGTTTCGCGACCGAGATCACCGGTTTGAAGACAAACATTTTCTTAGTAAAAATCAATTTTTTCATCTGAAATCCATAATAAAAAAAAAACTGCACTTACCTCAGATTACTTTCTTGTCCATCAGCCCGCGAACAGGCGCGGCTTTCTACCGCTCGCTTGCCTGGTTTGTGCTGAAAAAGGGAAAAAAAAATTGATCGGGATAGTGTTTCGCGACCGAGATCACCGGTTTGAAGACAAACATTTTCTTGGTAAAAATCAATTTTTTTCATCTTAAATTCATTATAAAAAAAAAATGCACTTACCTCAGATTACTTTCTTGTCCATCAGCCCGCGAACAGGCGCGGCTTTCTACCCCTCGCTTGCCTGGATTGCTCTGAAAAAAGGAAAAAAAATAGTCCTGATAGTGTTTCGCGACCGAGATCACCGGTTTGAAGACAAACATTTTCTTAGTAAAAATCAATTTTTTCATCTGAAATCCATAATAAAAAAAAAACTGCACTTACCTCAGATTACTTTCTTGTCCATCAGCCCGCGAACAGGCGCGGCTTTCTACAGCTCGCTTGCCTGGTTTGTGCTGAAAAAGGGAAAAAAAAATTGATCGGGATAGTGTTTCGCGACCGAGATCACCGGTTTGAAGACAAACATTTTCTTAGTAAAAATCAATTTTTTCATCTGAAATCCATAATAAAAAAAAAACTGCACTTACCTCAGATTACTTTCTTGTCCATCAGCCCGCGAACAGGCGCGGCTTTCTACAGCTCGCTTGCCTGGTTTGTGCTGAAAAAGGGAAAAAAAAAATTATCGGGATAGTGTTTCGCGACCGAGATCACCGGTTTGAAGACAAACATTTTCTTGGTAAAAAATCAATTTTTTTCATCTTAAATTCATTATAAAAAAAAAATGCACTTACCTCAGATTACTTTCTTGTCCATCAGCCCGCGAACAGGCGCGGCTTTCTACCCCTCGCTTGCCTGGATTGCTCTGAAAAACGAAAAAAAAATAGACCTGATAGTGTTTCGCGACCGAGATCACCGGTTTGAAGACAAACATTGTCTTGGTAAAAATCAATTTTTTTCATCTTAAATTCATTATAAAAAAAAACTGCACTTACCTCAGATTACTTTCTTGTCCATCAGCCCGCGAACAGACGCGGCTTTCTACCCCTCGCTTGCCTGGATTGCTCTGAAAAAAGGAAAAAAAAATAGTCCTGATAGTGTTTCGCGACCGAGATTACCGGTTTGAAGACAAATATTTTCTTAGTATAAAATCAATTTTTTCATCTGAAATCCATAATAAAAAAAAAACTGCACTTACCTCAGATTACTTTCTTGTCCATCAGCCCGCGAACAGGCGCGGCTTTCTACCCCTCGCTTGCCTGGATTGCTCTGAAAAACGAAAAAAAAAATAGACCTGATAGTGTTTCGCGACCGAGATCACCGGTTTGAAGACAAACATTTTCTTAGTAAAAATCAATTTTTTCATCTGAAATCCATAATAAAAAAATAACTGCACTTACCTCAGATTACTTTCTTGTCCATCAGCCCGCGAACAGGCGCGGCTTTCTACCCCTCGCTTGCCTGGATTGCTCTGAAAAACGAAAAAAAAATAGACCTGATAGTGTTTCGCGACCGAGATCACCGGTTTGAAGACAAACATTTTCTTAGTAAAAATCAATTTTTTCATCTGAAATCCATAATAAAAAAAAAACTGCACTTACCTCAGATTACTTTCTTGTCCATCAGCCCGCGAACAGGCGCGGCTTTATACCCCTCGCTTGCCTGGTTTGTTCTGAAAAAAAAAAAAAAAAATTGATCGGGATAGTGTTTCGCGACCGAGATCACCGGTTTGAAGACAAATATTTTCTTGGTAAAAATCATTTTTTTTCATCTGAAATTCATTATAAAAAAAAAATGCACTTACCTCAGATTACTTTCTTGTTCATCAGCCCGCGAACAGGCGCGGCTTTCTACCCCTCGCTTGCCTGGATTGCTCAGAAAAAAGAAAAAAAAATAGACCTGATAGTGTTTCGCGACCGAGATCACCGGTTTGAAGACAAACATTTTCTTGGTAAACATATTTTTTTTTCATATGAAATTCATAATAAAAAAAAAACTGCACTTACCTCAGATTACTTTCTTGTCCATCAGCCCGCGAACAGGCGCGGCTTTCTACCCCTCGCTTGCCTGGATTGCTCTGAAAAACGAAAAAAAAATAGACCTGATAGTGTTTCGCGACCGAGATCACCGGTTTGAAGACAAACATTTTCTTAGTAAAAATCAATTTTTTCATCTGAAATCCATAATAAAAAAAAACTGCACTTACCTCAGATTACTTTCTTGTCCATCAGCCCGCGAACAGGCGCGGCTTTCTACCCCTCGCTTGCCTGGATTGCTCTGAAAAAAGGAAAAAAAAATAGTCCTGATAGTGTTTCGCGACCGAGATTACCGGTTTGAAGACAAATATTTTCTTAGTATAAAATCACGTTTTTTCATCTGAAATTCATAATTTTTGTCTGCACTTACCACAGATTACTTTCTTGTCCATCAGACCGCGAACAGGTGCGGCTTTCTACCCCTCGCTTGCCTGGATTGCTCTGAAAAACGAAAAAAAAATAGACCTGATAGTGTTTCGCGACCGAGATCACCGGTTTGAAGACAAATATTTTCTTAGTAAAAATCAATTTTTTCATCTGAAATACATAATAAAAAAAAAAATGCACTTACCTCAGATTACTTTCTTGTCCATCAGCCCGCGAACAGGCGCGGCTTTCTACCGCTCGCTTGCCTGGTTTGTGCTGAAAAAGGGAAAAATAAATGATCGGGATAGTGTTTCGCGACCGAGATCACCGGTTTGAAGACAAACATTTTCTTGGTAAAAAATCAATTTTTTTCATCTTAAATTCATTATAAAAAAAAAATGCACTTACCTCAGATTACTTTCTTGTCCATCAGCCCGCGAACAGGCGCGGCTTTCTACCCCTCGCTTGCCTGGATTGCTCTGAAAAAAGGAAAAAAAATAGTCCTGATAGTGTTTCGCGACCGAGATCACCGGTTTGAAGACAAACATTTTCTTAGTAAAAATATTTTTTTTTCATATGAAATTCATAATAAAAAAAAAAACTGCACTTACCTCAGATTACTTTCTTGTCCATCAGCCCGCGAACAGGCGCGGCTTTCTACCGCTCGCTTGCCTGGTTTGTGCTGAAAAAAGAAAAAAAAATTGATCGGGATAGTGTTTCGCGACCGAGATCACCGGTTTGAAGACAAACATTTTCTTGGTAAAAATCAATTTTTTTCATCTTAAATTCATTATAAAAAAAAACTGCACTTACCTCAGATTACTTTCTTGTCCATCAGCCCGCGAACAGACGCGGCTTTCTACCCCTCGCTTGCCTGGATTGCTCTGAAAAAAGGAAAAAAAATTAGTCCTGATAGTGTTTCGCGACCGAGATTACCGGTTTGAAGACAAATATTTTCTTAGTATAAAATCACGTTTTTTCATCTCAAATTCATAATTTTGGTCTGCACTTACCACAGATTACTTTCTTGTCCATCAGACCGCGAACAGGGTGCGGCTTTCTACCCCTCGCTTGCCTGGATTGCTCTGAAAAACGAAAAAAAAATAGACCTGATAGTGTTTCGCGACCGAGATCACCGGTTTGAAGACAAACATTTTCTTAGTAAAAATCAATTTTTTCATCTGAAATCCATAATAAAAAAAAAACTGCACTTACCTCAGATTACTTTCTTGTCCATCAGCCCGCGAACAGGCGCGGCTTTCTACCGCTCGCTTGCCTGGTTTGTGCTGAAAAAGGGAAAAAAAAATTGATCGGGATAGTGTTTCGCGACCGAGATCACCGGTTTGAAGACAAAAATTTTCTTGGTAAAAATCAATTTTTTTCATCTTAAATTCATTATAAAAAAAAAATGCACTTACCTCAGATTACTTTCTTGTCCATCAGCCCGCGAACAGGCGCGGCTTTCTACCCCTCGCTTGCCTGGATTGCTCTGAAAAAAGGAAAAAAAATAGTCCTGATAGTGTTTCGCGACCGAGATCACCGGTTTGAAGACAAATATTTTCTTAGTAAAAATATTTTTTTCTCATATGAAATTCATAATAAAAAAAAAAACTGCACTTACCTCAGATTACTTTCTTGTCCATCAGCCCGCGAACAGGCGCGGCTTTCTACCGCTCGCTTGCCTGGTTTGTGCTGAAAAAAGAAAAAAAAATTGATCGGGATAGTGTTTCGCGACCGAGATCACCGGTTTGAAGACAAACATTTTCTTGGTAAAAATAATTTTTTTTCATCTTAAATTCATTATAAAAAAAAAATGCACTTACCTCAGATTACTTTCTTGTCCATCAGCCCGCGAACAGGCGCGGCTTTCTACCCCTCGCTTGCCTGGTTTGTTCTGAAAAAAGAAAAAAAAATTGATCGGGATAGTGTTTCGCGACCGAGATCACCGGTTTGAAGACAAACATTTTCTAAGTAAAAAAATTTTTTTTTCATATGAAATTCATAATAAAAAAAAAAACTGCACTTACCTCAGATTACTTTCTTGTCCATCAGCCCGCGAACAGGCGCGGCTTTCTACCCCTCGCTTGCCTGGTTTGTGCTAAAAAAAGAAAAAAAACATGATCGGGATAGTGTTTCCCGACCGAGATCACCGGTTTGAAGACAAACATTTTCTTGGTAAAAATCAATTTTTTTCATCTTAAATTCATTATAAAAAAAAACTGCACTTACCTCAGATTACTTTCTTGTCCATCAGCCCGCGAACAGACGCGGCTTTCTACCCGTCGCTTGCCTGGATTGCTCTGAAAAAAAGAAAAAAAAATAGTCCTGATAGTGTTTCGCGACCGAGATCACCGGTTTGAAGACAAACATTTTCTTAGTAAAAATCAATTTTTTTCATATGAAATTCATAATTAAAAAAAAACTGCACTTACCTCAGATTACTTTCTTGTCCATCAGCCCGCGAACAGGCGCGGCTTTCTACCCCTCGCTTGCCTGGTTTGTGCCGAAAAAAGAAAAAAAAAATGATCGGGATAGTGTTTCGCGACCGAGATCACCGGTTTGAAGACAAACATTTTCTTGGTAAAAATCTATTTTTTTCATCTGAAATTCATTAAAAAAAAAACTGCACTTACCTCAGATTACTTTCTTGTCCATCAGCCCGCGAACAGGCGCGGCTTTTTACCGCTCGTTTGCCTGGTTTGTGCTGAAAAAGGGAAAAAAAAATTGATCGGGATAGTGTTTCGCGACCGAGATCACCGGTTTGAAGACAAACATTTTCTTGGTAAAAATAATTTTTTTTCATCTTAAATTCATTATAAAAAAAAAATGCACTTACCTCAGATTACTTTCTTGTCCATCAGCCCGCGAACAGGCGCGGCTTTCTACCCCTCGCTTGCCTGGTTTGTTCTGAAAAAAGAAAAAAAAATTGATCGGGATAGTGTTTCGCGACCGAGATCACCGGTTTGAAGACAAACATTTTCTAAGTAAAAAAATTTTTTTTTCATATGAAATTCATAATAAAAAAAAAAACTGCACTTACCTCAGATTACTTTCTTGTCCATCAGCCCGCGAACAGGCGCGGCTTTCTACACCTGGCTTGCCTGGTTTGTGCTAAAAAAAGAAAAAAAACATGATCGGGATAGTGTTTCCCGACCGAGATCACCGGTTTGAAGACAAACATTTTCTTGGTAAAAATCAATTTTTTTCATCTTAAATTCATTATAAAAAAAAACTGCACTTACCTCAGATTACTTTCTTGTCCATCAGCCCGCGAACAGACGCGGCTTTCTACCCCTCGCTTGCCTGGATTGCTCTGAAAAAAAGAAAAAAAAATAGTCCTGATAGTGTTTCGCGACCGAGATCACCGGTTTGAAGACAAACATTTTCTTAGTAAAAATCAATTTTTTTCATATGAAATTCATAATAAAAAAAAAACTGCACTTACCTCAGATTACTTTCTTGTCCATCAGCCCGCGAACAGGCGCGGCTTTCTACCCCTCGCTTGCCTGGTTTGTGCCGAAAAAAGAAAAAAAAAATGATCGGGATAGTGTTTCGCGACCGAGATCACCGGTTTGAAGACAAACATTTTCTTGGTAAAAATCTATTTTTTTCATCTGAAATTCATTAAAAAAAAAACTGCACTTACCTCAGATTACTTTCTTGTCCATCAGCCCGCGAACAGGCGCGGCTTTCTACCGCTCGCTTGCCTGGTTTGTGCTGAAAAAGGGAAAAAAAAATTGATCGGGATAGTGTTTCGCGACCGAGATCACCGGTTTGAAGACAAACATTTTCTTGGTAAAAATCAATTTTTTTCATCTTAAATTCATTATAAAAAAAAAATGCACTTACCTCAGATTACTTTCTTGTCCATCAGCCCGCGAACAGGCGCGGCTTTCTACCCCTCGCTTGCCTGGATTGCTCTGAAAAAAGGAAAAAAAATAGTCCTGATAGTGTTTCGCGACCGAGATCACCGGTTTGAAGACAAACATTTTCTTAGTAAAAATATTTTTTTCTCATATGAAATTCATAATAAAAAAAAAAACTGCACTTACCTCAGATTACTTTCTTGTCCATCAGCCCGCGAACAGGCGCGGCTTTCTACCCCTGGCTTGCCTGGTTTGACTAAAAAAAGAAAAAAAACATGATCGGGATAGTGTTTCGCGACCGAGATCACCGGTTTGAAGACAAACATTTTCTTGGTAAAAATCAATTTTTTTCATCTTAAATTCATTATAAAAAAAAACTGCACTTACCTCAGATTACTTTCTTGTCCATCAGCCCGCGAACAGACGCGGCTTTCTACCCCTCGCTTGCCTGGATTGCTCTGAAAAAAAGAAAAAAAAATAGTCCTGATAGTGTTTCGCGACCGAGATCACCGGTTTGAAGACAAACATTTTCTTAGTAAAAATCAATTTTTTTCATATGAAATTCATAATAAAAAAAAAACTGCACTTACCTCAGATTACTTTCTTGTCCATCAGCCCGCGAACAGGCGCGGCTTTCTACCCCTCGCTTGCCTGGTTTGTGCTGAAAAAAGAAAAAAAAAATGATCGGGATAGTGTTTCGCGACCGAGATCACCGGTTTGAAGACAAACATTTTCTTGGTAAAAATCTATTTTTTTCATCTGAAATTCATTATAAAAAAAAATGCACTTACCTCAGATTACTTTCTTGTGCATCAGCCCGCGAACAGGCGCGGCTTCCTTCCCCTCGCTTGCCTGGCTTGCTCTGAAAAAAGAAAAAAAAATTAAGTAGGTATAGTGTTTGGCGACCGAGATCAGCGGTTTGAAGACAAATATTTTCTTAGTATAAAATCACGTTATTCCATCTGAAATTCATAATTTTGGTCTGCACTTACCACAGATTACTTTCTTGTCCATCAGACCGCAAACAGGTGCGGCTTTCTACCCCTCGCTTGCCTGGATTGCTCTGAAAAAAGAAAAAAAAATAGACCTGATAGTGTTTCGCGACCGAGATCACCGGTTTGAAGACAAACATTTTCTTGGTAAAAATCAATTTTTTTCATCTTAAATTCATTATAAAAAAAAAATGCACTTACCTCAGATTACTTTCTTGTCCATCAGCCCGCGAACAGGCGCGACTTTCTTCCCCTCGCTTGCCTGGCTTGCTCTGAAAAAAGAAAAAAAAATTAAGTCGGGATAGTGTTTCGCGACCGAGATCACCGGTTTGAAGACAAACATTTTCTTGGTAAAAATCAATTTTTTTCATCTTAAATTCATTATAAAAAAAAACTGCACTTACCTCAGATTACTTTCTTGTCCATCAGCCCGCGAACAGACGCGGCTTTCTACCCCTCGCTTGCTTGGATTGCTCTGAAAAAAGGAAAAAAAAATAGTCCTGATAGTGTTTCGCGACCGAGATTACCGGTTTGAAGACAAATATTTTCTTAGTATAAAATCAATTTTTTCATCTGAAATTCATAATTTTGGTCTGCACTTACCACAGATTACTTTCTTGTCCATCAGACCGCGAACAGGTGCGGCTTTCTACCCCTCGCTTGCCTGGATTGCTCTGAAAAACGAAAAAAAAATAGACCTGATAGTGTTTCGCGACCGAGATCACCGGTTTGAAGACAAACATTTTCTTAGTAAAAATCAATTTTTTCATCTGAAATCCATAATAAAAAAAAAACTGCACTTACCTCAGATTACTTTCTTGTCCATCAGCCCGCGAACAGGCGCGGCTTTCTACCCCTCGCTTGCCTGGATTGCTCTGAAAAACGAAAAAAAAATAGACCTGATAGTGTTTCGCGACCGAGATCACCGGTTTGAAGACAAACATTTTCTTAGTAAAAATCAATTTTTTCATCTGAAATCCATAATTAAAAAAAAACTGCACTTACCTCAGATTACTTTCTTGTCCATCAGCCCGCGAACAGGCGCGGCTTTATACCCCTCGCTTGCCTGGTTTGTTCTGAAAAAAAAAAAAAAAAATTGATCGGGATAGTGTTTCGCGACCGAGATCACCGGTTTGAAGACAAATATTTTCTTGGTAAAAATCATTTTTTTTCATCTGAAATTCATTATAAAAAAAAATGCACTTACCTCAGATTACTTTCTTGTTCATCAGCCCGCGAACAGGCGCGGCTTTCTACCCCTCGCTTGCCTGGATTGCTCAGAAAAAAGAAAAAAAAATAGACCTGATAGTGTTTCGTGACCGAGATCACCGGTTTGAAGACAAACATTTTCTTGGTAAACATATTTTTTTTTCATATGAAATTCATAATAAAAAAAAAACTGCACTTACCTCAGATTACTTTCTTGTCCATCAGCCCGCGAACAGGCGCGGCTTTCTTCCCCTCGCTTGCCTGGTTTGTTCTGAAAAAAGAAAAAAAAATTGATCGGGATAGTGTTTCGCGACCGAGATCACCGGTTTGAAGACAAACATTTTCTTGGAAAAATCATTTTTTTTCATCTGAAATTCATTATAAAAAAAAATGCACTTACCTCAGATTACTTTCTTGTCCATCAGCCCGCGAACAGGCGCGGCTTTCTACCCCTCGCTTGCCTGGTTTGTTCTGAAAAAAGAAAAAAAAATTGATCGGGATAGTGTTTCGCGACCGAGATCACCGGTTTTAAGACAAAAATTTTATTGGTAAAAATCAATTTTTTTCATCTTAAATTCATTATAAAAAAAAAATGCACTTACCTCAGATTACTTTCTTGTCCATCAGCCCGCGAACAGGCGCGGCTTTCTTCCCCTCGCTTGCCTGGCTTGCTCTGAAAAAAGAAAAAAAAATTAAGTCGGGATAGTGTTTCGCGACCGAGATCACCGGTTTGAAGACAAACATTTTCTTGGTAAAAATCAATTTTTTTCATCTTAAATTCATTATAAAAAAAAACTGCACTTACCTCAGATTACTTTCTTGTCCATCAGCCCACGAACAGACGCGGCTTTCTACCCCTCGCTTGCCTGGATTGCTCTGAAAAAAGGAAAAAAAGATAGTCCTGATAGTGTTTCGCGACCGAGATCACCGGTTTGAAGACAAACATTTTCTTAGTAAAAATCAATTTTTTCATCTGAAATCCATAATAAAAAAAAAACTGCACTTACCTCAGATTACTTTCTTGTCCATCAGCCCGCGAACAGGCGCGGCTTTCTACCGCTCGCTTGCCTGGTTTGTGCTGAAAAAGGGAAAAAAAAAATGATCGGGATAGTGTTTCGCGACCGAGATCACCGGTTTGAAGACAAACATTTTCTTGGTAAAAAATCAATTTTTTTCATCTTAAATTCATTATAAAAAAAAAATGCACTTACCTCAGATTACTTTCTTGTCCATCAGCCCGCGAACAGGCGCGGCTTTCTACCCCTCGCTTGCCTGGATTGCTCTGAAAAAAGGAAAAAAAATAGTCCTGATAGTGTTTCGCGACCGAGATCACCGGTTTGAAGACAAACATTTTCTTAGTAAAAATATTTTTTTTTCATATGAAATTCATAATAAAAAAAAAAACTGCACTTACCTCAGATTACTTTCTTGTCCATCAGCCCGCGAACAGGCGCGGCTTTCTACCGCTCGCTTGCCTGGTTTGTGCTGAAAAAAGAAAAAAAAATTGATCGGGATAGTGTTTCGCGACCGAGATCACCGGTTTGAAGACAAACATTTTCTTGGTAAAAATCAATTTTTTTCATCTTAAATTCATTATAAAAAAAAACTGCACTTACCTCAGATTACTTTCTTGTCCATCAGCCCGCGAACAGACGAGGCTTTCTACCCCTCGCTTGCCTGGATTGCTCTGAAAAAAGGAAAAAAAAATAGTCCTGATAGTGTTTCGCGACCGAGATTACCGGTTTGAAGACAAATATTTTCTTGGTAAAAAACAATTTTTTTCATCTTAAATTCATTATAAAAAAAAACTGCACTTACCTCAGATTACTTTCTTGTCCATCAGCCCGCGAACAGACGCGGCTTTCTACCCCTCGCTTGCCTGGATTGCTCTGAAAAAAGGAAAAAAAGATAGTCCTGATAGTGTTTCGCGACCGAGATCACCGGTTTGAAGACAAACATTTTCTTAGTAAAAATCAATTTTTTCATCTGAAATCCATAATAATAAAAAAACTGCACTTACCTCAGATTACTTTCTTGTCCATCAGCCCGCGAACAGGCGCGGCTTTCTTCCCCTCGCTTGCCTGGTTTGTTCTGAAAAAAGAAAAAAAAATTGATCGGGATAGTGTTTCGCGACCGAGATCACCGGTTTGAAGACAAACATTTTCTTGGTAAAAATCATTTTTTTTCATCTGAAATTCATTATAAAAAAAAATGCACTTACCTCAGATTACTTTCTTGTTCATCAGCCCGCGAACAGGCGCGGCTTTCTACCCCTCGCTTGCCTGGATTGCTCAGAAAAAAGAAAAAAAAATAGACCTGATAGTGTTTCGTGACCGAGATCACCGGTTTGAAGACAAACATTTTCTTGGTAAAAATCATTTTTTTTCATCTGAAATTCATTATAAAAAAAAATGCACTTACCTCAGATTACTTTCTTGTTCATCAGCCCGCGAACAGGCGCGGCTTTCTACCCCTCGCTTGCCTGGATTGCTCTGAAAAAAGGAAAAAAAATAGTCCTGATAGTGTTTCGCGACCGAGATCACCGGTTTGAAGACAAACATTTTATTGGTAAAAATCAATTTTTTTTCATCTTAAATTCATTATAAAAAAAAAATGCACTTACCTCAGATTACTTTCTTGTCCATCAGCCCGCGAACAGGCGCGGCTTTCTACCCCTGGCTTGCCTGGTTTGTGCTAAAAAAAGAAAAAAAACATGATCGGGATAGTGTTTCGCGACCGAGATCACCGGTTTGAAGACAAACATTTTCTAAGTAAAAATCATTTTTTTTCATCTTAAATTCATTATAAAAAAAAACTACACTTACCTCAGATTACTTTCTTGTCCATCAGCCCGCGAACAGACGCGGCTTTCTACCCCTCGCTTGCCTGGATTGCTCTGAAAAAAAGAAAAAAAAATAGTCCTGATAGTGTTTCGCGACCGAGATCACCGGTTTGAAGACAAACATTTTCTTAGTAAAAATCAATTTTTTTCATCTGAAATTCATAATAAAAAAAAAACTGCACTTACCTCAGATTCTTCTTTTTTTCAGAGCAATCCAGGCAAGCGAGGGGTAGAAAGCCGCGTCTGTTCGCGGGCTGATGGACAAGAAAGTAATCTGAGGTAAGTGCAGTTTTTTTTTATAATGAATTTAAGATGAAAAAAATTGATTTTTACCAAGAAAATTTTTGTCTTCAAACCGGTGATCTCGGTCGCGAAACACTATCCCGATCATGTTTTTTTTCTTTTTTTAGCACAAACCAGGCAAGCCAGGGGTAGAAAGCCGCGCCTGTTCGCGGGCTGATGGACAAGAAAGTAATCTGAGGTAAGTGCAGTTTTTTTTTTTATTATGAATTTCATATGAAAAAAAAATTTTTTCTACTTAGAAAATGTTTGTCTTCAAACCGGTGATCTCGGTCGCGAAACACTATCCCGATCATTTTTTTTTTCTTTTTTCAGAACAAACCAGGCAAGCGAGGGGTAGAAAGCCGCGCCTGTTCGCGGGCTGATGGACAAGAAAGTAATCTGAGGTAAGTGCATTTTTTTTTTATAATGAATTTAAGATGAAAAAAATTGATTTTTACCAAGAAAATGTTTGTCTTCAAACCGGTGATCTCGGTTGCGAAACACTATCCCGATCAATTTTTTTTTTCTTTTTTCAGCACAAACCAGGCAAGCGAGCGGTAGAAAGCCGCGCCTGTTCGCGGGCTGATGGACAAGAAAGTAATCTGAGGTAAGTGCAGTTTTTTTTTTTATTATGAATTTCATATGAAAAAAAAATATTTTTACTAAGAAAATGTTTGTCTTCAAACCGGTGATCTCGGTCGCGAAACACTATCAGGACTATTTTTTTTCCTTTTTTCAGAGCAATCCAGGCAAGCGAGGGGTAGAAAGCCGCGCCTGTTCGCGGGCTGATGGACAAGAAAGTAATCTGAGGTAAGTGCATTTTTTTTTTTATTATGGATTTCAGATGAAAAAAATTGATTTTTACTAAGAAAATGTTTGTCTTCAAACCGGTGATCTCGGTCGCGAAACACTATCAGGTCTATTTTTTTTTTTTTTTTCAGAGCAATCCAGGCAAGCGAGGGGTAGAAAGCCGCACCTGTTCGCGGTCTGATGGACAAGAAAGTAATCTGTGGTAAGTGCAGACCAAAATTATGAATTTAAGATGAAAAAAATTGATTTTTACCAAGAAAATATTTGTCTTCAAACCGGTGATCTCGGTCGCGAAACACTATCCCGATCAATTTTTTTTTTCTTTTTTCAGCACAAACCAGGCAAGCGAGCGGTAGAAAGCCGCGCCTGTTCGCGGGCTGATGGACAAGAAAGTAATCTGAGGTAAGTGCATTTTTTTTTTTATTATGGATTTCAGATGAAAAAATTGATTTTTACTAAGAAAATGTTTGTCTTCAAACCGGTGATCTCGGTCGCGAAACACTATCAGGTCTATTTTTTTTTTGTTTTTCAGAGCAATCCAGGCAAGCGAGGGGTAGAAAGCCGCACCTGTTCGCGGTCTGATGGACAAGAAAGTAATCTGTGGTAAGTGCAGACCAAAATTATGAATTTCAGATGAAAAAACGTGATTTATACTAAGAAAATATTTGTCTTCAAACCGGTAATCTCGGTCGCGAAACACTATCAGGTCTATATTTTTTTCCTTTTTTCAGAGCAATCCAGGCATGCGAGGGGTAGAAAGCCGCGTCTGTTCGCGGGCTGATGGACAAGAAAGTAATCTGAGGTAAGTGCAGTTTTTTTTTATAATGAATTTAAGATGAAAAAAATTGATTTTTACCAAGAAAATGTTTGTCTTCAAACCGGTGATCTCGGTCGCGAAACACTATCCCGATCAATTTTTTTTTCTTTTTTCAGCACAAACCAGGCAAGCCAGCGGTAGAAAGCCGCGCCTGTTCGCGGGCTGATGGACAAGAAAGTAATCTGAGGTAAGTGCAGTTTTTTTTTTTATTATGAATTTCATATGAAAAAAAAATATTTTTACTAAGAAAATGTTTGTCTTCAAACCGGTGATCTCGGTCGCGAAACACTATCAGGACTATTTTTTTTTCCTTTTTTCAGAGCAATCCAGGCAAGCGAGGGGTAGAAAGCCGCGCCTGTTCGCGGGCTGATGGACAAGAAAGTAATCTGAGGTAAGTGCATTTTTTTTTTATAATGAATTTAAGATGAAACAAATTGATTTTTTACCAAGAAAATGTTTGTCTTCAAACCGGTGATCTCGGTCGCGAAACACTATCCCGATCATTTTTTTTTTCCATTTTTCAGAACAAACCAGGCAAGCGAGCGGTAGAAAGCCGCGCCTGTTCGCGGGCTGATGGACAAGAAAGTAATCTGAGGTAAGTGCAGTTTTTTTTTTATTATGGATTTCAGATGAAAAAATGATTTTTACTAAGAAAATGTTTGTCTTAAAACGGTGATCTCGGTCGCGAAACACTATCAGGTCTATTTTTTTTTCGTTTTTCAGAGCAATCCAGGCAAGCGAGGGGTAGAAAGCCGCACCTGTTCGCGGTCTGATGGACAAGAAAGTAATCTGTGGTAAGTGCAGACCAAAATTATGAATTTCAGATGAAAAAACGTGATTTTATACTAAGAAAATATTTGTCTTCAAACCGGTAATCTCGGTCGCGAAACACTATCAGGACTATTTTTTTTTCCTTTTTTCAGAGCAATCCAGGCAAGCGAGGGGTAGAAAGCCGCGTCTGTTCGCGGGCTGATGGACAAGAAAGTAATCTGAGGTAAGTGCAGTTTTTTTTTATAATGAATTTAAGATGAAAAAAATTGATTTTTACCAAGAAAATGTTTGTCTTCAAACCGGTGATCTCGGTCGCGAAACACTATCCCGACTTAATTTTTTTTTCTTTTTTCAGAGCAAGCCAGGCAAGCGAGGGGAAGAAAGCCGCGCCTGTTCGCGGGCTGATGAACAAGAAAGTAATCTGAGGTAAGTGCATTTTTTTTTTATAATGAATTTAAGATGAAAAAAATTGATTTTTACCAAGAAAATGTTTGTCTTCAAACCGGTGATCTCGGTCGCGAAACACTATCCCGATCAATTTTTTTTTCTTTTTTCAGCACAAACCAGGCAAGCGAGCGGTAGAAAGCCGCGCCTGTTCGCGGGCTGATGGACAAGAAAGTAATCTGAGGTAAGTGCATTTTTTTTTATAATGAATTTCAGATGAAAAAAAATGATTTTTACCAAGAAAATGTTTGTCTTCAAACCGGTGATCTCGGTCGCGAAACACTATCCCGATCAATTTTTTTTTCTTTTTTCAGAACAAACCAGGCAAGCGAGGGGAAGAAAGCCGCGCCTGTTCGCGGGCTGATGGACAAGAAAGTAATCTGAGGTAAGTGCAGTTTTTTTTTAATTATGAATTTCATATGAAAAAAAATATGTTTACCAAGAAAATGTTTGTCTTCAAACCGGTGATCTCGGTCACGAAACACTATCAGGTCTATTTTTTTTTCTTTTTTCTGAGCAATCCAGGCAAGCGAGGGGTAGAAAGCCGCGCCTGTTCGCGGGCTGATGAACAAGAAAGTAATCTGAGGTAAGTGCATTTTTTTTTTATAATGAATTTCAGATGAAAAAAAATGATTTTTACCAAGAAACTATTTGTCTTCAAACCGGTGATCTCGGTCGCGAAACACTATCCCGATCAATTTTTTTTTTTTTTTTTCAGAACAAACCAGGCAAGCGAGGGGTATAAAGCCGCGCCTGTTCGCGGGCTGATGGACAAGAAAGTAATCTGAGGTAAGTGCAGTTTTTTTTTTATTATGGATTTCAGATGAAAAAATTGATTTTTACTAAGAAAATGTTTGTCTTCAAACCGGTGATCTCGGTCGCGAAACACTATCCCGATCATTTTTTTTTTCTTTTTTCAGAACAAGCGAGGGGTAGAAAGCCGCGCCTGTTCGCGGGCTGATGGACAAGAAAGTAATCTGAGGTAAGTGCATTTTTTTTTTATAATGAATTTAAGATGAAAAAAATTGATTTTTACCAAGAAAATGTTTGTCTTCAAACCGGTGATCTCGGTCGCGAAACACTATCAGGACTATTTTTTTTCCTTTTTTCAGAGCAATCCAGGCAAGCGAGGGGTAGAAAGCCGCGCCTGTTCGCGGGCTGATGGACAAGAAAGTAATCTGAGGTAAGTGCATTTTTTTTTTATAATGAATTTAAGATGAAAAAAATTGATTTTTCCAAGAAAATGTTTGTCTTCAAACCGGTGATCTCGGTCGCGAAACACTATCAGGACTATTTTTTTTTCTTTTTTTCAGAGCAATCCAGGCAAGCGAGGGGTAGAAAGCCGCGCCTGTTCGCGGGCTGATGGACAAGAAAGTAATCTGAGGTAAGTGCATTTTTTTTTTATAATGAATTTAAGATGAAAAAAATTGATTTTTACCAAGAAAATGTTTGTCTTCAAACCGGTGATCTCGGTTGCGAAACACTATCCCGATCAATTTTTTTTTCTTTTTTCAGCTCAAACCAGGCAAGCGAGCGGTAGAAAGCCGCGCCTGTTCGCGGGCTGATGGACAAGAAAGTAATCTGAGGTAAGTGCAGTTTTTTTTTTTATTATGAATTTCATATGAAAAAAAAATATTTTTACTAAGAAAATGTTTGTCTTCAAACCGGTGATCTCGGTCGCGAAACACTATCAGGACTATTTTTTTTCCTTTTTTCAGAGCAATCCAGGCAAGCGAGGGGTAGAAAGCCGCGCCTGTTCGCGGGCTGATGGACAAGAAAGTAATCTGAGGTAAGTGCATTTTTTTTTTATAATGAATTTAAGATGAAAAAAATTGATTTTTACCAAGAAAATGTTTGTCTTCAAACCGGTGATCTCGGTCGCGAAACACTATCCCGATCAATTTTTTTTTCCCTTTTTCAGCACAAACCAGGCAAGCGAGCGGTAGAAAGCCGCGCCTGTTCGCGGGCTGATGGACAAGAAAGTAATCTGAGGTAAGTGCAGTTTTTTTTTTATTATGGATTTCAGATGAAAAAATTGATTTTTACTAAGAAAATGTTTGTCTTCAAACCGGTGATCTCGGTCGCGAAACACTATCAGGTCTATTTTTTTTTCGTTTTTCAGAGCAATCCAGGCAAGCGAGGGGTAGAAAGCCGCACCTGTTCGCGGTCTGATGGACAAGAAAGTAATCTGTGGTAAGTGCAGACCAAAATTATGAATTTCAGATGAAAAAACGTGATTTTATACTAAGAAAATATTTGTCTTCAAACCGGTAATCTCGGTCGCGAAACACTATCAGGACTATTTTTTTTTTCTTTTTTCAGAGCAATCCAGGCATGCGAGGGGTAGAAAGCCGCGTCTGTTCGCGGGCTGATGGACAAGAAAGTAATCTGAGGTAAGTGCAGTTTTTTTTTATAATGAATTTAAGATGAAAAAAATTGATTTTTACCAAGAAAATGTTTGTCTTCAAACCGGTGATCTCGGTCGCGAAACACTATCCCGATCAATTTTTTTTTCTTTTTTCAGCACAAACCAGGCAAGCGAGCGGTAGAAAGCCGCGCCTGTTCGCGGGCTGATGGACAAGAAAATAATCTGAGGTAAGTGCAGTTTTTTTTTTTATTATGAATTTCATATGAAAAAAAAATATTTTTACTAAGAAAATGTTTGTCTTCAAACCGGTGATCTCGGTCGCGAAACACTATCAGGACTATTTTTTTTCCTTTTTTCAGAGCAATCCAGGCAAGCTAGGGGTAGAAAGCCGCGCCTGTTCGCGGGCTGATGGACAAGAAAGTAATCTGAGGTAAGTGCATTTTTTTTTTATAATGAATTTAAGATGAAAAAAATTGATTTTTTACCAAGAAAATGTTTGTCTTCAAACCGGTGATCTCGGTCGCGAAACACTATCCCGATCATTTTTTTTTTCCCTTTTTCAGCACAAACCAGGCAAGCGAGCGGTAGAAAGCCGCGCCTGTTCGCGGGCTGATGGACAAGAAAGTAATCTGAGGTAAGTGCAGTTTTTTTTTATTATGGATTTCAGATGAAAAAATTGATTTTTACTAAGAAAATGTTTGTCTTCAAACCGGTGATCTCGGTCGCGAAACACTATCAGGTCTATTTTTTTTTCGTTTTTCAGAGCAATCCAGGCAAGCGAGGGGTAGAAAGCCGCACCTATTCGCGGTCTGATGGACAAGAAAGTAATCTGTGGTAAGTGCAGACCAAAATTATGAATTTCAGATGAAAAAACGTGATTTTATACTAAGAAAATATTTGTCTTCAAACCGGTAATCTCGGTCGCGAAACACTATCAGGACTATTTTTTTTTCCTTTTTTCAGAGCAATCCAGGCAAGCGAGGGGTAGAAAGCCGCGTCTGTTCGCGGGCTGATGGACAAGAAAGTAATCTGAGGTAAGTGCAGTTTTTTTTTATAATGAATTTAAGATGAAAAAAATTGATTTTTACCAAGAAAATGTTTGTCTTCAAACCGGTGATCTCGGTCGCGAAACACTATCCCGATCATTTTTTTTTTCCCTTTTTCAGCACAAACCAGGCAAGCGAGCGGTAGAAAGCCGCGCCTGTTCGCGGGCTGATGGACAAGAAAGTAATCTGAGGTAAGTGCAGTTTTTTTTTTATTATGGATTTCAGATGAAAAAATTGATTTTTACTAAGAAAATGTTTGTCTTCAAACCGGTGATCTCGGTCGCGAAACACTATCAGGTCTATTTTTTTTTCGTTTTTCAGAGCAATCCAGGCAAGCGAGGGGTAGAAAGCCGCGTCTGTTCGCGGGCTGATGGACAAGAAAGTAATCTGAGGTAAGTGCATTTTTTTTTTATAATGAATTTAAGATGAAAAAAATTGATTTTTACCAAGAAAATGTTTGTCTTCAAACCGGTGATCTCGGTCGCGAAACACTATCCCTATCAATTTTTTTTTCTTTTTTCAGCACAAACCAGGCAAGCGAGCGGTAGAAAGCCGCGCCTGTTCGCGGGCTGATGGACAAGAAAGTAATCTGAGGTAAGTGCATTTTTTTTAATAATGAATTTCAGATGAAAAAAAATGATTTTTACCAAGAAAATGTTTGTCTTCAATACGGTGATCTCGGTTGCGAAACACTATCCCGATCAATTTTTTTTTCTTTTTTCAGCACAAACCAGGCAAGCGAGCGGTAGAAAGCCGCGCCTGTTCGCGGGCTGATGGACAAGAAAGTAATCTGAGGTAAGTGCAGTTTTTTTTTTTATTATGAATTTCATATGAAAAAAAAATATTTTTACTAAGAAAATGTTTGTCTTCAAACCGGTGATCTCGGTCGCGAAACACTATCAGGACTATTTTTTTTCCTATTTTCAGAGCAATCCAGGCAAGCGAGGGGTAGAAAGCCGCGCCTGTTCGCGAGCTGATGGACAAGAAAGTAATCTGAGGTAAGTGCATTTTTTTTTTATAATGAATTTAAGATGAAAAAAATTGATTTTTACCAAGAAAATGTTTGTCTTCAAACCGGTGATCTCGGTCGCGAAACACTATCCCGATCAATTTTTTTTTCCCTTTTTCAGCACAAACCAGGCAAGCGAGCGGTAGAAAGCCGCGCCTGTTCGCGGGCTGATGGACAAGAAAGTAATCTGAGGTAAGTGCAGTTTTTTTTTTATTATGGATTTCAGATGAAAAAATTGATTTTTACTAAGAAAATGTTTGTCTTCAAACCGGTGATCTCGGTCGCGAAACACTATCAGGTCTATTTTTTTTTCGTTTTTCAGAGCAATCCAGGCAAGCGAGGGGTAGAAAGCCGCACCTGTTCGCGGTCTGATGGACAAGAAAGTAATCTGTGGTAAGTGCAGACCAAAATTATGAATTTCAGATGAAAAAACGTGATTTTATACTAAGAAAATATTTGTCTTCAAACCGGTAATCTCGGTCGCGAAACACTATCAGGACTATTTTTTTTTCCTTTTTTCAGAGCAATCCAGGCATGCGAGGGGTAGAAAGCCGCGTCTGTTCGCGGGCTGATGGACAAGAAAGTAATCTGAGGTAAGTGCAGTTTTTTTTTATAATGAATTTAAGATGAAAAAAATTGATTTTTATCAAGAAAATGTTTGTATTCAAACCGGTGATCTCGGTCGCGAAACACTATCCCGATCAATTTTTTTTTCTTTTTTTCAGCACAAACCAGGCAAGCGAGCGGTAGAAAGCCGCGCCTGTTCGCGGGCTGATGGACAAGAAAGTAATCTGAGGTAAGTGCAGTTTTTTTTTTTATTATGAATTTCATATGAAAAAAAAATATTTTTACTAAGAAAATGTTTGTCTTCAAACCGGTGATCTCGGTCGCGAAACACTATCAGGACTATTTTTTTTCCTTTTTTCAGAGCAATCCAGGCAAGCGAGGGGTAGAAAGCCGCGCCTGTTCGCGGGCTGATGGACAAGAAAGTAATCTGAGGTAAGTGCATTTTTTTTTTATAATGAATTTAAGATGAAAAAAATTGATTTTTTACCAAGAAAATGTTTGTCTTCAAACCGGTGATCTCGGTCGCGAAACACTATCCCGATCATTTTTTTTTTCCCTTTTTCAGCACAAACCAGGCAAGCGAGCGGTAGAAAGCCGCGCCTGTTCGCGGGCTGATGGACAAGAAAGTAATCTGGTAAGTGCAGTTTTTTTTTTATTATGGATTTCAGATGAAAAAATTGATTTTTACTAAGAAAATGTTTGTCTTCAAACCGGTGATCTCGGTCGCGAAACACTATCCCGATCAATTTTTTTTTTCTTTTTTCAGAACAAACCAGGCAAGCGAGGGGTAGAAAGCCGCGCCTGTTCGCGGGCTGATGGACAAGAAAGTAATCTGAGGTAAGTGCAGTTTTTTTTTTTATTATGAATTTCATATGAAAAAAAAATATTTTTACTAAGAAAATGTTTGTCTTTAAAACCGGTGATCTCGGTCGCGAAACACTATCAGGACTATTTTTTTTCCTTTTTTCAGAGCAATCCAGGCAAGCGAGGGGTAGAAAGCCGCGCCTGTTCGCGGTCTGATGGACAAGAAAGTAATCTGAGGTAAGTGCATTTTTTTTTTATAATGAATTTAAGATGAAAAAAAATTGATTTTTACCAAGAAAATGTTTGTCTTCAAACCGGTGATCTCGGTCGCGAAACACTATCCCGATCAATTTTTTTTTCCCTTTTTCAGCACAAACCAGGCAAGCGAGCGGTAGAAAGCCGCGCCTGTTCGCGGGCTGATGGACAAGAAAGTAATCTGAGGTAAGTGCAGTTTTTTTTTTATTATGGATTTCAGATGAAAAAATTGATTTTTACTAAGAAAATGTTTGTCTTCAAACCGGTGATCTCGGTCGCGAAACACTATCAGGACTATTTTTTTCCTTTTTTCAGAGCAATCCAGGCAAGCGAGGGGTAGAAAGCCGCGTCTGATCGCGGGCTGATGGACAAGAAGTAATCTGAGGTAAGTGCAGTTTTTTTTTATAATGAATTTAAGATGAAAAAAAATTGATTTTTACCAAGAAAATGTTTGTCTTCAAACCGGTAATCTCGGTCGCGAAACACTATCAGGACTATTTTTTTTTCCTTTTTTCAGAGCAATCCAGGCATGCGAGGGGTAGAAAGCCGCGTCTGTTCGCGGGCTGATGGACAAGAAAGTAATCTGAGGTAAGTGCAGTTTTTTTTTATAATGAATTTAAGATGAAAAAAATTGATTTTTTACCAAGAAAATGTTTGTCTTCAAACCGGTGATCTCGGTCGCGAAACACTATCCCGATCATTTTTTTTTTCCCTTTTTCAGCACAAAACCAGGCAAGCGAGCGGTAGAAAGCCGCGCCTGTTCGCGGGCTGATGGACAAGAAAGTAATCTGAGGTAAGTGCAGTTTTTTTTTTATTATGGATTTCAGATGAAAAAATTGATTTTTACTAAGAAAATGTTTGTCTTCAAACCGGTGATCTCGGTCGCGAAACACTATCAGGTCTATTTTTTTTTCGTTTTTCAGAGCAATCCAGGCAAGCGAGGGGTAGAAAGCCGCACCTATTCGCGGTCTGATGGACAAGAAAGTAATCTGTGGTAAGTGCAGACCAAAATTATGAATTTCAGATGAAAAAACGTGATTTTATACTAAGAAAATATTTGTCTTCAAACCGGTGATCTCGGTCGCGAAACACTATCCCGATCAATTTTTTTTTCTTTTTTCAGCACAAACCAGGCAAGCGAGCGGTAGAAAGCCGCGCCTGTTCGCGGGCTGATGGACAAGAAAGTAATCTGAGGTAAGTGCAATTTTTTTTGTTTATTATGAATTTCATATGAAAAAAAAATATTTTTACTAAGAAAATGTTTGTCTTCAAACCGGTGATCTCGGTCGCGAAACACTATCAGGACTATTTTTTTTCCTTTTTTCAGAGCAATCCAGGCAAGCGAGGGGTAGAAAGCCGCGCCTGTTCGCGGGCTGATGGACAAGAAAGTAATCTGAGGTAAGTGCATTTTTTTTTTATAATGAATTTAAGATGAAAAAAATTGATTTTTTACCAAGAAAATGTTTGTCTTCAAACCGGTGATCTCGGTCGCGAAACACTATCCCGATCATTTTTTTTTTTCCCTTTTTCAGCACAAACCAGGCAAGCGAGGGGTAGAAAGCCGCGCCTGTTCGCGGGCTGATGGACAAGAAAGTAATCTGAGGTAAGTGCAGTTTTTTTTTTATTATGGATTTCAGATGAAAAAATTGATTTTTACTAAGAAAATGTTTGTCTTCAAACCGGTGATCTCGGTCGCGAAACACTATCAGGACTATTTTTTTTTCCTTTTTTCAGAGCAATCCAGGCAAGCGAGGGGTAGAAAGCCGCGTCTGTTCGCGGGCTGATGGACAAGAAAGTAATCTGAGGTAAGTGCAGTTTTTTTTTTATAATGAATTTAAGATGAAAAAAATTGATTTTACCAAGAAAATGTTTGTCTTCAAACCGGTGATCTCGGTCGCGAAACACTATCCCGACTTAATTTTTTTTTCTTTTTTCAGAGCAAGCCAGGCAAGCGAGGAGAAGAAAGCCGCGCCTGTTCGCGGGCTGATGGACAAGAAAGTAATCTGAGGTAAGTGCATTTTTTTTTTATAATGAATTTAAGATGAAAAAAATTGATTTTTACCAAGAAAATGTTTGTCTTCAAACCGGTGATCTCGGTCGCGAAACACTATCCCGATCAATTTTTTTTTCTTTTTTCAGCACAAACCAGGCAAGCGAGCGGTAGAAAGCCGCGCCTGTTCGCGGGCTGATGGACAAGAAAGTAATCTGAGGTAAGTGCATTTTTTTTTATAATGAATTTCAGATGAAAAAAAATGATTTTTACCAAGAAAATGTTTGTCTTCAAACCGGTGATCTCGGTCGCGAAACACTATCCCGATCATTTTTTTTTTCTTTTTCAGAACAAACCAGGCAAGCGAGGGGAAGAAAGCCGCGCCTGTTCGCGGGCTGATGGACAAGAAAGTAATCTGAGGTAAGTGCAGTTTTTTTTTTATTATGAATTTCATATGAAAAAAAAATATGTTTACCAAGAAAATGTTTGTCTTCAAACCGGTGATCTCGGTCACGAAACACTATCAGGTCTATTTTTTTTTCTTTTTCTGAGCAATCCAGGCAAGCGAGGGGTAGAAAGCCGTGCCTGTTCGCGGGCTGATGAACAAGAAAGTAATCTGAGGTAAGTGCATTTTTTTTTTATAATGAATTTCAGATGAAAAAAAATGATTTTTACCAAGAAAATATTTGTCTTCAAACCGGTGATCTCGGTCGCGAAACACTATCCCGATCAATTTTTTTTTTTTTTTTTCAGAACAAACCAGGCAAGCGAGGGGTATAAAGCCGCGCCTGTTCGCGGGCTGATGGACAAGAAAGTAATCTGAGGTAAGTGCAGTTTTTTTTTTAGTATGGATTTCAGATGAAAAAATTGATTTTTACTAAGAAAATGTTTGTCTTCAAACCGGTGATCTCGGTCGCGAAACACTATCAGGTCTATTTTTTTTTCTTTTTTCAGAGCAATCCAGGCAAGCGAGGGGTAGAAAGCCGCGCCTGTTCGCGGGCTGATGGACAAGAAAGTAATCTGAGGTAAGTGCAGTTTTTTTTTATAATGAATTTAAGATGAAAAAAATTGATTTTTACCAAGAAAATGTTTGTCTTCAAACCGGTGATCTCGGTCGCGAAACACTATCCCGACTTAATTTTTTTTTATTTTTCAGAGCAAGCCAGGCAAGCGAGGGAAGAAAGCCGCGCCTGTTCGCGGGCTGATGGACAAGAAAGTAATCTGAGGTAAGTGCATTTTTTTTTTATAATGAATTTAAGATGAAAAAAAATTGATTTTTACCAAGAAAATGTTTGTCTTCAAACCGGTGATCTCGGTCGCGAAACACTATCCCGATCAATTTTTTTTCCTTTTTTCAGAGCAATCCAGGCAAGCGAGGGGTAGAAAGCCGCGCCTGTTCGCGGGCTGATGGACAAGAAAGTAATCTGAGGTAAGTGCAGTTTTTTTTTAATTATGAATTTCAAATAAAAAAATTGATTTTATTATGAAAATGTTTGTCTTCAAACCGGTGAACTCGGTCGCGAAACACTATCAGGTCTATTTTTTTTTCTTTTTTCAGAGCAATCCAGGCAAGCGAGGGGTAGAAAGCCGCACCTGTTCGCGGTCTGATGGACAAGAAAGTAATCTGTGGTAAGTGCAGTTTTTTTTTATAATGAATTTAAGATGAAAAAAATTGATTTTTACCAAGAAAATGTTTGTCTTCAACCGGTGATCTCGGTCGCGAAACACTATCCCGACTTAATTTTTTTTCTTTTTTCAGAGCAAGCCAGGCAAGCGAGGGGAAGAAAGCCGCGCCTGTTTGCGGGCTGATGGACAAGAAAGTAATCTGAGGTAAGTGCAGTTTTTTTTTTATTATGGATTTCAGATGAAAAATTGATTTTTACTAAGAAAATGTTTGTCTTCAAACCGGTGATCTCGGTCGCGAAACACTATCAGGACTAATTTTTTTTCCTTTTTTCAGAGCAATCCAGGCAAGCGAGGGGTAGAAAGCCGCGTCTGTTCGCGGGCTGATGGACAAGAAAGTAATCTGAGGTACGTGCAGTTTTTTTTTATAATGAATTTAAGATGAAAAAAATTGATTTTTACCAAGAAAATGTTTGTCTTCAAACCGGTGATCTCGGTCGCGAAACACTATCCCGATCAATTTTTTTTTCTTTTTTCAGCACAAACCAGGCAAGCGAGCGGTAGAAAGCCGCACCTGTTCGCGGGCTGATGGACAAGAAAGTAATCTGAGGTAAGTGCAGTTTTTTTTTATAATGAATTTAAGATGAAAAAAATTGATTTTTACCAAGAAAATGTTTGTCTTCAAACCGGTGATCTCGGTCGCGAAACACTATCCCGACTTAATTTTTTTTTCTTTTTTCAGAGCAAGCCAGGCAAGCGAGGGGAAGAAAGCCGCGCCTGTTTGCGGGCTGATGGACAAGAAAGTAATCTGAGGTAAGTGCAGTTTTTTTTTTATTATGGATTTCAGATGAAAAAATTGATTTTTACTAAGAAAATGTTTGTCTTCAAACCGGTGATCTCGGTCGCGAAACACTATCCCGATCATTTTTTTTTCTTTTTTCAGAACAAGCGAGGGGTAGAAAGCCGCGCCTGTTCGCGGGCTGATGGACAAGAAAGTAATCTGAGGTAAGTGCATTTTTTTTTTATAATGAATTTAAGATGAAAAAAATTGATTTTTACCAAGAAAATGTTTGTCTTCAAACCGGTGATCTCGGTCGCGAAACACTATCAGGACTATTTTTTTTCCTTTTTTCAGAGCAATCCAGGCAAGCGAGGGGTAGAAAGCCGCGCCTGTTCGCGGGCTGATGGACAAGAAAGTAATCTGAGGTAAGTGCATTTTTTTTTTATAATGAATTTAAGATGAAAAAAATTGATTTTTACCAAGAAAATGTTTGTCTTCAAACCGGTGATCTCGGTTGCGAAACACTATCCCGATCAATTTTTTTTTCTTTTTTCAGCTCAAACCAGGCAAGCGAGCGGTAGAAAGCCGCGCCTGTTCGCGGGCTGATGGACAAGAAAGTAATCTGAGGTAAGTGCAGTTTTTTTTTTTATTATGAATTTCATATGAAAAAAAAATATTTTTACTAAGAAAATGTTTGTCTTCAAACCGGTGATCTCGGTCGCGAAACACTATCAGGACTATTTTTTTTCCTTTTTTCAGAGCAATCCAGGCAAGCGAGGGGTAGAAAGCCGCGCCTGTTCGCGGGCTGATGGACAAGAAAGTAATCTGAGGTAAGTGCATTTTTTTTTTATAATGAATTTAAGATGAAAAAAATTGATTTTTACCAAGAAAATGTTTGTCTTCAAACCGGTGATCTCGGTCGCGAAACACTATCCCGATCAATTTTTTTTTCCCTTTTTCAGCACAAACCAGGCAAGCGAGCGGTAGAAAGCCGCGCCTGTTCGCGGGCTGATGGACAAGAAAGTAATCTGAGGTAAGTGCAGTTTTTTTTTTATTATGGATTTCAGATGAAAAAATTGATTTTTACTAAGAAAATGTTTGTCTTCAAACCGGTGATCTCGGTCGCGAAACACTATCAGGTCTATTTTTTTTTCGTTTTTCAGAGCAATCCAGGCAAGCGAGGGGTAGAAAGCCGCACCTGTTCGCGGTCTGATGGACAAGAAAGTAATCAGTGGTAAGTGCAGACCAAAATTATGAATTTCAGATGAAAAAACGTGATTTTATACTAAGAAAATATTTGTCTTCAAACCGGTAATCTCGGTCGCGAAACACTATCAGGACTATTTTTTTTTCCTTTTTTCAGAGCAATCCAGGCATGCGAGGGGTAGAAAGCCGCGTCTGTTCGCGGGCTGATGGACAAGAAAGTAATCTGAGGTAAGTGCAGTTTTTTTTTATAATGAATTTAAGATGAAAAAAATTGATTTTTACCAAGAAAATGTTTGTCTTCAAACCGGTGATCTCGGTCGCGAAACACTATCCCGATCAATTTTTTTTTCTTTTTTCAGCACAAACCAGGCAAGCGAGCGGTAGAAAGCCGCGCCTGTTCGCGGGCTGATGGACAAGAAAATAATCTGAGGTAAGTGCAGTTTTTTTTTTTATTATGAATTTCATATGAAAAAAAAATATTTTTACTAAGAAAATGTTTGTCTTCAAACCGGTGATCTCGGTCGCGAAACACTATCAGGACTATTTTTTTTCCTTTTTTCAGAGCAATCCAGGCAAGCGAGGGGTAGAAAGCCGCGCCTGTTCGCGGGCTGATGGACAAGAAAGTAATCTGAGGTAAGTGCATTTTTTTTTTATAATGAATTTAAGATGAAAAAAATTGATTTTTTACCAAGAAAATGTTTGTCTTCAAACCGGTGATCTCGGTCGCGAAACACTATCAGGTCTATTTTTTTTTCGTTTTTCAGAGCAATCCAGGCAAGCGAGGGGTAGAAAGCCGCACCTATTCGCGGTCTGATGGACAAGAAAGTAATCTGTGGTAAGTGCAGACCAAAATTATGAATTTCAGATGAAAAAACGTGATTTTATACTAAGAAAATATTTGTCTTCAAACCGGTAATCTCGGTCGCGAAACACTATCAGGACTATTTTTTTTTCCTTTTTTCAGAGCAATCCAGGCAAGCGAGGGGTAGAAAGCCGCGTCTGTTCGCGGGCTGATGGACAAGAAAGTAATCTGAGGTAAGTGCAGTTTTTTTTTATAATGAATTTAAGATGAAAAAAATTGATTTTTACCAAGAAAATGTTTGTCTTCAAACCGGTGATCTCGGTCGCGAAACACTATCCCGATCATTTTTTTTTTCCCTTTTTCAGCACAAACCAGGCAAGCGAGCGGTAGAAAGCCGCGCCTGTTCGCGGGCTGATGGACAAGAAAGTAATCTGAGGTAAGTGCAGTTTTTTTTTTATTATGGATTTCAGATGAAAAAATTGATTTTTACTAAGAAAATGTTTGTCTTCAAACCGGTGATCTCGGTCGCGAAACACTATCAGGTCTATTTTTTTTTCGTTTTTCAGAGCAATCCAGGCAAGCGAGGGGTAGAAAGCCGCACCTGTTCGCGGTCTGATGGACAAGAAAGTAATCTGTGGTAAGTGCAGACCAAAATTATGAATTTCAGATGAAAAAACGTGATTTTATACTAAGAAAATATTTGTCTTCAAACCGGTAATCTCGGTCGCGAAACACTATCAGGACTATTTTTTTTTCCTTTTTTCAGAGCAATCCAGGCAAGCGAGGGGTAGAAAGCCGCGTCTGTTCGCGGGCTGATGGACAAGAAAGTAATCTGAGGTAAGTGCATTTTTTTTTTATAATGAATTTAAGATGAAAAAAATTGATTTTTACCAAGAAAATGTTTGTCTTCAAACCGGTGATCTCGGTCGCGAAACACTATCCCTATCAATTTTTTTTTCTTTTTTCAGCACAAACCAGGCAAGCGAGCGGTAGAAAGCCGCGCCTGTTCGCGGGCTGATGGACAAGAAAGTAATCTGAGGTAAGTGCATTTTTTTTAATAATGAATTTCAGATGAAAAAAAATGATTTTTACCAAGAAAATGTTTGTCTTCAAACCGGTGATCTCGGTTGCGAAACACTATCCCGATCAATTTTTTTTTCTTTTTTCAGCACAAACCAGGCAAGCGAGCGGTAGAAAGCCGCGCCTGTTCGCGGGCTGATGGACAAGAAAGTAATCTGAGGTAAGTGCAGTTTTTTTTTTTATTATGAATTTCATATGAAAAAAAAATATTTTTACTAAGAAAATGTTTGTCTTCAAACCGGTGATCTCGGTCGCGAAACACTATCAGGACTATTTTTTTTCCTTTTTTCAGAGCAATCCAGGCAAGCGAGGGGTAGAAAGCCGCGCCTGTTCGCGAGCTGATGGACAAGAAAGTAATCTGAGGTAAGTGCATTTTTTTTTTATAATGAATTTAAGATGAAAAAAATTGATTTTTACCAAGAAAATGTTTGTCTTCAAACCGGTGATCTCGGTCGCGAAACACTATCCCGATCAATTTTTTTTTCCCTTTTTCAGCACAAACCAGGCAAGCGAGCGGTAGAAAGCCGCGCCTGTTCGCGGGCTGATGGACAAGAAAGTAATCTGAGGTAAGTGCAGTTTTTTTTTTATTATGGATTTCAGATGAAAAAATTGATTTTTAATAAGAAAATGTTTGTCTTCAAACCGGTGATCTCGGTCGCGAAACACTATCAGGTCTATTTTTTTTTCGTTTTTCAGAGCAATCCAGGCAAGCGAGGGGTAGAAAGCCGCACCTGTTCGCGGTCTGATGGACAAGAAAGTAATCTGTGGTAAGTGCAGACCAAAATTATGAATTTCAGATGAAAAAACGTGATTTTATACTAAGAAAATATTTGTCTTCAAACCGGTAATCTCGGTCGCGAAACACTATCAGGACTATTTTTTTTTCCTTTTTTCATAGCAATCCAGGCATGCGAGGGGTAGAAAGCCGCGTCTGTTCGCGGGCTGATGGACAAGAAAGTAATCTGAGGTAAGTGCAGTTTTTTTTTATAATGAATTTAAGATGAAAAAAATTGATTTTTATCAAGAAAATGTTTGTCTTCAAACCGGTGATCTCGGTCGCGAAACACTATCCCGATCAATTTTTTTTTCTTTTTTCAGCACAAACCAGGCAAGCGAGCGGTAGAAAGCCGCGCCTGTTCGCGGGCTGATGGACAAGAAAGTAATCTGAGGTAAGTGCAGTTTTTTTTTTTATTATGAATTTCATATGAAAAAAAAATATTTTTACTAAGAAAATGTTTGTCTTCAAACCGGTGATCTCGGTCGCGAAACACTATCAGGACTATTTTTTTTCCTTTTTTCAGAGCAATCCAGGCAAGCGAGGGGTAGAAAGCCGCGCCTGTTCGCGGGCTGATGGACAAGAAAGTAATCTGAGGTAAGTGCATTTTTTTTTTATAATGAATTTAAGATGAAAAAAATTGATTTTTTACCAAGAAAATGTTTGTCTTCAAACCGGTGATCTCGGTCGCGAAACACTATCCCGATCATTTTTTTTTTCCCTTTTTCAGCACAAACCAGGCAAGCGAGCGGTAGAAAGCCGCGCCTGTTCGCGGGCTGATGGACAAGAAAGTAATCTGAGGTAAGTGCAGTTTTTTTTTTATTATGGATTTCAGATGAAAAAATTGATTTTTACTAAGAAAATGTTTGTCTTCAAACCGGTGATCTCGGTCGCGAAACACTATCCCGATCAATTTTTTTTTCTTTTTTCAGAACAAACCAGGCAAGCGAGGGGTAGAAAGCCGCGCCTGTTCGCGGGCTGATGGACAAGAAAGTAATCTGAGGTAAGTGCAGTTTTTTTTTTTATTATGAATTTCATATGAAAAAAAAATATTTTTACTAAGAAAATGTTTGTCTTTAAACCGGTGATCTCGGTCGCGAAACACTATCAGGACTATTTTTTTTCCTTTTTTCAGAGCAATCCAGGCAAGCGAGGGGTAGAAAGCCGCGCCTGTTCGCGAGCTGATGGACAAGAAAGTAATCTGAGGTAAGTGCATTTTTTTTTTATAATGAATTTAAGATGAAAAAAATTGATTTTTACCAAGAAAATGTTTGTCTTCAAACCGGTGATCTCGGTCGCGAAACACTATCCCGATCAATTTTTTTTTTACCTTTTTCAGCACAAACCAGGCAAGCGAGCGGTAGAAAGCCGCGCCTGTTCGCGGGCTGATGGACAAGAAAGTAATCTGAGGTAAGTGCAGTTTTTTTTTTATTATGGATTTCAGATGAAAAAATTGATTTTTACTAAGAAAATGTTTGTCTTCAAACCGGTGATCTCGGTCGCGAAACACTATCAGGACTATTTTTTTTCCTTTTTTCAGAGCAATCCAGGCAAGCGAGGGGTAGAAAGCCGCGTCTGATCGCGGGCTGATGGACAAGAAAGTAATCTGAGGTAAGTGCAGTTTTTTTTTATAATGAATTTAAGATGAAAAAAATTGATTTTTACCAAGAAAATGTTTGTCTTCAAACCGGTAATCTCGGTCGCGAAACACTATCAGGACTATTTTTTTTTCCTTTTTTCAGAGCAATCCAGGCATGCGAGGGGTAGAAAGCCGCGTCTGTTCGCGGGCTGATGGACAAGAAAGTAATCTGAGGTAAGTGCAGTTTTTTTTTATAATGAATTTAAGATGAAAAAAATTGATTTTTTACCAAGAAAATGTTTGTCTTCAAACCGGTGATCTCGGTCGCGAAACACTATCCCGATCATTTTTTTTTTCCCTTTTTCAGCACAAACCAGGCAAGCGAGCGGTAGAAAGCCGCGCCTGTTCGCGGGCTGATGGACAAGAAAGTAATCTGAGGTAAGTGCAGTTTTTTTTTTATTATGGATTTCAGATGAAAAAATTGATTTTTACTAAGAAAATGTTTGTCTTCAAACCGGTGATCTCGGTCGCGAAACACTATCAGGTCTATTTTTTTTTCGTTTTTCAGAGCAATCCAGGCAAGCGAGGGGTAGAAAGCCGCACCTATTCGCGGTCTGATGGACAAGAAAGTAATCTGTGGTAAGTGCAGACCAAAATTATGAATTTCAGATGAAAAAACGTGATTTTATACTAAGAAAATATTTGTCTTCAAACCGGTGATCTCGGTCGCGAAACACTATCCCGATCAATTTTTTTTTCTTTTTTCAGCACAAACCAGGCAAGCGAGCGGTAGAAAGCCGCGCCTGTTCGCGGGCTGATGGACAAGAAAGTAATCTGAGGTAAGTGCAATTTTTTTTGTTTATTATGAATTTCATATGAAAAAAAAATATTTTTACTAAGAAAATGTTTGTCTTCAAACCGGTGATCTCGGTCGCGAAACACTATCAGGACTATTTTTTTTCCTTTTTTCAGAGCAATCCAGGCAAGCGAGGGGTAGAAAGCCGCGCCTGTTCGCGGGCTGATGGACAAGAAAGTAATCTGAGGTAAGTGCATTTTTTTTTTATAATGAATTTAAGATGAAAAAAATTGATTTTTTACCAAGAAAATGTTTGTCTTCAAACCGGTGATCTCGGTCGCGAAACACTATCCCGATCATTTTTTTTTTCCCTTTTTCAGCACAAACCAGGCAAGCGAGGGGTAGAAAGCCGCGCCTGTTCGCGGGCTGATGGACAAGAAAGTAATCTGAGGTAAGTGCAGTTTTTTTTTTATTATGGATTTCAGATGAAAAAATTGATTTTTACTAAGAAAATGTTTGTCTTCAAACCGGTGATCTCGGTCGCGAAACACTATCAGGACTATTTTTTTTTCCTTTTTTCAGAGCAATCCAGGCAAGCGAGGGGTAGAAAGCCGCGTCTGTTCGCGGGCTGATGGACAAGAAAGTAATCTGAGGTAAGTGCAGTTTTTTTTTATAATGAATTTAAGATGAAAAAAATTGATTTTTACCAAGAAAATGTTTGTCTTCAAACCGGTGATCTCGGTCGCGAAACACTATCCCGACTTAATTTTTTTTTTTTTTCAGAGCAAGCCAGGCAAGCGAGGAGAAGAAAGCCGCGCCTGTTCGCGGGCTGATGGACAAGAAAGTAATCTGAGGTAAGTGCATTTTTTTTTTATAATGAATTTAAGATGAAAAAAATTGATTTTTACCAAGAAAATGTTTGTCTTCAAACCGGTGATCTCGGTCGCGAAACACTATCCCGATCAATTTTTTTTTCTTTTTTCAGCACAAACCAGGCAAGCGAGCGGTAGAAAGCCGCGCCTGTTCGCGGGCTGATGGACAAGAAAGTAATCTGAGGTAAGTGCAGTTTTTTTTTTATTATGAATTTCATATGAAAAAAAAATATGTTTACCAAGAAAATGTTTGTCTTCAAACCGGTGATCTCGGTCGCGAAACACTATCCCGATCATTTTTTTTTTCTTTTTTCAGAACAAACCAGGCAAGCGAGGGGAAGAAAGCCGCGCCTGTTCGCGGGCTGATGGACAAGAAAGTAATCTGAGGTAAGTGCAGTTTTTTTTTTATTATGAATTTCATATGAAAAAAAAATATGTTTACCAAGAAAATGTTTGTCTTCAAACCGGTGATCTCGGTCACGAAACACTATCAGGTCTATTTTTTTTTCTTTTTTCTGAGCAATCCAGGCAAGCGAGGGGTAGAAAGCCGCGCCTGTTCGCGGGCTGATGAACAAGAAAGTAATCTGAGGTAAGTGCATTTTTTTTTTATAATGAATTTCAGATGAAAAAAAATGATTTTTACCAAGAAAATATTTGTCTTCAAACCGGTGATCTCGGTCGCGAAACACTATCCCGATCAATTTTTTTTTTTTTTTTTCAGAACAAACCAGGCAAGCGAGGGGTATAAAGCCGCGCCTGTTCGCGGGCTGATGGACAAGAAAGTAATCTGAGGTAAGTGCAGTTTTTTTTTTAGTATGGATTTCAGATGAAAAAATTGATTTTTACTAAGAAAATGTTTGTCTTCAAACCGGTGATCTCGGTCGCGAAACACTATCAGGTCTATTTTTTTTTCGTTTTTCAGAGCAATCCAGGCAAGCGAGGGGTAGAAAGCCGCGCCTGTTCGCGGGCTGATGGACAAGAAAGTAATCTGAGGTAAGTGCAGTTTTTTTTTATAATGAATTTAAGATGAAAAAAATTGATTTTTACCAAGAAAATGTTTGTCTTCAAACCGGTGATCTCGGTCGCGAAACACTATCCCGACTTAATTTTTTTTTCTTTTTTCAGAGCAAGCCAGGCAAGCGAGGGGAAGAAAGCCGCGCCTGTTCGCGGGCTGATGGACAAGAAAGTAATCTGAGGTAAGTGCATTTTTTTTTTATAATGAATTTAAGATGAAAAAAATTGATTTTTACCAAGAAAATGTTTGTCTTCAAACCGGTGATCTCGGTCGCGAAACACTATCCCGATCAATTTTTTTTTCCTTTTTTCAGAGCAATCCAGGCAAGCGAGGGGTAGAAAGCCGCGCCTGTTCGCGGGCTGATGGACAAGAAAGTAATCTGAGGTAAGTGCAGTTTTTTTTTAATTATGAATTTCAAATAAAAAAATTGATTTTATTATGAAAATGTTTGTCTTCAAACCGGTGATCTCGGTCGCGAAACACTATCAGGTCTATTTTTTTTTCTTTTTTCAGAGCAATCCAGGCAAGCGAGGGGTAGAAAGCCGCACCTGTTCGCGGTCTGATGGACAAGAAAGTAATCTGTGGTAAGTGCAGTTTTTTTTTATAATGAATTTAAGATGAAAAAAATTGATTTTTACCAAGAAAATGTTTGTCTTCAAACCGGTGATCTCGGTCGCGAAACACTATCCCGACTTAATTTTTTTTTCTTTTTTCAGAGCAAGCCAGGCAAGCGAGGGGAAGAAAGCCGCGCCTGTTTGCGGGCTGATGGACAAGAAAGTAATCTGAGGTAAGTGCAGTTTTTTTTTTATTATGGATTTCAGATGAAAAAATTGATTTTTACTAAGAAAATGTTTGTCTTCAAACCGGTGATCTCGGTCGCGAAACACTATCAGGACTAATTTTTTTTCCTTTTTTCAGAGCAATCCAGGCAAGCGAGGGGTAGAAAGCCGCGTCTGTTCGCGGGCTGATGGACAAGAAAGTAATCTGAGGTACGTGCAGTTTTTTTTTATAATGAATTTAAGATGAAAAAAATTGATTTTTACCAAGAAAATGTTTGTCTTCAAACCGGTGATCTCGGTCGCGAAACACTATCCCGATCAATTTTTTTTTCTTTTTTCAGCACAAACCAGGCAAGCGAGCGGTAGAAAGCCGCACCTGTTCGCGGGCTGATGGACAAGAAAGTAATCTGAGGTAAGTGCAATTTTTTTTTTTATTATGAATTTCATATTAAAAAAAAATATTTTTACTAAGAAAATGTTTGTCTTCAAACCGGTGATCTCGGTCGCGAAACACTATCATGACTATTTTTTTTCCTTTTTTCAGAGCAATCCAGGCAAGCGAGGGGTAGAAAGCCGCGCCTGTTCGCGGGCTGATGGACAAGAAAGTAATCTGAGGTAAGTGCATTTTTTTTTTATAATGAATTTAAGATGAAAAAACGTGATTTTATACTAAGAAAATATTTGTCTTCAAACCGGTAATCTCGGTCGCGAAACACTATCAGGACTATTTTTTTTTCCTTTTTTCAGAGCAATCCAGGCAAGCGAGGGGTATAAAGCCGCGCCTGTTCGCGGGCTGATGGACAAGAAAGTAATCTGAGGTAAGTGCAGTTTTTTTTTTATTATGGATTTCAGATGAAAAAATTGATTTTTACTAAGAAAATGTTTGTCTTCAAACCGGTGATCTCGGTCGCGAAACACTATCAGGTCTATTTTTTTTTCGTTTTTCAGAGCAATCCAGGCAAGCGAGGGGTAGAAAGCCGCGCCTGTTCGCGGTCTGATGGACAAGAAAGTAATCTGTGGTAAGTGCAGACCAAAATTATGAATTTCAGATGAAAAAACGTGATTTTATACTAAGAAAATATTTGTCTTCAAACCGGTGATCTCGGTCGCGAAACACTATCCCGACTTAATTTTTTTTTCTTTTTTCAGAGCAAGCCAGGCAAGCGAGGGGAAGAAAGCCGCGCCTGTTTGCGGGCTGATGGACAAGAAAGTAATCTGAGGTAAGTGCAGTTTTTTTTTATAATGAATTTAAGATGAAAAAAATTGATTTTTACCAAGAAAATGTTTGTCTTCAAACCGGTGATCTCGGTCGCGAAACACTATCCCGACTTAATTTTTTTTTCTTTTTTCAGAGCAAGCCAGGCAAGCGAGGGGAAGAAAGCCGCGCCTGTTTGCGGGCTGATGGACAAGAAAGTAATCTGAGGTAAGTGCAGTTTTTTTTTTATTATGGATTTCAGATGAAAAAATTGATTTTTACTAAGAAAATGTTTGTCTTCAAACCGGTGATCTCGGTCGCGAAACACTATCAGGTCTATTTTTTTTTCGTTTTTCAGAGCAATCCAGGCAAGCGAGGGGTAGAAAGCCGCGCCTGTTCGCGGGCTGATGGACAAGAAAGTAATCTGAGGTAAGTGCATTTTTTTTTTATAATGGATTTAAGATGAAAAAAATTGATTTTTACCAAGAAAATGTTTGTCTTCAAACCGGTGATCTCGGTCGCGAAACACTATCCCGATCAATTTTTTTTTCTTTTTTCAGAACAAACCAGGCAAGCGAGGGGTAGAAAGCCGCGCCTGTTCGCGGGCTGATGGACAAGAAAGTAATCTGAGGTAAGTGCATTTTTTTTTTATAATGAATTTAAGATGAAAAAAATTGATTTTTACCAAGAAAATGTTTGTCTTCAAACCGGTGATCTCGGTCGCGAAACACTATCCCGATCAATTTTTTTTTCTTTTTTCAGCACAAACCAGGCAAGCGAGCGGTAGAAAGCCGCGCCTGTTCGCGGGCTGATGGACAAGAAAGTAATCTGAGGTAAGTGCAGACCAAAATTATGAATTTCAGATGAAAAAACGTGATTTTATACTAAGAAAATATTTGTCTTCAAACCGGTAATCTCGGTCGCGAAACACTATCAGGACTATTTTTTTTTCCTTTTTTCAGAGCAATCCAGGCAAGCGAGCGGTAGAAAGCCGCGCCTGTTCGCGGGCTGATGGACAAGAAAGTAATCTGGGGTAAGTGCAGTTTTTTTTTTATTATGGATTTCAGATGAAAAAATTGATTTTTACTAAGAAAATGTTTGTCTTCAAACCGGTGATCTCGGTCGCGAAACACTATCCCGATCAATTTTTTTTTCTTTTTTCAGCACAAACCAGGCAAGCGAGCGGTAGAAAGCCGCGCCTGTTCGCGGGCTGATGGACAAGAAAGTAATCTGAGGTAAGTGCAGTTTTTTTTTATAATGAATTTAAGATGAAAAAAATTGATTTTTACCAAGAAAATGTTTGTCTTCAAACCGGTGATCTCGGTCGCGAAACACTATCAGGACTATTTTTTTTCCTTTTTTCAGAGCAATCCAGGCAAGCGAGGGGTAGAAAGCCGCGTCTGATTGCGGGCTGATGGACAAGAAAGTAATCTGAGGTAAGTGCATTTTTTTTTTATAATGAATTTAAGATGAAAAAAATTGATTTTTACCAAGAAAATGTTTGTCTTCAAACCGGTGATCTCGGTCGCGAAACACTATCCCGATCAATTTTTTTTTCTTTTTTCAACACAAACCAGGCAAGCGAGCGGTAGAAAGCCGCGCCTGTTCGCGGGCTGATGGACAAGAAAGTAATCTGAGGTAAGTGCAGTTTTTTTTTTATTATGGATTTCAGATGAAAAAATTGATTTTTACTAAGAAAATGTTTGTCTTCAAACCGGTGATCTCGGTCGCGAAACACTATCCCGATCAATTTTTTTTTCTTTTTTCAGCACAAACCAGGCAAGCGAGCGGTAGAAAGCCGCGCCTGTTCGCGGGCTGATGGACAAGAAAGTAATCTGAGGTAAGTGCAGTTTTTTTTTATAATGAATTTAAGATGAAAAAAATTGATTTTTACCAAGAAAATGTTTGTCTTCAAACCGGTGATCTCGGTCGCGAAACACTATCCCGACTTAATTTTTTTTTCTTTTTTCAGAGCAAGCCAGGCAAGCGAGGGGAAGATAGCCGCGCCTGTTCGCGGGCTGATGGACAAGAAAGTAATCTGAGGTAAGTGCATTTTTTTTTTATAATGAATTTAAGATGAAAAAAATTGATTTTTACCAAGAAAATGTTTGTCTTCAAACCGGTGATCTCGGTCGCGAAACACTATCCCGATCAATTTTTTTTTCTTTTTTCAGCACAAACCAGGCAAGCGAGCGGTAGAAAGCCGCGCCTGTTCGCGGGCTGATGGACAAGAAAGTAATCTGAGGAAAGTGCAGTTTTTTTTTTTATTATGAATTTCATATGAAAAAAAAAAAATTTTACTAAGAAAATGTTTGTCTTCAAACCGGTGATCTCGGTCGCGAAACACTATCAGGACTATTTTTTTTCCTTTTTTCAGAGCAATCCAGGCAAGCGAGGGGTAGAAAGCCGCGTCTGATCGCGGGCTGATGGACAAGAAAGTAATCTGAGGTAAGTGCAGTTTTTTTTTATAATGAATTTAAGATGAAAAAAATTGATTTTTACCAAGAAAATGTTTGTCTTCAAACCGGTGATCTCGGTCGCGAAACACTGTCAGGTCTATTTTTTTTTCTTTTTTCAGAGCAATCCAGGCAAGCGAGGGGTAGAAAGCCGCACCTGTTCGCGGTCTGATGGACAAGAAAGTAATCTGTGGTAAGTGCAGACCAAAATTATGAATTTCAGATGAAAAAACGTGATTTTATACTAAGAAAATATTTGTCTTCAAACCGGTGATCTCGGTCGCGAAACACTATCCCGATCATTTTTTTTTTCCCTTTTTCAGCACAAACCAGGCAAGCGAGCGGTAGAAAGCCGCGCCTGTTCGCGGGCTGATGGACAAGAAAGTAATCTGAGGTAAGTGCAGTTTTTTTTTTATTATGGATTTCAGATGAAAAAATTGATTTTTACTAAGAAATTGTTTGTCTTCAAACCGGTGATCTCGGTCGCGAAACACTATCCCGATCATTTTTTTTTTCTTTTTTCAGCACAAACCAGGCAAGCGAGCGGTAGAAAGCCGCGCCTGTTCGCGGGCTGATGGACAAGAAAGTAATCTGAGGTAAGTGCAGATTTTTTTTATAATGAATTTAAGATGAAAAAAATTGATTTTTACCAAGAAAATGTTTGTCTTCAAACCGGTGATCTCGGTCGCGAAACACTATCCCGATCAATTTTTTTTTCCTTTTTTCAGAGCAATCCAGGCAAGCGAGGGGTAGAAAGCCGCGCCTGTTCGCGGGCTGATGGACAAGAAAGTAATCTGAGGTAAGTGCAGTTTTTTTTTAATTATGAATTTCAAATAAAAAAATTGATTTTATTATGAAAATGTTTGTCTTCAAACCGGTGAACTCGGTCGCGAAACACTATCAGGTCTATTTTTTTTTCTTTTTTCAGAGCAATCCAGGCAAGCGAGGGGTAGAAAGCCGCACCTGTTCGCGGTCTGATGGACAAGAAAGTAATCTGTGGTAAGTGCAGACCAAAATTATGAATTTCAGATGAAAAAACGTGATTTTATACTAAGAAAATATTTGTTTTCATACCGCTGATCTCGGTCGCAAAACACTATACCGACTTAATTTTTTTTCTTTTTTTGTGAGCAAGCCAGGCAAGCGAGGGGTAGAAAGCCGCGCCTGTTCGCGGGCTGATGGACAAGAAAGTAATCTGAGGTAAGTGCAGTTTTTTTTTTAATGAATTTCAGATGAAAAAAAATAATTTTTACCACGAAAATGTTTTTCTTCAAACCGGTGATCTCGGTCGCGAAACAATATCCCGACTTAATTTTTTTTTCTTTTTTCAGAGCAACCCAGGCAAGCGAGGGGTAGAAAGCCGCGCCTGTTCGCGGGCTGATGAACAAGAAAGTAATCTGAGGTAAGTGCATTTTTTTTTTATAATGAATTTTAGATGAAAAAAAATGATTTTTACCAAGAAAATATTTGTCTTCAAACCGGTGATCTCGGTCGCGAAACACTATCCCGATCAATTTTTTTTTTTTTTTCAGAAAAAACCAGGCAAGCGAGGGGTAGAAAGCCGCGCCTGTTCGCGGGCTGATGGACAAGAAAGTAATCTGAGGTAAGTGCAGTTTTTTTTTATTATGGATTTCAGAAGAAAAAATTGATTTTTACTAAGAAAATGTTTGTCTTCAAACCGGTGATCTCGGTCGCGAAACACTATCAGGTCTATTTTTTTTTCTTTTTTCAGAGCAATCCAGGCAAGCGAGGGGTAGAAAGCCGCACCTGTTCGCGGTCTGATGGACAAGAAAGTAATCTGTGGTAAGTGCAGACCAAAATTATGAATTTCAGATGAAAAAACGTGATTTTATACTAAGAAAATATTTGTCTTCAAACCGGTGATCTCGGTCGCGAAACACTATCCCGATCATTTTTTTTTTCCCTTTTTCAGCACAAACCAGGCAAGCGAGCGGTAGAAAGCCGCGCCTGTTCGCGGGCTGATGGACAAGAAAGTAATCTGAGGTAAGTGCAGACCAAAATTATGAATTTCAGATGAAAAAACGTGATTTTATACTAAGAAAATATTTGTCTTCATACCGCTGATCTCGGTCGCAAAACACTATACCGACTTAATTTTTTTTCCTTTTTTCTGAGCAAGCCAGGCAAGCGAGGGGTAGAAAGCCGCGCCTGTTCGCGGGCTGATGGACAAGAAAGTAATCTGAGGTAAGTGCAGTTTTTTTTTTAATAAATTTCAGATGAAAAAAAATAATTTTTACCACGAAAATGTTTGTCTTCAAACCGGTGATCTCGGTCGCGAAACAATATCCCGACTTAATTTTTTTTTCTTTTTTCAGAGCAACCCAGGCAAGCGAGGGGTAGAAAGCCGCGCCTGTTCGCGGGCTGATGAACAAGAAAGTAATCTGAGGTAAGTGCATTTTTTTTTTATAATGAATTTTAGATAAAAAAAAATGATTTTTACCAAGAAAATATTTGTCTTCAAACCGGTGATCTCGGTCGCGAAACACTATCCCGATCAAATTTTTTTTTTTTTTCAGAACAAACCAGGCAAGCGCGGGGTAGAAAGCCGCGCCTGTTCGCGGGCTGATGGACAAGAAAGTAATCTGAGGTAAGTGCAGTTTTTTTTTTATTATGGATTTCAGATGAAAAAATTGATTTTTACTAAGAAAATGTTTGTCTTCAAACCGGTGATCTCGGTCGCGAAACACTATCAGGTCTATTTTTTTTTCTTTTTTCAGAGCAATCCAGGCAAGCGAGGGGTAGAAAGCCGCACCTGTTCGCGGTCTGATGGACAAGAAAGTAATCTGTGGTAAGTGCAGACCAAAATTATGAATTTCAGATGAAAAAACGTGATTTTATACTAAGAAAATATTTGTCTTTAAACCGGTAATCTCGGTCGCGAAACACTATCAGGACTATTTTTTTTTCCTTTTTTCAGAGCAATCCAGGCAAGCGAGGGGTAGAAAGCCGCACCTGTTCGCGGTCTGATGGACAAGAAAGTAATCTGAGGTAAGTGCAGTTTTTTTTTATAATGAATTTAAGATGAAAAAAATAGATTTTTACCAAGAAAATGTTTGTCTTCAAACCGGTGATCTCGGTCGCGAAACACTATCCCGATCAATTTTTTTTTCTTTTTTCAGCACAAACCAGGCAAGCGAGCGGTAGAAAGCCGCGCCTGTTCGCGGGCTGATGGACAAGAAAGTAATCTGAGGTAAGTGCATTTTTTTTTTATAATGAATTTAAGATGAAAAAAATTGATTTTTACCAAGCAAATGTTTGTCTTCAAACCGGTGATCTCGGTCGCGAAACACTATCCCGATCATTTTTTTTTTCTTTTTTCTGCACAAACCAGGCAAGCGAGCGGTAGAAAGCCGCGCCTGTTCGCGGGCTGATGGACAAGAAAGTAATCTGAGGTAAGTGCATTTTTTTTTTATAATGAATTTAAGATGAAAAAAATTGATTTTTACCAAGAAAATGTTTGTCTTCAAACCGGTGATCTCGGTCGCGAAACAATATCCCGACTTAATTTTTTTTTCTTTTTTCAGAGCAACCCAGGCAAGCGAGGGGTAGAAAGCCGCGCCTGTTCGCGGGCTGATGAACAAGAAAGTAATCTGAGGTAAGTGCATTTTTTTTTTATAATGAATTTTAGATGAAAAAAAATGATTTTTACCAAGAAAATATTTGTCTTCAAACCGGTGATCTCGGTCGCGAAACACTATCCCGATCAAATTTTTTTTTTTTTTCAGAACAAACCAGGCAAGCGAGGGGTAGAAAGCCGCGCCTGTTCGCGGGCTGATGGACAAGAAAGTAATCTGAGGTAAGTGCAGTTTTTTTTTTATTATGGATTTCAGATGAAAAAAAATGATTTTTACTAAGAAAATGTTTGTCTTCAAACCGGTGATCTCGGTCGCGAAACACTATCAGGTCTATTTTTTTTTCTTTTTTCAGAGCAATCCAGGCAAGCGAGGTGTAGAAAGCCGCACCTGTTCGCGGTCTGATGGACAAGAAAGTAATCTGTGGTAAGTGCAGACCAAAATTATGAATTTCAGATGAAAAAACGTGATTTCATACTAAGAAAATATTTGTCTTCAAACCGGTGATCTCGGTCGCGAAACACTATCCCGATCATTTTTTTTTTCCCTTTTTCAGCACAAACCAGGCAAGCGAGCTGTAGAAAGCCGCGCCTGTTCGCGGGCTGATGGACAAGAAAGTAATCTGAGGTAAGTGCAGTTTTTTTTTTATTATGGATTTCAGATGAAAAAATTGATTTTTACTAAGAAAATGTTTGTCTTCAAACCGGTGATCTCGGTCGCGAAACACTATCAGGTCTATTTTTTTTTCTTTTTTCAGAGCAATCCAGGCAAGCGAGGGGTAGAAAGCCGCACCTGTTCGCGGTCTGATGGACAAGAAAGTAATCTGTGGTAAGTGCAGACCAAAATTATGAATTTCAGATGAAAAAACGTGATTTTATACTAAGAAAATATTTGTCTTCAAACCGGTGATCTCGGTCGCGAAACACTATCCCGATCATTTTTTTTTTCCCTTTTTCAGCACAAACCAGGCAAGCGAGCGGTAGAAAGCCGCGCCTGTTCGCGGGCTGATGGACAAGAAAGTAATCTGAGGTAAGTGCAGTTTTTTTTTTATTATGGATTTCAGATGAAAAAATTGATTTTTACTAAGAAAATGTTTGTCTTCAAACCGGTGATCTCGGTCGCGAAACACTATCCCGATCATTTTTTTTTTCTTTTTTCAGCACAAACCAGGCAAGCGAGCGGTAGAAAGCCGCGCCTGTTCGCGGGCTGATGGACAAGAAAGTAATCTGAGGTAAGTGCAGTTTTTTTTTATAATGAATTTAAGATGAAAAAAATTGATTTTTACCAAGAAAATGTTTGTCTTCAAACCGGTGATCTCGGTCGCGAAACACTATCCCGATCAATTTTTTTTTCCTTTTTTCAGAGCAATCCAGGCAAGCGAGGGGTAGAAAGCCGCGCCTGTTCGCGGGCTGATGGACAAGAAAGTAATCTGAGGTAAGTGCAGTTTTTTTTAAATTATGAATTTCAAATAAAAAAAATGATTTTATTATGAAAATGTTTGTCTTCAAACCGGTGAACTCGGTCGCGAAACACTATCAGGTCTATTTTTTTTTCTTTTTTCAGAGCAATCCAGGCAAGCGAGGGGTAGAAAGCCGCACCTGTTCGCGGTCTGATGGACAAGAAAGTAATCTGTGGTAAGTGCAGACCAAAATTATGAATTTCAGATGAAAAAACGTGATTTTATACTAAGAAAATATTTGTCTTCATACCGCTGATCTCGGTCGCAAAACACTATACCGACTTAATTTTTTTTCCTTTTTTCTGAGCAAGCCAGGCAAGCGAGGGGTAGAAAGCCGCGCCTGTTCGCGGGCTGATGGACAAGAAAGTAATCTGAGGTAAGTGCAGTTTTTTTTTTAATGAATTTCAGATGAAAAAAAATAATTTTTACCACGAAAATGTTTGTCTTCAAACCGGTGATCTCGGTCGCGAAACAATATCCCGACTTAATTTTTTTTTCTTTTTTCAGAGCAACCCAGGCAAGCGAGGGGTAGAAAGCCGCGCCTGTTCGCGGGCTGATGAACAAGAAAGTAATCTGAGGTAAGTGCAGACCAAAATTATGAATTTCAGATGAAAAAACGTGATTTTATACTAAGAAAATATTTGTCTTCAAACCGGTGATCTCGGTCGCGAAACACTATCCCGATCATTTTTTTTTTCCCTTTTTCAGCACAAACCAGGCAAGCGAGCGGTAGAAAGCCGCGCCTGTTCGCGGGCTGATGGACAAGAAAGTAATCTGAGGTAAGTGCAGTTTTTTTTTTATTATGGATTTCAGATGAAAAAATTGATTTTTACTAAGAAAATGTTTGTCTTCAAACCGGTGATCTCGGTCGCGAAACACTATCCCGATCAATTTTTTTTTCTTTTTTCAGCACAAACCAGGCAAGCGAGCGGTAGAAAGCCGCGCCTGTTCGCGGGCTGATGGACAAGAAAGTAATCTGAGGTAAGTGCAGTTTTTTTTTATAATGAATTTAAGATGAAAAAAATTGATTTTTACCAAGAAAATGTTTGTCTTCAAACCGGTGATCTCGGTCGCGAAACACTATCCCGACTTAATTTTTTTTTCTTTTTTCAGAGCAAGCCAGGCAAGCGAGGGGAAGATAGCCACGCCTGTTCGCGGGCTGATGGACAAGAAAGTAATCTGAGGTAAGTGCAGACCAAAATTATGAATTTCAGATGAAAAAACGTGATTTTATACTAAGAAAATATTTGTCTTCATACCGCTGATCTCGGTCGCAAAACACTATACCGACTTAATTTTTTTTCCTTTTTTCTGAGCAAGCCAGGCAAGCGAGGGGTAGAAAGCCGCGCCTGTTCGCGGGCTGATGGACAAGAAAGTAATCTGAGGTAAGTGCAGTTTTTTTTTTAATAAATTTCAGATGAAAAAAAATAATTTTTACCACGAAAATGTTTGTCTTCAAACCGGTGATCTCGGTCGCAAAACAATATCCCGACTTAATTTTTTTTTCTTTTTTCAGAGCAACCCAGGCAAGCGAGGGGTAGAAAGCCGCGCCTGTTCGCGGGCTGATGAACAAGAAAGTAATCTGAGGTAAGTGCATTTTTTTTTTTATAATGAATTTTAGATGAAAAAAAATGATTTTTACCAAGAAAATATTTGTCTTCAAACCGGTGATCTCGGTCGCGAAACACTATCCCGATCAAATTTTTTTTTTTTTTCAGAACAAACCAGGCAAGCGAGGGGCAGAAAGCCGCGCCTGTTCGCGGGCTGATGGACAAGAAAGTAATCTGAGGTAAGTGCAGTTTTTTTTTATAATGAATTTAAGATGAAAAAAATTGATTTTTACCAAGAAAATGTTTGTCTTCAAACCGGTGATCTCGGTCGCGAAACACTATCCCGACTTAATTTTTTTTTCTTTTTTCAGAGCAAGCCAGGCAAGCGAGGGGAAGATAGCCACGCCTGTTCGCGGGCTGATGGACAAGAAAGTAATCTGAGGTAAGTGCAGACCAAAATTATGAATTTCAGATGAAAAAACGTGATTTTATACTAAGAAAATATTTGTCTTCATACCGCTGATCTCGGTCGCAAAACACTATACCGACTTAATTTTTTTTCCTTTTTTCTGAGCAAGCCAGGCAAGCGAGGGGTAGAAAGCCGCGCCTGTTCGCGGGCTGATGGACAAGAAAGTAATCTGAGGTAAGTGCAGTTTTTTTTTTAATAAATTTCAGATGAAAAAAAATAATTTTTACCACGAAAATGTTTGTCTTCAAACCGGTGATCTCGGTCGCAAAACAATATCCCGACTTAATTTTTTTTTCTTTTTTCAGAGCAACCCAGGCAAGCGAGGGGTAGAAAGCCGCGCCTGTTCGCGGGCTGATGAACAAGAAAGTAATCTGAGGTAAGTGCATTTTTTTTTTATAATGAATTTTAGATGAAAAAAAATGATTTTTACCAAGAAAATATTTGTCTTCAAACCGGTGATCTCGGTCGCGAAACACTATCCCGATCAAATTTTTTTTTTTTTTCAGAACAAACCAGGCAAGCGAGGGGCAGAAAGCCGCGCCTGTTCGCGGGCTGATGGACAAGAAAGTAATCTGAGGTAAGTGCAGTTTTTTTTTTATTATGGATTTCAGATGAAAAAATAGATTTTTACTAAGAAAATGTTTGTCTTCAAACCGGTGATCTCGGTCGCGAAACACTATCAGGTCTATTTTTTTTTCTTTTTTCAGAGCAATCCAGGCAAGCGAGGGGTAGAAAGCCGCACCTGTTCGCGGTCTGATGGACAAGAAAGTAATCTGTGGTAAGTGCAGACCAAAATTATGAATTTCAGATGAAAAAACGTGATTTTATACTAAGAAAATATTTGTCTTTAAACCGGTAATCTCGGTCGCGAAACACTATCAGGACTATTTTTTTTTCCTTTTTTCAGAGCAATCCAGGCAAGCGAGGGGTAGAAAGCCGCACCTGTTCGCGGTCTGATGGACAAGAAAGTAATCTGAGGTAAGTGCAGTTTTTTTTTATAATGAATTTAAGATGAAAAAAATAGATTTTTACCAAGAAAATGTTTGTCTTCAAACCGGTGATCTCGGTCGCGAAACACTATCCCGATCAATTTTTTTTTCTTTTTTCAGCACAAACCAGGCAAGCGAGCGGTAGAAAGCCGCGCCTGTTCGCGGGCTGATGGACAAGAAAGTAATCTGAGGTAAGTGCATTTTTTTTTTATAATGAATTTAAGATGAAAAAAATTGATTTTTACCAAGCAAATGTTTGTCTTCAAACCGGTGATCTCGGTCGCGAAACACTATCCCGATCAATTTTTTTTTCTTTTTTCAGCACAAACCAGGCAAGCGAGCGGTAGAAAGCCGCGCCTGTTCGCGGGCTGATGGACAAGAAAGTAATCTGAGGTAAGTGCAGTTTTTTTTTATAATGAATTTAAGATGAAAAAAATTGATTTTTACCAAGAAAATGTTTGTCTTCAAACCGGTGATCTCGGTCGCGAAACACTATCCCGATCAATTTTTTTTTCTTTTTTCAGCACAAACCAGGCAAGCGAGCGGTAGAAAGCCGCGCCTGTTCGCGGGCTGATGGACAAGAAAGTAATCTGAGGTAAGTGCATTTTTTTTTTATAATGAATTTAAGATGAAAAAAATTGATTTTTACCAAGCAAATGTTTGTCTTCAAACCGGTGATCTCGGTCGCGAAACACTATCCCGATCAATTTTTTTTTCTTTTTTCAGCACAAACCAGGCAAGCGAGCGGTAGAAAGCCGCGCCTGTTCGCGGGCTGATGGACAAGAAAGTAATCTGAGGTAAGTGCATTTTTTTTTATAATGAATTTAAGATGAAAAAAATTGATTTTTACCAAGAAAATGTTTGTCTTCAAACCGGTGATCTCGGTCGCGAAACACTATCCCGATCAATTTTTTTTTCTTTTTTCAGCACAAACCAGGCAAGCGAGCGGTAGAAAGCCGCGCCTGTTCGCGGGCTGATGGACAAGAAAGTAATCTGAGGTAAGTGCAGTTTTTTTTTTTATTATGAATTTCATATGAAAAAAAAATATTTTTACTAAGAAAATGTTTGTCTTCAAACCGGTGATCTCGGTCGCGAAACACTATCAGGACTATTTTTTTTTCTTTTTTCAGAGCAATCCAGGCAAGCGAGGGGTAGAAAGCCGCGCCTGTTCGCGGGCTGATGGACAAGAAAGTAATCTGAGGTAAGTGCATTTTTTTTTATAATGAATTTAAGATGAAAAAAAATTATTTTTTACCAAGAAAATGTTTGTCTTCAAACCGGTGATCTCGGTCGCGAAACACTATCCCAATCATTTTTTTTTTCCCTTTTTCAGCACAAACCAGGCAAGCGAGCGGTAGAAAGCCGCGCCTGTTCGCGGGCTGATGGACAAGAAAGTAATCTGAGGTAAGTGCAGTTTTTTTTTTATTATGGATTTCAGATGAAAAAATTGATTTTTACTAAGAAAATGTTTGTCTTCAAACCGGTGATCTCGGTCGCGAAACACTATCCCGATCAATTTTTTTTTATTTTTTCAGCACAAACCAGGCAAGCGAGCGGTAGAAAGCCGCGCCTGTTCGCGGGCTGATGGACAAGAAAGTAATCTGAGGTAAGTGCAGTTTTTTTTTATAATGAATTTAAGATGAAAAAAATTGATTTTTACCAAGAAAATGTTTGTCTTCAAACCGGTGATCTCGGTCGCGAAACACTATCCCGACTTAATTTTTTTTTCTTTTTTCAGAGCAAGCCAGGCAAGCGAGGGGAAGATAGCCGCGCCTGTTCGCGGGCTGATGGACATGAAAGTAATCTGAGGTAAGTGCATTTTTTTTTTATAATGAATTTAAGATGAAAAAAATTGATTTTTACTAAGAAAATGTTTGTCTTCAAACCGGTGATCTCGGTCGCGAAACACTATCAGGACTATTTTTTTTCCTTTTTTCAGAGCAATCCAGGCAAGTGAGGGGTAGAAAGCCGCACCTGTTTGCGGTCTGATGGACAAGAAAGTAATCTGTGGTAAGTGCAGACCAAAATTATGAATTTCAGATGGAATAACGTGATTTTATACTAAGAAAATATTTGTCTTCAAACCGCTGATCTCGGTCGCCAAACACTATACCGACTTAATTTTTTTTTCTTTTTTCAGAGCAAGCCAGGCAAGCGAGGGGAAGGAAGCCGCGCCTGTTCGCGGGCTGATGGACAAGAAAGTAATCTGAGGTAAGTGCATTTTTTTTTATAATGAATTTCAGATGAAAAAAATTGATTTTTACCAAGAAAATGTTTGTCTTCAAACCGGTGATCTCGGTCGCGAAACACTATCCCGATCATTTTTTTTTTCTTTTTTCAGCACAAACCAGGCAAGCGAGGGGTAGAAAGCCGCGCCTGTTCGCGGGCTGATGGACAAGAAAGTAATCTGAGGTAAGTGCAGTTTTTTTTTTATTATGAATTTCATATGAAAAAAATTGATTTTTACTAAGAAAATGTTTGTCTTCAAACCGGTGATCTCGGTCGCGAAACACTATCAGGACTATTTTTTTTTCTTTTTTTCAGAGCAATCCAGGCAAGCGAGGGGTAGAAAGCCACGTCTGTTCGCGGGCTGATGGACAAGAAAGTAATCTGAGGTAAGTGCAGTTTTTTTGTATAATGAATTTAAGATGAAAAAAATTTATTTTTACCAAGAAAATGTTTGTCTTCAAACCGGTGATCTCGGTCGCGAAACACTATCCCGATCATGTTTTTTTTCTTTTTTTAGCACCAACCAGGCAAGCCAGGGGTAGAAAGCCGCGCCTGTTCGCGGGCTGATGGACAAGAAAGTAATCTGAGGTAAGTGCAGTTTTTTTTTTTATTATGAATTTCATATGAAAAAAATTGATTTTTACCAAGAAAATGTTTGTCTTCAAACCGGTGATCTCGGTCGCGAAACACTATCCCGATCAATTTTTTTTTCTTTTTTCAGCACAAACCAGGCAAGCGAGCGGTAGAAAGCCGCGCCTGTTCGCGGGCTGATGGACAAGAAAGTAATCTGAGGTAAGTGCAGTTTTTTTTTTTATTATGAATTTCATATGAAAAAAAAAAATTTTTACTAAGAAAATGTTTGTCTTCAAACCGGTGATCTCGGTCGCGAAACACTATCAGGACTATTTTTTTTCCTTTTTTCAGAGCAATCCAGGCAAGCGAGGGGTAGAAAGCCGCGCCTGTTCGCGGGCTGATGGACAAGAAAGTAATCTGAGGTAAGTGCATTTTTTTTTTATAATGAATTTAAGATGAAAAAAATTGATTTTTACCAAGAAAATGTTTGTCTTCAAACCGGTGATCTCGGTCGCGAAACACTATCCCGAACAATTTTTTTTTCCCTTTTTCAGCACAAACCAGGCAAGCGAGCGGTAGAAAGCCGCGCCTGTTCGCGGGCTGATGGACAAGAAAGTAATCTGAGGTAAGTGCAATTTTTTTTTTAAAATGGATTTCAGATGAAAAAATTGATTTTTACTAAGAAAATGTTTGTCTTCAAACCGGTGATCTCGGTCGCGAAACACTATCAGGTCTATTTTTTTTTCGTTTTTCAGAGCAATCCAGGCAAGCGAGGGGTAGAAAGCCGCACCTGTTCGCGGTCTGATGGACAAGAAAGTAATCTGTGGTAAGTGCAGACCAAAATTATGAATTTCAGATGAAAAAACGTGATTTTATACTAAGAAAATATTTGTCTACAAACCGGTAATCTCGGTCGCGAAACACTATCAGGACTATTTTTTTTTCCTTTTTTCAGAGCAATCCAGGCAAGCGAGGGGTAGAAAGCCGCGTCTGTTCGCGGGCTGATGGACAAGAAAGTAATCTGAGGTAAGTGCAGTTTTTTTTTATAATGAATTTAAGATGAAAAAAAATGATTTTTACCAAGAAAATGTTTGTCTTCAAACCGGTGATCTCGGTCGCGAAACACTATCCCGATCAATTTTTTTTTCTTTTTTCAGCACAAACCAGGCAAGCGAGCGGTAGAAAGCCGCGCCTGTTCGCGGGCTGATGGACAAGAAAGTAATCTGAGGTAAGTGCAGTTTTCTTTTTATTATGAATTTCATATGAAAAAAAAATATTTTTACTAAGAAAATGTTTGTCTTCAAACCGGTGATCTCGGTCGCGAAACACTATCAGGACTATTTTTTTTCCTTTTTTCAGAGCAATCCAGGCAAGCGAGGGGTAGAAAGCCGCGCCTGTTCGCGGGCTGATGGACAAGAAAGTAATCTGAGGTAAGTGCATTTTTTTTTTATAATGAATTTAAGATGAAAAAAATTGATTTTTTACTAAGAAAATGTTTGTCTTCAAACCGGTGATCTCGGTCGCGAAACACTATCCCGATCATTTTTTTTTTCCCTTTTTCAGCACAAACCAGGCAAGCGAGCGGTAGAAAGCCGCGCCTGTTCGCGGGCTGATGGACAAGAAAGTAATCTGAGGTAAGTGCAGTTTTTTTTTTATTATGGATTTCAGATGAAAAAATTGATTTTTACTAAGAAAATGTTTGTCTTCAAACCGGTGATCTCGGTCGCGAAACACTATCAGGTCTATTTTTTTTTCGTTTTTCAGAGCAATCCAGGCAAGCGAGGGGTAGAAAGCCGCACCTGTTCGCGGTCTGATGGACAAGAAAGTAATCTGTGGTAAGTGCAGACCAAAATTATGAATTTCAGATGGAATAACGTGATTTTATACTAAGAAAATATTTGTCTTCAAACCGCTGATCTCGGTCGCCAAACACTATACCGACTTAATTTTTTTTTCTTTTTTCAGAGCAAGCCAGGCAAGCGAGGGGAAGGAAGCCGCGCCTGTTCGCGGGCTGATGGACAAGAAAGTAATCTGAGGTAAGTGCGTTTTTTTTTATAATGAATTTCAGATGAAAAAAATTGATTTTTACCAAGAAAATGTTTGTCTTCAAACCGGTGATCTCGGTCGCGAAACACTATCCCGATCATTTTTTTTTTCTTTTTTCAGCACAAACCAGGCAAGCGAGGGGAAGAAAGCCGCACCTGTTCGCGGTCTGATGGACAAGAAAGTAATCTGAGGTAAGTGCAGACCAAAATTATGAATTTCAGATGAAAAAATTGATTTTATACTAAGAAAATATTTGTCTTCAAACCGGTAATCTCGGTCGCGAAACACTATCAGGACTATTTTTTTTTCCTTTTTTCAGAGCAATCCAGGCAAGCGAGGGGTAAAAAGCCGCGTCTGTTCGCGGGCTGATGGACAAGAAAGTAATCTGAGGTAAATGCAGTTTTTTTTTATAATGAATTTAAGATGAAAAAAATTGATTTTTACCAAGAAAATGTTTGTCTTCAAACCGGTGATCTCGGTCGCGAAACACTATCCCGACTTAATTTTTTTTTCTTTTTTCAGAGCAAGCCAGGCAAGCGAGGGGTAGAAAGCCGCGCCTGTTCGCGGGCTGATGGACAAGAAAGTAATCTGAGGTAAGTGCATTTTTTTTTATAATGAATTTAAGATGAAAAAAATTGATTTTTACCAAGAAAATGTTTGTCTTCAAACCGGTGATCTCGGTCGCGAAACACAATCCCGATCAATTTTTTTTTCTTTTTTCAGCACAAACCAGGCAAGCGAGCGGTAGAAAGCCGCGCCTGTTCGCGGGCTGATGGACAAGAAAGTAATCTGAGGTAAATGCAGTTTTTTTTTATAATGAATTTAAGATGAAAAAAATTGATTTTTACCAAGAAAATGTTTGTCTTCAAACCGGTGATCTCGGTCGCGAAACACTATCCCGACTTAATTTTTTTTTCTTTTTTCAGAGCAAGCCAGGCAAGCGAGGGGAAGATAGCCACGCCTGTTCGCGGGCTGATGGACAAGAAAGTAATCTGAGGTAAGTGCAGACCAAAATTATGAATTTCAGATGAAAAAACGTGATTTTATACTAAGAAAATATTTGTCTTCATACCGCTGATCTCGGTCGCAAAACACTATACCGACTTAATTTTTTTTCCTTTTTTCTGAGCAAGCCAGGCAAGCGAGGGGTAGAAAGCCGCGCCTGTTCGCGGGCTGATGGACAAGAAAGTAATCTGAGGTAAGTGCAGTTTTTTTTTTAATAAATTTCAGATGAAAAAAAATAATTTTTACCACGAAAATGTTTGTCTTCAAACCGGTGATCTCGGTCGCAAAACAATATCCCGACTTAATTTTTTTTTCTTTTTTCAGAGCAACCCAGGCAAGCGAGGGGTAGAAAGCCGCGCCTGTTCGCGGGCTGATGAACAAGAAAGTAATCTGAGGTAAGTGCATTTTTTTTTTATAATGAATTTTAGATGAAAAAAAATGATTTTTACCAAGAAAATATTTGTCTTCAAACCGGTGATCTCGGTCGCGAAACACTATCCCGATCAAATTTTTTTTTTTTTTCAGAACAAACCAGGCAAGCGAGGGGTAGAAAGCCGCGCCTGTTCGCGGGCTGATGGACAAGAAAGTAATCTGAGGTAAGTGCAGTTTTTTTTTTATTATGGATTTCAGATGAAAAAATTTATTTTTACTAAGAAAATGTTTGTCTTCAAACCGGTGATCTCGGTCGCGAAACACTATCAGGTCTATTTTTTTTTCTTTTTTCAGAGCAATCCAGGCAAGCGAGGGGTAGAAAGCCGCACCTGTTCGCGGTCTGATGGACAAGAAAGTAATCTGTGGTAAGTGCAGACCAAAATTATGAATTTCAGATGAAAAAACGTGATTTTATACTAAGAAAATATTTGTCTTTAAACCGGTAATCTCGGTCGCGAAACACTATCAGGACTATTTTTTTTTCATTTTTTCAGAGCAATCCAGGCAAGCGAGGGGTAGAAAGCCGCACCTGTTCGCGGTCTGATGGACAAGAAAGTAATCTGAGGTAAGTGCGGTTTTTTTTTATAATGAATTTCAGATAAAAAAAATAGATTTTTACCAAGAAAATGTTTGTCTTCAAACCGGTGATCTCGGTCGCGAAACACTATCCCGATCAATTTTTTTTTCTTTTTTCAGCACAAACCAGGCAAGCGAGCGGTAGAAAGCCGCGCCTGTTCGCGGGCTGATGGACAAGAAAGTAATCTGAGGTAAGTGCATTTTTTTTTTATAATGAATTTAAGATGAAAAAAATTGATTTTTACCAAGCAAATGTTTGTCTTCAAACCGGTGATCTCGGTCGCGAAACACTATCCCGATCAATTTTTTTTTCTTTTTTCAGCACAAACCAGGCAAGCGAGCGGTAGAAAGCCGCGCCTGTTCGCGGGCTGATGGACAAGAAAGTAATCTGAGGTAAGTGCATTTTTTTTTATAATGAATTTAAGATGAAAAAAATTGATTTTTACCAAGAAAATGTTTGTCTTCAAACCGGTGATCTCGGTCGCGAAACACTATCCCGATCAATTTTTTTTTCTTTTTTCAGCACAAACCAGGCAAGCGAGCGGTAGAAAGCCGCGCCTGTTCGCGGGCTGATGGACAAGAAAGTAATCTGAGGTAAGTGCAGTTTTTTTTTTTATTATGAATTTCATATGAAAAAAAAATATTTTTACTAAGAAAATGTTTGTCTTCAAACCGGTGATCTCGGTCGCGAAACACTATCAGGACTATTTTTTTTCCTTTTTTCAGAGCAATCCAGGCAAGCGACAGGTAGAAAGCTGCGCCTGTTCGCGGGCTGATGGACAAGAAAGTAATCTGAGGTAAGTGCATTTTTTTTTATAATGAATTTAAGATGAAAAAAAATTATTTTTTACCAAGAAAATGTTTGTCTTCAAACCGGTGATCTCGGTCGCGAAACACTATCCCGATCATTTTTTTTTTCCCTTTTTCAGCACAAACCAGGCAAGCGAGCGGTAGAAAGCCGCGCCTGTTCGCGGGCTGATGGACAAGAAAGTAATCTGAGGTAAGTGCAGTTTTTTTTTTATTATGGATTTCAGATGAAAAAATTGATTTTTACTAAGAAAATGTTTGTCTTCAAACCGGTGATCTCGGTCGCGAAACACTATCCCGATCAATTTTTTTTTCTTTTTTCAGCACAAACCAGGCAAGCGAGCGGTAGAAAGCCGCGCCTATTCGCGGGCTGATGGACAAGAAAGTAATCTGAGGTAAGTGCAGTTTTTTTTTATAATGAATTTAAGATGAAAAAAATTGATTTTTACCAAGAAAATGTTTGTCTTCAAACCGGTGATCTCGGTCGCGAAACACTATCCCGATCAATTTTTTTTTCTTTTTTCAGCACAAACCAGGCAAGCGAGCGGTAGAAAGCCGCGCCTGTTCGCGGGCTGATGGACAAGAAAGTAATCTGAGGTAAGTGCAGTTTTTTTTTTATTATGGATTTCAGATGAAAAAATTGATTTTTACTAAGAAAATGTTTGTCTTCAAACCGGTGATCTCGGTCGCGAAACACTATCCCGATCAATTTTTTTTTCTTTTTTCAGCACAAACCAGGCAAGCGAGCGGTAGAAAGCCGCGCCTATTCGCGGGCTGATGGACAAGAAAGTAATCTGAGGTAAGTGCATTTTTTTTTATAATGAATTTAAGATGAAAAAAAATTATTTTTTACCAAGAAAATGTTTGTCTTCAAACCGGTGATCTCGGTCGCGAAACACTATCCCGATCAATTTTTTTTTCTTTTTTCAGCACAAACCAGGCAAGCGAGCGGTAGAAAGCCGCGCCTGTTCGCGGGCTGATGGACAAGAAAGTAATCTGAGGTAAGTGCAGTTTTCTTTTTATTATGAATTTCATATGAAAAAAAAATATTTTTACTAAGAAAATGTTTGTCTTCAAACCGGTGATCTCGGTCGCGAAACACTATCAGGACTATTTTTTTTCCTTTTTTCAGAGCAATCCAGGCAAGCGAGGGGTAGAAAGCCGCGCCTGTTCGCGGGCTGATGGACAAGAAAGTAATCTGAGGTAAGTGCATTTTTTTTTTATAATGAATTTAAGATGAAAAAAATTGATTTTTTACTAAGAAAATGTTTGTCTTCAAACCGGTGATCTCGGTCGCGAAACACTATCCCGATCATTTTTTTTTTCCCTTTTTCAGCACAAACCAGGCAAGCGAGCGGTAGAAAGCCGCGCCTGTTCGCGGGCTGATGGACAAGAAAGTAATCTGAGGTAAGTGCAGTTTTTTTTTTATTATGGATTTCAGATGAAAAAATTGATTTTTACTAAGAAAATGTTTGTCTTCAAACCGGTGATCTCGGTCGCGAAACACTATCAGGTCTATTTTTTTTTCGTTTTTCAGAGCAATCCAGGCAAGCGAGGGGTAGAAAGCCGCACCTGTTCGCGGTCTGATGGACAAGAAAGTAATCTGTGGTAAGTGCAGACCAAAATTATGAATTTCAGATGGAATAACGTGATTTTATACTAAGAAAATATTTGTCTTCAAACCGCTGATCTCGGTCGCCAAACACTATACCGACTTAATTTTTTTTTCTTTTTTCAGAGCAAGCCAGGCAAGCGAGGGGAAGGAAGCCGCGCCTGTTCGCGGGCTGATGGACAAGAAAGTAATCTGAGGTAAGTGCGTTTTTTTTTATAATGAATTTCAGATGAAAAAAATTGATTTTTACCAAGAAAATGTTTGTCTTCAAACCGGTGATCTCGGTCGCGAAACACTATCCCGATCAATTTTTTTTTCTTTTTTCAGAACAAACCAGGCAAGCGAGGGGAAGAAAGCCGCACCTGTTCGCGGTCTGATGGACAAGAAAGTAATCTGTGGTAAGTGCAGACCAAAATTATGAATTTCAGATGAAAAAATTGATTTTATACTAAGAAAATATTTGTCTTCAAACCGGTAATCTCGGTCGCGAAACACTATCAGGACTATTTTTTTTTCCTTTTTTCAGAGCAATCCAGGCAAGCGAGGGGTAAAAAGCCGCGTCTGTTCGCGGGCTGATGGACAAGAAAGTAATCTGAGGTAAATGCAGTTTTTTTTTATAATGAATTTAAGATGAAAAAAATTGATTTTTACCAAGAAAATGTTTGTCTTCAAACCGGTGATCTCGGTCGCGAAACACTATCCCGACTTAATTTTTTTTTCTTTTTTCAGAGCAAGCCAGGCAAGCGAGGGGAAGAAAGCCGCGCCTGTTCGCGGGCTGATGGACAAGAAAGTAATCTGAGGTAAGTGCATTTTTTTTTATAATGAATTTAAGATGAAAAAAATTGATTTTTACCAAGAAAATGTTTGTCTTCAAACCGGTGATCTCGGTCGCGAAACACAATCCCGATCAATTTTTTTTTCTTTTTTCAGCACAAACCAGGCAAGCGAGCGGTAGAAAGCCGCGCCTGTTCGCGGGCTGATGGACAAGAAAGTAATCTGAGGTAAATGCAGTTTTTTTTTATAATGAATTTAAGATGAAAAAAATTGATTTTTACCAAGAAAATGTTTGTCTTCAAACCGGTGATCTCGGTCGCGAAACACTATCCCGACTTAATTTTTTTTTCTTTTTTCAGAGCAAGCCAGGCAAGCGAGGGGAAGATAGCCACGCCTGTTCGCGGGCTGATGGACAAGAAAGTAATCTGAGGTAAGTGCAGACCAAAATTATGAATTTCAGATGAAAAAACGTGATTTTATACTAAGAAAATATTTGTCTTCATACCGCTGATCTCGGTCGCAAAACACTATACCGACTTAATTTTTTTTCCTTTTTTCTGAGCAAGCCAGGCAAGCGAGGGGTAGAAAGCCGCGCCTGTTCGCGGGCTGATGGACAAGAAAGTAATCTGAGGTAAGTGCAGTTTTTTTTTTAATAAATTTCAGATGAAAAAAAATAATTTTTACCACGAAAATGTTTGTCTTCAAACCGGTGATCTCGGTCGCAAAACAATATCCCGACTTAATTTTTTTTTCTTTTTTCAGAGCAAACCAGGCAAGCGAGGGGTAGAAAGCCGCGCCTGTTCGCGGGCTGATGAACAAGAAAGTAATCTGAGGTAAGTGCATTTTTTTTTTATAATGAATTTTAGATGAAAAAAAATGATTTTTACCAAGAAAATATTTGTCTTCAAACCGGTGATCTCGGTCGCGAAACACTATCCCGATCAAATTTTTTTTTTTTTTCAGAACAAACCAGGCAAGCGAGGGGTAGAAAGCCGCGCCTGTTCGCGGGCTGATGGACAAGAAAGTAATCTGAGGTAAGTGCAGTTTTTTTTTTATTATGGATTTCAGATGAAAAAATTGATTTTTACTAAGAAAATGTTTGTCTTCAAACCGGTGATCTCGGTCGCGAAACACTATCAGGTCTATTTTTTTTTATTTTTTCAGAGCAATCCAGGCAAGCGAGGGGTAGAAAGCCGCACCTGTTCGCGGTCTGATGGACAAGAAAGTAATCTGTGGTAAGTGCAGACCAAAATTATGAATTTCAGATGAAAAAACGTGATTTTATACTAAGAAAATATTTGTCTTTAAACCGGTAATCTCGGTCGCGAAACACTATCAGGACTATTTTTTTTTCCTTTTTTCAGAGCAATCCAGGCAAGCGAGGGGTAGAAAGCCGCACCTGTTCGCGGTCTGATGGACAAGAAAGTAATCTGAGGTAAGTGCAGTTTTTTTTTATAATGAATTTAAGATGAAAAAAATAGATTTTTACCAAGAAAATGTTTGTCTTCAAACCGGTGATCTCGGTCGCGAAACACTATCCCGATCAATTTTTTTTTCTTTTTTCAGCACAAACCAGGCAAGCGAGGGGTAGAAAGCCGCGCCTGTTCGCGGGCTGATGGACAAGAAAGTAATCTGAGGTAAGTGCATTTTTTTTTTATAATGAATTTAAGATGAAAAAAATTGATTTTTACCAAGCAAATGTTTGTCTTCAAACCGGTGATCTCGGTCGCGAAACACTATCCCGATCAATTTTTTTTTCTTTTTTCAGCACAAACCAGGCAAGCGAGCGGTAGAAAGCCGCGCCTGTTCGCGGGCTGATGGACAAGAAAGTAATCTGAGGTAAGTGCGTTTTTTTTTATAATGAATTTAAGATGAAAAAAATTGATTTTTACCAAGAAAATGTTTGTCTTCAAACCGGTGATCTCGGTCGCGAAACACTATCCCGATCAATTTTTTTTTCTTTTTTCAGCACAAACCAGGCAAGCGAGCGGTAGAAAGCCGCGCCTGTTCGCGGGCTGATGGACAAGAAAGTAATCTGAGGTAAGTGCAGTTTTTTTTTTTATTATGAATTTCATATGAAAAAAAAATATTTTTACTAAGAAAATGTTTGTCTTCAAACCGGTGATCTCGGTCGCGAAACACTATCAGGACTATTTTTTTTTCTTTTTTCAGAGCAATCCAGGCAAGCGAGGGGTAGAAAGCCGCGCCTGTTCGCGGGCTGATGGACAAGAAAGTAATCTGAGGTAAGTGCATTTTTTTTTATAATGAATTTCAGATGAAAAAAAATTATTTTTTACCAAGAAAATGTTTGTCTTCAAACCGGTGATCTCGGTCGCGAAACACTATCCCGATCATTTTTTTTTTCCCTTTTTCAGCACAAACCAGGCAAGCGAGCGGTAGAAAGCCGCGCCTGTTCGCGGGCTGATGGACAAGAAAGTAATCTGAGGTAAGTGCAGTTTTTTTTTTATTATGGATTTCAGATGAAAAAATTGATTTTTACTAAGAAAATGTTTGTCTTCAAACCGGTGATCTCGGTCGCGAAACACTATCCCGATCAATTTTTTTTTCTTTTTTCAGCACAAACCAGGCAAGCGAGCGGTAGAAAGCCGCGCCTATTCGCGGGCTGATGGACAAGAAAGTAATCTGAGTTAAGTGCAGTTTTTTTTTATAATGAATTTAAGATGAAAAAAATTGATTTTTACCAAGAAAATGTTTGTCTTCAAACCGGTGATCTCGGTCGCGAAACACTATCCCGACTTCATTTTTTTTTCTTTTTTCAGAGCAAGCCAGGCAAGCGAGGGGAAGATAGCCGCGCCTGTTCGCGGGCTGATGGACATGAAAGTAATCTGAGGTAAGTGCATTTTTTTTTTATAATGAATTTAAGATGAAAAAAAATGATTTTTACCAAGAAAATGTTTGTCTTCAAACCGGTGATCTCGGTCGCGAAACACTATCCCGATCAATTTTTTTTTATTTTTTCAGCACAAACCAGGCAAGCGAGCGGTAGAAAGCCGCGCCTGTTCGCGGGCTGATGGACAAGAAAGTAATCTGAGGTAAGTGCAGTTTTTTTTTTTATTATGAATTTCATATGAAAAAAAAATATTTTTACTAAGAAAATGTTTGTCTTCAAACCGGTGATCTCGGTCGCGAAACACTATCAGGACTATTTTTTTTCCTTTTTTCAGAGCAATCCAGGCAAGTGAGGGGTAGAAAGCCGCACCTGTTTGCGGTCTGATGGACAAGAAAGTAATCTGTGGTAAGTGCAGACCAAAATTATGAATTTCAGATGGGATAACGTGATTTTATACTAAGAAAATATTTGTCTTCAAACCGCTGATCTCGGTCGCCAAACACTATACCGACTTAATTTTTTTTTCTTTTTTCAGAGCAAGCCAGGCAAGCGAGGGGAAGGAAGCCGCGCCTGTTCGCGGGCTGATGGACAAGAAAGTAATCTGAGGTAAGTGCATTTTTTTTATAATGAATTTCAGATGAAAAAAATTGATTTTTACCAAGAAAATGTTTGTCTTCAAACCGGTGATCTCGGTCGCGAAACACTATCCCGATCATTTTTTTTTTCTTTTTTCAGCACAAACCAGGCAAGCGAGGGGTAGAAAGCCGCGCCTGTTCGCGGGCTGATGGACAAGAAAGTAATCTGAGGTAAGTGCATTTTTTTTTTATAATGAATTTAAGATGAAAAAAATTGATTTTTACCAAGAAAATGTTTGTCTTCAAACCGGTGATCTCGGTCGCGAAACACTATCCCGATCAATTTTTTTTTCCTTTTTTCAGAGCAATCCAGGCAAGCGAGGGGTAGAAAGCCGCGCCTGTTCGCGGGCTGATGGACAAGAAAGTAATCTGAGGTAAGTGCAGTTTTTTTTTAATTATGAATTTCAAATAAAAAAATTGATTTTATTATGAAAATGTTTGTCTTCAAACCGGTGAACTCGGTCGCGAAACACTATCAGGTCTATTTTTTTTTCTTTTTTCAGAGCAATCCAGGCAAGCGAGGGGTAGAAAGCCGGACCTGTTCGCGGTCTGATGGACAAGAAAGTAATCTGTGGTAAGTGCAGACCAAAATTATGAATTTCAGATGAAAAAACGTGATTTTATACTAAGAAAATATTTGTCTTCATACCGCTGATCTCGGTCGCAAAACACTATACCGACTTAATTTTGATTTTGTGATTTTATACTAAGAAAATATTTGTCTTTAAACCGGTAATCTCGGTCGCGAAACACTATCAGGACTATTTTTTTTTCCTTTTTTCTGAGCAAGCCAGGCAAGCGAGGGGTAGAAAGCCGCGCCTGTTCGCGGGCTGATGGACAAGAAAGTAATCTGAGGTAAGTGCAGTTTTTTTTTTAATAAATTTCAGATGAAAAAAAATAATTTTTACCACGAAAATGTTTGTCTTCAAACCGGTGATCTCGGTCGCGAAACACTATCCCGATCAATTTTTTTTTCTTTTTTCAGCACAAACCAGGCAAGCGAGCGGTAGAAAGCCGCGCCTATTCGCGGGCTGATGGACAAGAAAGTAATCTGAGGTAAGTGCATTTTTTTTTATAATGAATTTAAGATGAAAAAAAATTATTTTTTACCAAGAAAATGTTTGTCTTCAAACCGGTGATCTCGGTCGCGAAACACTATCCCGATCAATTTTTTTTTCTTTTTTCAGCACAAACCAGGCAAGCGAGCGGTAGAAAGCCGCGCCTGTTCGCGGGCTGATGGACAAGAAAGTAATCTGAGGTAAGTGCAGTTTTTTTTTTATTATGGATTTCAGATGAAAAAATTGATTTTTACTAAGAAAATGTTTGTCTTCAAACCGGTGATCTCGGTCGCGAAACACTATCAGGACTATTTTTTTTCCTTTTTTCAGAGCAATCCAGGCAAGCGAGGGGTAGAAAGCCGCGCCTGTTCGCGGGCTGATGGACAAGAAAGTAATCTGAGGTAAGTGCATTTTTTTTTTATAATGAATTTAAGATGAAAAAAATTGATTTTTTACTAAGAAAATGTTTGTCTTCAAACCGGTGATCTCGGTCGCGAAACACTATCCCGATCATTTTTTTTTTCCCTTTTTCAGCACAAACCAGGCAAGCGAGCGGTAGAAAGCCGCGCCTGTTCGCGGGCTGATGGACAAGAAAGTAATCTGAGGTAAGTGCAGTTTTTTTTTTATTATGGATTTCAGATGAAAAAATTGATTTTTACTAAGAAAATGTTTGTCTTCAAACCGGTGATCTCGGTCGCGAAACACTATCAGGTCTATTTTTTTTTCTTTTTTCAGAGCAATCCAGGCAAGCGAGGGGTAGAAAGCCGCACCTGTTCGCGGTCTGATGGACAAGAAAGTAATCTGTGGTAAGTGCAGACCAAAATTATGAATTTCAGATGGAATAACGTGATTTTATACTAAGAAAATATTTGTCTTCAAACCGCTGATCTCGGTCGCCAAACACTATACCGACTTAATTTTTTTTTCTTTTTTCAGAGCAATCCAGGCAAGCGAGGGGAAGGAAGCCGCGCCTGTTCGCGGGCTGATGGACAAGAAAGTAATCTGAGGTAAGTGCGTTTTTTTTTATAATGAATTTCAGATGAAAAAAATTGATTTTTACCAAGAAAATGTTTGTCTTCAAACCGGTGATCTCGGTCGCGAAACACTATCCCGATCAATTTTTTTTTCTTTTTTCAGAACAAACCAGGCAAGCGAGGGGAAGAAAGCCGCACCTGTTCGCGGTCTGATGGACAAGAAAGTAATCTGTGGTAAGTGCAGACCAAAATTATGAATTTCAGATGAAAAAATTGATTTTATACTAAGAAAATATTTGTCTTCAAACCGGTAATCTCGGTCGCGAAACACTATCAGGACTATTTTTTTTTCCTTTTTTCAGAGCAATCCAGGCAAGCGAGGGGTAAAAAGCCGCGTCTGTTCGCGGGCTGATGGACAAGAAAGTAATCTGAGGTAAATGCAGTTTTTTTTTATAATGAATTTAAGATGAAAAAAATTGATTTTTACCAAGAAAATGTTTGTCTTCAAACCGGTGATCTCGGTCGCGAAACACTATCCCGACTTAATTTTTTTTTCTTTTTTCAGAGCAAGCCAGGCAAGCGAGGGGAAGAAAGCCGCGCCTGTTCGCGGGCTGATGGACAAGAAAGTAATCTGAGGTAAGTGCATTTTTTTTTATAATGAATTTAAGATGAAAAAAATTGATTTTTAACAAGAAAATGTTTGTCTTCAAACCGGTGATCTCGGTCGCGAAACACAATCCCGATCAATTTTTTTTTCTTTTTTCAGCACAAACCAGGCAAGCGAGCGGTAGAAAGCCGCGCCTGTTCGCGGGCTGATGGACAAGAAAGTAATCTGAGGTAAATGCAGTTTTTTTTTATAATGAATTTAAGATTAAAAAAATTGATTTTTACCAAGAAAATGTTTGTCTTCAAACCGGTGATCTCGGTCGCGAAACACTATCCCGACTTAATTTTTTTTTCTTTTTTCAGAGCAAGCCAGGCAAGCGAGGGGAAGATAGCCACGCCTGTTCGCGGGCTGATGGACAAGAAAGTAATCTGAGGTAAGTGCAGACCAAAATTATGAATTTCAGATGAAAAAACGTGATTTTATACTAAGAAAATATTTGTCTTCATACCGCTGATCTCGGTCGCAAAACACTATACCGACTTAATTTTTTTTCCTTTTTTCTGAGCAAGCCAGGCAAGCGAGGGGTAGAAAGCCGCGCCTGTTCGCGGGCTGATGGACAAGAAAGTAATCTGAGGTAAGTGCAGTTTTTTTTTAATTATGAATTTCAAATAAAAAAATTGATTTTATTATGAAAATGTTTGTCTTCAAACCGGTGAACTCGGTCGCGAAACACTATCAGGTCTATTTTTTTTTCTTTTTTCAGAGCAATCCAGGCAAGCGAGGGGTAGAAAGCCGGACCTGTTCGCGGTCTGATGGACAAGAAAGTAATCTGTGGTAAGTGCAGACCAAAATTATGAATTTCAGATGAAAAAACGTGATTTTATACTAAGAAAATATTTGTCTTCATACCGCTGATCTCGGTCGCAAAACACTATACCGACTTAATTTTGATTTTGTGATTTTATACTAAGAAAATATTTGTCTTTAAACCGGTAATCTCGGTCGCGAAACACTATCAGGACTATTTTTTTTTCCTTTTTTCTGAGCAAGCCAGGCAAGCGAGGGGTAGAAAGCCGCGCCTGTTCGCGGGCTGATGGACAAGAAAGTAATCTGAGGTAAGTGCAGTTTTTTTTTTAATAAATTTCAGATGAAAAAAAATAATTTTTACCACGAAAATGTTTGTCTTCAAACCGGTGATCTCGGTCGCGAAACACTATCCCGATCAATTTTTTTTTCTTTTTTCAGCACAAACCAGGCAAGCGAGCGGTAGAAAGCCGCGCCTATTCGCGGGCTGATGGACAAGAAAGTAATCTGAGGTAAGTGCATTTTTTTTTATAATGAATTTAAGATGAAAAAAAATTATTTTTTACCAAGAAAATGTTTGTCTTCAAACCGGTGATCTCGGTCGCGAAACACTATCCCGATCAATTTTTTTTTCTTTTTTCAGCACAAACCAGGCAAGCGAGCGGTAGAAAGCCGCGCCTGTTCGCGGGCTGATGGACAAGAAAGTAATCTGAGGTAAGTGCAGTTTTTTTTTTATTATGGATTTCAGATGAAAAAATTGATTTTTACTAAGAAAATGTTTGTCTTCAAACCGGTGATCTCGGTCGCGAAACACTATCAGGACTATTTTTTTTCCTTTTTTCAGAGCAATCCAGGCAAGCGAGGGGTAGAAAGCCGCGCCTGTTCGCGGGCTGATGGACAAGAAAGTAATCTGAGGTAAGTGCATTTTTTTTTTATAATGAATTTAAGATGAAAAAAATTGATTTTTTACTAAGAAAATGTTTGTCTTCAAACCGGTGATCTCGGTCGCGAAACACTATCCCGATCATTTTTTTTTTCCCTTTTTCAGCACAAACCAGGCAAGCGAGCGGTAGAAAGCCGCGCCTGTTCGCGGGCTGATGGACAAGAAAGTAATCTGAGGTAAGTGCAGTTTTTTTTTTATTATGGATTTCAGATGAAAAAATTGATTTTTACTAAGAAAATGTTTGTCTTCAAACCGGTGATCTCGGTCGCGAAACACTATCAGGTCTATTTTTTTTTCGTTTTTCAGAGCAATCCAGGCAAGCGAGGGGTAGAAAGCCGCACCTGTTCGCGGTCTGATGGACAAGAAAGTAATCTGTGGTAAGTGCAGACCAAAATTATGAATTTCAGATGGAATAACGTGATTTTATACTAAGAAAATATTTGTCTTCAAACCGCTGATCTCGGTCGCCAAACACTATACCGACTTAATTTTTTTTTCTTTTTTCAGAGCAAGCCAGGCAAGCGAGGGGAAGGAAGCCGCGCCTGTTCGCGGGCTGATGGACAAGAAAGTAATCTGAGGTAAGTGCGTTTTTTTTTATAATGAATTTCAGATGAAAAAAATTGATTTTTACCAAGAAAATGTTTGTCTTCAAACCGGTGATCTCGGTCGCGAAACACTATCCCGATCATATTTTTTTTCTTTTTTCAGCACAAACCAGGCAAGCGAGGGGAAGAAAGCCGCACCTGTTCGCGGTCTGATGGACAAGAAAGTAATCTGAGGTAAGTGCAGACCAAAATTATGAATTTCAGATGAAAAAATTGATTTTATACTAAGAAAATATTTGTCTTCAAACCGGTAATCTCGGTCGCGAAACACTATCAGGACTATTTTTTTTTCCTTTTTTCAGAGCAATCCAGGCAAGCGAGGGGTAAAAAGCCGCGTCTGTTCGCGGGCTGATGGACAAGAAAGTAATCTGAGGTAAATGCAGTTTTTTTTTATAATGAATTTAAGATGAAAAAAATTGATTTTTACCAAGAAAATGTTTGTCTTCAAACCGGTGATCTCGGTCGCGAAACACTATCCCGACTTAATTTTTTTTTCTTTTTTCAGAGCAAGCCAGGCAAGCGAGGGGAAGAAAGCCGCGCCTGTTCGCGGGCTGATGGACAAGAAAGTAATCTGAGGTAAGTGCATTTTTTTTTATAATGAATTTAAGATGAAAAAAATTGATTTTTACCAAGAAAATGTTTGTCTTCAAACCGGTGATCTCGGTCGCGAAACACAATCCCGATCAATTTTTTTTTCTTTTTTCAGCACAAACCAGGCAAGCGAGCGGTAGAAAGCCGCGCCTGTTCGCGGGCTGATGGACAAGAAAGTAATCTGAGGTAAATGCAGTTTTTTTTTATAATGAATTTAAGATGAAAAAAATTGATTTTTACCAAGAAAATGTTTGTCTTCAAACCGGTGATCTCGGTCGCGAAACACTATCCCGACTTAATTTTTTTTTCTTTTTTCAGAGCAAGCCAGGCAAGCGAGGGGAAGATAGCCACGCCTGTTCGCGGGCTGATGGACAAGAAAGTAATCTGAGGTAAGTGCAGACCAAAATTATGAATTTCAGATGAAAAAACGTGATTTTATACTAAGAAAATATTTGTCTTCATACCGCTGATCTCGGTCGCAAAACACTATACCGACTTAATTTTTTTTCCTTTTTTCTGAGCAAGCCAGGCAAGCGAGGGGTAGAAAGCCGCGCCTGTTCGCGGGCTGATGGACAAGAAAGTAATCTGAGGTAAGTGCAGTTTTTTTTTTAATAAATTTCAGATGAAAAAAAATAATTTTTACCACGAAAATGTTTGTCTTCAAACCGGTGATCTCGGTCGCAAAACAATATCCCGACTTAATTTTTTTTTCTTTTTTCAGAGCAACCCAGGCAAGCGAGGGGTAGAAAGCCGCGCCTGTTCGCGGGCTGATGAACAAGAAAGTAATCTGAGGTAAGTGCATTTTTTTTTTATAATGAATTTTAGATGAAAAAAAATGATTTTTACCAAGAAAATATTTGTCTTCAAACCGGTGATCTCGGTCGCGAAACACTATCCCGATCAAATTTTTTTTTTTTTTCAGAACAAACCAGGCAAGCGAGGGGTAGAAAGCCGCGCCTGTTCGCGGGCTGATGGACAAGAAAGTAATCTGAGGTAAGTGCAGTTTTTTTTTTATTATGGATTTCAGATGAAAAAATTGATTTTTACTAAGAAAATGTTTGTCTTCAAACCGGTGATCTCGGTCGCGAAACACTATATTCAGGTCTATTTTTTTTTCTTTTTTCAGAGCAATCCAGGCAAGCGAGGGGTAGAAAGCCGCACCTGTTCGCGGTCTGATGGACAAGAAAGTAATCTGTGGTAAGTGCAGACCAAAATTATGAATTTCAGATGAAAAAACGTGATTTTATACTAAGAAAATATTTGTCTTTAAACCGGTAATCTCGGTCGCGAAACACTATCAGGACTATTTTTTTTTCCTTTTTTCAGAGCAATCCAGGCAAGCGAGGGGTAGAAAGCCGCACCTGTTCGCGGTCTGATGGACAAGAAAGTAATCTGAGGTAAGTGCAGTTTTTTTTTATAATGAATTTAAGATGAAAAAAATAGATTTTTACCAAGAAAATGTTTGTCTTCAAACCGGTGATCTCGGTCGCGAAACACTATCCCGATCAATTTTTTTTTCTTTTTTCAGCACAAACCAGGCAAGCGAGCGGTAGAAAGCCGCGCCTGTTCGCGGGCTGATGGACAAGAAAGTAATCTGAGGTAAGTGCATTTTTTTTTTATAATGAATTTAAGATGAAAAAAATTGATTTTTACCAAGCAAATGTTTGTCTTCAAACCGGTGATCTCGGTCGCGAAACACTATCCCGATCAATTTTTTTTTCTTTTTTCAGCACAAACCAGGCAAGCGAGCGGTAGAAAGCCGCGCCTGTTCGCGGGCTGATGGACAAGAAAGTAATCTGAGGTAAGTGCATTTTTTTTTATAATGAATTTAAGATGAAAAAAATTGATTTTTACCAAGAAAATGTTTGTCTTCAAACCGGTGATCTCGGTCGCGAAACACTATCCCGATCAATTTTTTTTTCTTTTTTCAGCACAAACCAGGCAAGCGAGCGGTAGAAAGCCGCGCCTGTTCGCGGGCTGATGGACAAGAAAGTAATCTGAGGTAAGTGCAGTTTTTTTTTTTATTATGAATTTCATATGAAAAAAAAATATTTTTACTAAGAAAATGTTTGTCTTCAAACCGGTGATCTCGGTCGCGAAACACTATCAGTACTATTTTTTTTCCTTTTTTCAGAGCAAGCCAGGCAAGCGAGGGGTAGAAAGCCGCGCCTGTTCGCGGGCTGATGGACAAGAAAGTAATCTGAGGTAAGTGCATTTTTTTTTATAATGAATTTAAGATGAAAAAAAATTATTTTTTACCAAGAAAATGTTTGTCTTCAAACCGGTGATCTCGGTCGCGAAACACTATCCCGATCATTTTTTTTTTCCCTTTTTCAGCACAAACCAGGCAAGCGAGCGGTAGAAAGCCGCGCCTGTTCGCGGGCTGATGGACAAGAAAGTAATCTGAGGTAAGTGCAGTTTTTTTTTTATTATGGATTTCAGATGAAAAAATTGATTTTTACTAAGAAAATGTTTGTCTTCAAACCGGTGATCTCGGTCGCGAAACACTATCCCGATCAATTTTTTTTTCTTTTTTCAGCACAAACCAGGCAAGCGAGCGGTAGAAAGCCGCGCCTATTCGCGGGCTGATGGACAAGAAAGTAATCTGAGGTAAGTGCAGTTTTTTTTTATAATGAATTTAAGATGAAAAAAATTGATTTTTACCAAGAAAATGTTTGTCTTCAAACCGGTGATCTCGGTCGCGAAACACTATCCCGACTTAATTTTTTTTTCTTTTTTCAGAGCAAGCCAGGCAAGCGAGGGGAAGATAGCCGCGCCTGTTCGCGGGCTGATGGACATGAAAGTAATCTGAGGTAAGTGCATTTTTTTTTTATAATGAATTTAAGATGAAAAAAAATGATTTTTACCAAGAAAATGTTTGTCTTCAAACCGGTGATCTCGGTCGCGAAACACTATCCCGATCAATTTTTTTTTATTTTTTCAGCACAAACCAGGCAAGCGAGCGGTAGAAAGCCGCGCCTGTTCGCGGGCTGATGGACAAGAAAGTAATCTGAGGTAAGTGCAGTTTTTTTTTTTATTATGAATTTCATATGAAAAAAAAATATTTTTACTAAGAAAATGTTTGTCTTCAAACCGGTGATCTCGGTCGCGAAACACTATCAGGACTATTTTTTTTCCTTTTTTCAGAGCAATCCAGGCAAGTGAGGGGTAGAAAGCCGCACCTGTTTGCGGTCTGATGGACAAGAAAGTAATCTGTGGTAAGTGCAGACCAAAATTATGAATTTCAGATGGGATAACGTGATTTTATACTAAGAAAATATTTGTCTTCAAACCGCTGATCTCGGTCGCCAAACACTATACCGACTTAATTTTTTTTTCTTTTTTCAGAGCAAGCCAGGCAAGCGAGGGGAAGGAAGCCGCGCCTGTTCGCGGGCTGATGGACAAGAAAGTAATCTGAGGTAAGTGCATTTTTTTTATAATGAATTTCAGATGAAAAAAATTGATTTTTACCAAGAAAATGTTTGTCTTCAAACCGGTGATCTCGGTCGCGAAACACTATCCCGATCATTTTTTTTTTCTTTTTTCAGCACAAACCAGGCAAGCGAGGGGTAGAAAGCCGCGCCTGTTCGCGGGCTGATGGACAAGAAAGTAATCTGAGGTAAGTGCATTTTTTTTTTATAATGAATTTAAGATGAAAAAAATTGATTTTTACCAAGAAAATGTTTGTCTTCAAACCGGTGATCTCGGTCGCGAAACACTATCCCGATCAATTTTTTTTTCCTTTTTTCAGAGCAATCCAGGCAAGCGAGGGGTAGAAAGCCGCGCCTGTTCGCGGGCTGATGGACAAGAAAGTAATCTGAGGTAAGTGCAGTTTTTTTTTAATTATGAATTTCAAATGAAAAAATTGATTTTAATAAGAAAATGTTTGTCTTCAAACCGGTGACCTCGGTCGCGAAACACTATCAGGTCTATTTTTTTTTCTTTTTTCAGAGCAATCCAGGCAAGCGAGGGGTAGAAAGCCGCACCTGTTCGCGGTCTGATGGACAAGAAAGTAATCTGTGGTAAGTGCAGACCAAAATTATGAATTTCAGATGAAAAAACGTGATTTTATACTAAGAAAATATTTGTCTTCAAACCGCTGATCTCGGTCGCAAAACACTATACCGACTTAATTTTTTTTCCTTTTTTCTGAGCAAGCCAGGCAAGCGAGGGGTAGAAAGCCGCGCCTGTTCGCGGGCTGATGGACAAGAATGTAATCTGAGGTAAGTGCAGTTTTTTTTTTAATGAATTTCAGATGAAAAAAAATAATTTTTACCAAGAAAATGTTTGTCTTCAAACCGGTGATCTCGGTCGCGAAACAATATCCCGACTTAATTTTTTTTTCTTTTTTCAGAGCAACCCAGGCAAGCGAGGGGTAGAAAGCCGCGCCTGTTCGCGGGCTGATGGACAAGAAAGTAATCTGAGGTAAGTGCAGATTTTTTTTAATATGAATTTCATATGAAAAAAATTGATTTTTAATAAGAAAATGTTTGTCTTCAAACCGGTGATCTCGGTCGCGAAACACTATCAGGACTATTTTTTTTTCTTTTTTTCAGAGCAATCCAGGCAAGCGAGGGGTAGAAAGCCGCGTCTGTTCGCGGGCTGATGGACAAGAAAGTAATCTGAGGTAAGTGCAGTTTTTTTTTATAATGAATTTAAGATGAAAAAAATTGATTTTTACCAAGAAAATGTTTGTCTTCAAACCGGTGATCTCGGTCGCGAAACACTATCCCGATCATGTTTTTTTTCTTTTTTTAGCACAAACCAGGCAAGCCAGGGTAGAAAGCCGCGCCTGTTCGCGGGCTGATGGACAAGAAAGTAATCTGAGGTAAGTGCAGTTTTTTTTTTTATTATGAATTTCTTATGAAAAAAAAATATTTTTACTAAGAAAATGTTTGTCTTCAAACCGGTGATCTCGGTCGCGAAACACTATCAGGACTATTTTTTTTCCTTTTTTCAGAGCAATCCAGGCAAGCGAGGGGTAGAAAGCCGCGCCTGTTCGCAGGCTGATGGACAAGAAAGTAATCTGAGGTAAGTGCATTTTTTTTTTATAATGAATTTAAGATGAAAAAAATTGATTTTTACCAAGAAAATGTTTGTCTTCAAACCGGTGATCTCGGTCGCGAAACACTATCCCGATCAATTTTTTTTTTCCCTTTTTCAGCACAAACCAGGCAAGCGAGCGGTAGAAAGCTGCGCCTGTTCGCGGGCTGATGGACAAGAAAGTAATCTGAGGTAAGTGCAGTTTTTTTTTTATTATGGATTTCAGATGAAAAAAATGATTTTTACTAAGAAAATATTTGTCTTCAAACCGGTGATCTCGGTCGCGAAACACTATCAGGTCTATTTTTTTTTCGTTTTTCAGAGCAATCCAGGCAAGCGAGGGGTAGAAAGCCGCACCTGTTCGCGGTCTGATGGACAAGAAAGTAATCTGTGGTAAGTGCAGACCAAAATTATGAATTTCAGATGAAAAAACGTGATTTTATACTAAGAAAATATTTGCCTTCAAACCGGTAATCTCGGTCGCGAAACACTATCAGGACTATTTTTTTTTCCTTTTTTCAGAGCAATCCAGGCAAGCGAGGTGTAGAAAGCCGCGTCTGTTCGCGGGCTGATGGACAAGAAAGTAATCTGAGGTAAGTGCAGTTTTTTTTTATAATGAATTTAAGATGAAAAAAATTGATTTTTACCAAGAAAATGTTTGTCTTCAAACCGGTGATCTCGGTCGCGAAACACTATCCCGATCAATTTTTTTTTCTTTTTTCAGCACAAACCAGGCAAGCGAGCGGTAGAAAGCCGCGCCTGTTCGCGGGCTGATGGACAAGAAAGTAATCTGAGGTAAGTGCAGTTTTTTTTTTTATTATGAATTTCATATGAAAAAAAAATATTTTTACCAAGAAAATGTTTGTCTTCAAACCGGTGATCTCGGTCGCGAAACACTATCAGGACTATTTTTTTTCCTTTTTTCAGAGCAATCCAGGCAAGCGAGGGGTAGAAAGCCGCGCCTGTTCGCGGGCTGATGGACAAGAAAGTAATCTGAGGTAAGTGCATTTTTTTTTTATAATGAATTTAAGATGAAAAAAATTGTTTTTTTACCAAGAAAATGTTTGTCTTCAAACCGGTGATCTCGGTCGCGAAAACACTATCCCGATCATTTTTTTTTCCCTTTTTCAGCACAAACCAGGCAAGCGAGCGGTAGAAAGCCGCGCCTGTTCGCGGGCTGATGGACAAGAAAGTAATCTGAGGTAAGTGCAGTTTTTTTTTTATTATGGATTTCAGATGAAAAAATTGATTTTTACTAAGAAAATGTTTGTCTTCAAACCGGTGATCTCGGTCGCGAAACACTATCAGGTCTATTTTTTTTTCGTTTTTCAGAGCAATCCAGGCAAGCGAGGGGTAGAAAGCCGCACCTGTTCGCGGTCTGATGGACAAGAAAGTAATCTGTGGTAAGTGCAGACCAAAATTATGAATTTCAGATGAAAAAACGTGATTTTATACTAAGAAAATATTTGCCTTCAAACCGGTAATCTCGGTCGCGAAACACTATCAGGACTATTTTTTTTTCCTTTTTTCAGAGCAATCCAGGCAAGCGAGGGGTAGAAAGCCGCGTCTGTTCGCGGGCTGATGGACAAGAAAGTAATCTGAGGTAAGTGCAGTTTTTTTTTATAATGAATTTAAGATGAAAAAAATTGATTTTTACCAAGAAAATGTTTGTCTTCAAACCGGTGATCTCGGTCGCGAAACACTATCCCGATCAATTTTTTTTTCTTTTTTCAGCACAAACCAGGCAAGCGAGCGGTAGAAAGCCGCGCCTGTTCGCGGGCTGATGGACAAGAAAGTAATCTGAGGTAAGTGCAGTTTTTTTTTTTATTATGAATTTCATATGAAAAAAAAATATTTTTACCAAGAAAATGTTTGTCTTCAAACCGGTGATCTCGGTCGCGAAACACTATCAGGACTATTTTTTTTTCCTTTTTTCAGAGCAATCCAGGCAAGCGAGGGGTAGAAAGCCGCGCCTGTTCGCGGGCTGATGGACAAGAAAGTAATCTGAGGTAAGTGCATTTTTTTTTTATAATGAATTTAAGATGAAAAAAATTGTTTTTTTACCAAGAAAATGTTTGTCTTCAAACCGGTGATCTCGGTCGCGAAACACTATCCCGATCATTTTTTTTTCCCTTTTTCAGCACAAACCAGGCAAGCGAGCGGTAGAAAGCCGCGCCTGTTCGCGGGCTGATGGACAAGAAAGTAATCTGAGGTAAGTGCAGTTTTTTTTTTATTATGGATTTCAGATGAAAAAATTGATTTTTACTAAGAAAAATGTTTGTCTTCAAACCGGTGATCTCGGTCGCGAAACACTATCAGGTCTATTTTTTTTTCGTTTTTCAGAGCAATCCAGGCAAGCGAGGGGTAGAAAGCCGCACCTGTTCGCGGTCTGATGGACAAGAAAGTAATCTGTGGTAAGTGCAGACCAAAATTATGAATTTCAGATGAAAAAACGTGATTTTATACTAAGAAAATATTTGTCTTCAAACCGGTAATCTCGGTCGCGAAACACTATCAGGACTATTTTTTTTTCCTTATTTCAGAGCAATCCAGGCAAGCGAGGGGTAGAAAGCCGCGTCTGTTCGCGGGCTGATGGACAAGAAAGTAATCTGAGGTAAGTGCAGTTTTTTTTTATAATGAATTTAAGATGAAAAAAATTGATTTTTACCAAGAAAATGTTTGTCTTCAAACCGGTGATCTCGGTCGCGAAACGCTATCCCGACTTAATTTTTTTTTCTTTTTTCAGAGCAAGCCAGGCAAGCGAGGGGAAGAAAGCCGCGCCTGTTCGCGGGCTGATGGACAAGAAAGTAATCTGAGGTAAGTGCATTTTTTTTTTATAATGAATTTAAGATGAAAAAAATTGATTTTTACCAAGAAAATGTTTGTCTTCAAACCGGTGATCTCGGTCGCGAAACACTATCCCGATCAATTTTTTTTTCTTTTTTCAGCACAAACCAGGCAAGCGAGCGGTAGAAAGCCGCGCCTGTTCGCGGGCTGATGGACAAGAAAGAATCTGAGGTAAGTGCATTTTTTTTTATAATGAATTTCAGATAAAAAAAATGATTTTTACCAAGAAAATGTTTGTCTTCAAACCGGTGATCTCGGTCGCGAAACACTATCCCGATCAATTTTTTTTTCTTTTTTCAGAACAAACCAGGCAAGCGAGGGGAAGAAAGCCGCGCCTGTTCGCGGGCTGATGGACAAGAAAGTAATCTGAGGTAAGTGCAGTTTTTTTTTTTATTATGAATTTCATATGAAAAAAAAAATATGTTTACCAAGAAAATGTTTGTCTTCAAACCGGTGATCTCGGTCGCGAAACACTATCAGGTCTATTTTTTTTTCTTTTTCTGAGCAATCCAGGCAAGCGAGGGGTAGAAAGCCGCGCCTGTTCGCGGGCTGATGAACAAGAAAGTAATCTGAGGTAAGTGCATTTTTTTTTTATAATGAATTTCAGGTGAAAAAAAATGATTTTTTACCAAGAAAATATTTGTCTTCAAACCGGTGATCTCGGTCGCGAAACACTATCCCGATCAATTTTTTTTTTTTTTTTTCAGAACAAACCAGGCAAGCGAGGGGTATAAAGCCGCGCCTGTTCGCGGGCTGATGGACAAGAAAGTAATCTGAGGTAAGTGCAGTTTTTTTTTTATTATGGATTTCAGATGAAAAAATTGATTTTTACTAAGAAAATGTTTGTCTTCAAACCGGTGATCTCGGTCGCGAAACACTATCAGGTCTATTTTTTTTTCGTTTTTCAGAGCAATCAAGGCAAGCGAGGGGTAGAAAGCCGCGCCTGTTCGCGGGCTGATGGACAAGAAAGTAATCTGAGGTAAGTGCAGTTTTTTTTTTATTATGGATTTAAGATGAAAAAAATTGATTTTTACCAAGAAAATGTTTGTCTTCAAACCGGTGATCTCGGTCGCGAAATACTATCCCGATCAATTTTTTTTTCTTTTTTCAGCACAAACCAGGCAAGCGAGCGGTAGAAAGCCGCGTCTGTTCGCGGGCTGATGGACAAGAAAGTAATCTGAGGTAATTGCAGTTTTTTTTTTTATTATGAATTTCATATGAAAAAAATTATTTTTACTAAGAAAATGTTTGTCTTCAAACCGGTGATCTCGGTCGCGAAACACTATCAGGACTATTTTTTTTCCTTTTTTCAGAGCAATCCAGGCAAGCGAGGGGTAGAAAGCCGCGCCTGTTCGCGGGCTGATGGACAAGAAAGTAATCTGAGGTAAGTGCATTTTTTTTTTATAATGAATTTAAGATGAAAAAAATTGATTTTTTACCAAGAAAATGTTTGTCTTCAAACCGGTGATCTCGGTCGCGAAACACTATCCCGATCATTTTTTTTTTTCCCTTTTTCAGCACAAACCAGGCAAGCGAGCGGTAGAAAGCCGCGCCTGTTCGCGGGCTGATGGACAAGAAAGTAATCTGAGGTAAGTGCATTTTTTTTTATAATGAATTTCAGGTGAAAAAAAATGATTTTTACCAAGAAAATATTTGTCTTCAAACCGGTGATCTCGGTCGCGAAACACTATCCCGATCAATTTTTTTTTTTTTTTTTTCAGAACAAACCAGGCAAGCGAGGGGTATAAAGCCGCGCCTGTTCGCGGGCTGATGGACAAGAAAGTAATCTGAGGTAAGTGCAGTTTTTTTTTTATTATGGATTTAAGATGAAAAAAATTGATTTTTACCAAGAAAATGTTTGTCTTCAAACCGGTGATCTCGGTCGCGAAATACTATCCCGATCAATTTTTTTTTCTTTTTTCAGCACAAACCAGGCAAGCGAGCGGTAGAAAGCCGCGTCTGTTCGCGGGCTGATGGACAAGAAAGTAATCTGAGGTAAGTGCAGTTTTTTTTTTTTATTATGAATTTCATATGAAAAAAAATTATTTTTACTAAGAAAATGTTTGTCTTCAAACCGGTGATCTCGGTCGCGAAACACTATCAGCACTATTTTTTTTCCTTTTTTCAGAGCAATCCAGGCAAGCGAGGGGTAGAAAGCCGCGCCTGTTCGCGGGCTGATGGACAAGAAAGTAATCTGAGGTAAGTGCATTTTTTTTTTATAATGAATTTAAGATGAAAAAAATTGATTTTTTACCAAGAAAATGTTTGTCTTCAAACCGGTGATCTCGGTCGCGAAACACTATCCCGATCATTTTTTTTTTCCCTTTTTCAGCACAAACCAGGCAAGCGAGCGGTAGAAAGCCGCGCCTGTTCGCGGGCTGATGGACAAGAAAGTAATCTGAGGTAAGTGCATTTTTTTTTTATAATGAATTTCAGGTGAAAAAAAATGATTTTTACCAAGAAAATATTTGTCTTCAAACCGGTGATCTCGGTCGCGAAACACTATCCCGATCAATTTTTTATTTTTTTTTTCAGAACAAACCAGGCAAGCGAGGGGTATAAAGCCGCGCCTGTTCGCGGGCTGATGGACAAGAAAGTAATCTGAGGTAAGTGCAGTTTTTTTTTAATTATGGATTTCAGATGAAAAAATTGATTTTTACTAAGAAAATGTTTGTCTTCAAACCGGTGATCTCGGTCGCGAAACACTATCAGGTCTATTTTTTTTCGTTTTTCAGAGCTATCCAGGCAAGCGAGGGGTAGAAAGCCGCGCCTGTTCGCGGGCTGATGGACAAGAAAGTAATCTGAGGTAAGTGCAGTTTTTTTTTTATTATGGATTTAAGATGAAAAAAATTGATTTTTACCAAGAAAATGTTTGTCTTCAAACCGGTGATCTCGGTCGCGAAATACTATCCCGATCAATTTTTTTTTCTTTTTTCAGCACAAACCAGGCAAGCGAGCGGTAGAAAGCCGCGTCTGTTCGCGGGCTGATGGACAAGAAAGTAATCTGAGGTAAGTGCATTTTTTTTTTATAATGAATTTAAGATGAAAAAAATTGATTTTTTACCAAGAAAATGTTTGTCTTCAAACCGGTGATCTCGGTCGCGAAACACTATCCCGATCATTTTTTTTTTCCCTTTTTCAGCACAAACCAGGCAAGCGAGCGGTAGAAAGCCGCGCCTGTTCGCGGGCTGATGGACAAGAAAGTAATCTGAGGTAAGTGCAGTTTTTTTTTTATTATGGATTTCAGATGAAAAAATTGATTTTTACTAAGAAAATGTTTGTCTTCAAACCGGTGATCTCGGTCGCGAAACACTATCAGGTCTATTTTTTTTTCGTTTTTCAGAGCAATCCAGGCAAGCGAGGGGTAGAAAGCCGCACCTGTTCGCGGTCTGATGGACAAGAAAGTAATCTGTGGTAAGTGCAGACCAAAATTATGAATTTCAGATGAAAAAACGTGATTTTATACTAAGAAAATATTTGTCTTCAAACCGGTAATCTCGGTCGCGAAACACTATCAGGACTATTTTTTTTTCCTTTTTTCAGAGCAATCCAGGCAAGCGAGGGGAAGAAAGCCGCGTCTGTTCGCGGGCTGATGGACAAGAAAGTAATCTGAGGTAAGTGCAGTTTTTTTTTATAATGAATTTAAGATGAAAAAAAATGATTTTTACCAAGAAAATGTTTGTCTTCAAACCGGTGATCTCGGTCGCGAAACACTATCCCGACTTAATTTTTTTTTCTTTTTTCAGAGCAAGCCAGGCAAGCGAGGGGAAGAAAGCCGCGCCTGTTCGCGGGCTGATGGACAAGAAAGTAATCTGAGGTAAGTGCATTTTTTTTTTATAAAGAATTTAAGATGAAAAAAATTGATTTTACCAAGAAAATGTTTGTCTTCAAACCGGTGATCTCGGTCGCGAAACACTATCCCGATCAATTTTTTTTTCTTTTTTCAGCACAAACCAGGCAAGCGAGCGGTAGAAAGCCACGCCTGTTCGCGGGCTGATGGACAAGAAAGTAATCTGAGGTAAGTGCATTTTTTTTTATAATGAATTTCAGATGAAAAAAAATGATTTTTACCAAGAAAATGTTTGTCTTCAAACCGGTGATCTCGGTCGCGAAACACTATCCCGATCAATTTTTTTTTCTTTTTTCAGAACAAACCAGGCAAGCGAGGGGAAGAAAGCCGCGCCTGTTCGCGGGCTGATGGACAAGAAAGTAATCTGAGGTAAGTGCAGTTTTTTTTTTATTATGTATTTAATATGAAAAAAAAATATGTTTACCAAGAAAATGTTTGTCTTCAAACCGGTGATCTCGGTCGCGAAACACTATCAGGTCTATTTTTTTTTCTTTTTTCTGAGCAATCCAGGCAAGCGAGGGGTAGAAAGCGGCGCCTGTTCGCGGGCTGATGAACAAGAAAGTAATCTGAGGTAAGTGCATTTTTTTTTTATAATGAATTTCAGATGAAAAAAAATGATTTTTACCAAGAAAATATTTGTCTTCAAACCGGTGATCTCGGTCGCGAAACACTATCCCGATCAATTTTTTATTATTTTTTTCAGAACAAACTAGGCAAGCGAGGGGTATAAAGCCGCGCCTGTTCGCGGGCTGATGGACAAGAAAGTAATCTGAGGTAAGTGCAGTTTTTTTTTTATTATGGATTTCAGATGAAAAAATTGATTTTTACTAAGAAAATGTTTGTCTTCAAACCGGTGATCTCGGTCGCGAAACACTATCAGGTCTATTTTTTTTTCGTTTTTCAGAGCAATCCAGGCAAGCGAGGGGTAGAAAGCCGCGCCTGTTCGCGGGCTGATGGACAAGAAAGTAATCTGAGGTAAGTGCAGTTTTTTTTTTATTATGGATTTCAGATGAAAAAATTGATTTTTACTAAGAAAATGTTTGTCTTCAAACCGGTGATCTCGGTCGCGAAACACTATCAGGTCTATTTTTTTTTCGTTTTTCAGAGCAATCCAGGCAAGCGAGGGGTAGAAAGCCGCACCTGTTTGCGGTCTGATGGACAAGAAAGTAATCTGTGGTAAGTGCAGACCAAAATTATGAATTTCAGATGAAAAAATTGATTTTATACTAAGAAAATATTTGTCTTCAAACCGGTGATCTCGGTCGCGAAACACTATCCCGATCAATTTTTTTTTCTTTTTTCAGCACAAACCAGGCAAGCGAGCGGTAGAAAGCCGCGCCTGTTCGCGGGCTGATGGACAAGAAAGTAATCTGAGGTAAGTGCATTTTTTTTTATAATGAATTTCAGATAAAAAAAATGATTTTTACCAAGAAAATGTTTGTCTTCAAACCGGTGATCTCGGTCGCGAAACACTATCCCGATCAATTTTTTTTTCTTTTTTCAGAACAAACCAGGCAAGCGAGGGGAAGAAAGCCGCGCCTGTTCGCGGGCTGATGGACAAGAAAGTAATCTGAGGTAAGTGCAGTTTTTTTTTTATTATGAATTTCATATGAAAAAAAAATATGTTTACCAAGAAAATGTTTGTCTTCAAACCGGTGATCTCGGTCGCGAAACACTATCAGGTCTATTTTTTTTTCTTTTTTCTGAGCAATCCAGGCAAGCGAGGGGTAGAAAGCCGCGCCTGTTCGCGGCTGATGAACAAGAAAGTAATCTGAGGTAAGTGCATTTTTTTTTTTATAATTTATTTCAGGTGAAAAAAAATGATTTTTACCAAGAAAATATTTGTCTTCAAACCGGTGATCTCGGTCGCGAAACACTATCCCGATCAATTTTTTATTTTTTTTTTCAGAACAAACCAGGCAAGCGAGGGGTATAAAGCCGCGCCTGTTCGCGGGCTGATGGACAAGAAAGTAATCTGAGGTAAGTGCAGTTTTTTTTTTATTATGGATTTCAGATGAAAAAATTGATTTTTACTAAGAAAATGTTTGTCTTCAAACCGGTGATCTCGGTCGCGAAACACTATCAGGTCTATTTTTTTTTCGTTTTTCAGAGCAATCAAGGCAAGCGAGGGGTAGAAAGCCGCGCCTGTTCGCGGGCTGATGGACAAGAAAGTAATCTGAGGTAAGTGCAGTTTTTTTTTTATTATGGATTTAAGATGAAAAAAATTGATTTTTACCAAGAAAATGTTTGTCTTCAAACCGGTGATCTCGGTCGCGAAATACTATCCCGATCAATTTTTTTTTCTTTTTTCAGCACGACCAGGCAAGCGAGCGGTAGAAAGCCGCGTCTGTTCGCGGGCTGATGGACAAGAAAGTAATCTGAGGTAAGTGCAGTTTTTTTTTTTATTATGAATTTCATATGAAAAAAAATTATTTTTACTAAGAAAATGTTTGTCTTCAAACCGGTGATCTCGGTCGCGAAACACTATCAGGACTATTTTTTTTCCTTTTTTCAGAGCAATCCAGGCAAGCGAGGGGTAGAAAGCCGCGCCTGTTCGCGGGCTGATGGACAAGAAAGTAATCTGAGGTAAGTGCATTTTTTTTTATAATGAATTTAAGATGAAAAAAATTGATTTTTTACCAAGAAAATGTTTGTCTTCAAACCGGTGATCTCGGTCGCGAAACACTATCCCGATCATTTTTTTTTCCCTTTTTCAGCACAAACCAGGCAAGCGAGCGGTAGAAAGCCGCGCCTGTTCGCGGGCTGATGGACAAGAAAGTAATCTGAGGTAAGTGCAGTTTTTTTTTTTATTATGGATTTCAGATGAAAAAATTGATTTTTACCAAGAAAATGTTTGTCTTCAAACCGGTGATCTCGGTCGCGAAACACTATCAGGTCTATTTTTTTTTCGTTTTTCAGAGCAATCCAGGCAAGCGAGGGGTAGAAAGCCGCGCCTGTTCGCGGGCTGATGAACAAGAAAGTAATCTGAGGTAAGTGCATTTTTTTTTTATAATGAATTTCAGGTGAAAAAAAATGATTTTTACCAAGAAAATATTTGTCTTCAAACCGGTGATCTCGGTCGCGAAACACTATCCCGATCAATTTTTTATTTTTTTTTTCAGAACAAACCAGGCAAGCGAGGGGTATAAAGCCGCGCCTGTTCGCGGGCTGATGGACAAGAAAGTAATCTGAGGTAAGTGCAGTTTTTTTTTTATTATGGATTTCAGATGAAAAAATTGATTTTTACTAAGAAAATGTTTGTCTTCAAACCGGTGATCTCGGTCGCGAAACACTATCAGGACTATTTTTTTTTGTTTTTTCAGTGCAATCAAGGCAAGCGAGGGGTAGAAAGCCGCGCCTGTTCGCGGGCTGATGGACAAGAAAGTAATCTGAGGTAAGTGCAGTTTTTTTTTTATTATGGATTTAAGATGAAAAAAATTGATTTTTACCAAGAAAATGTTTGTCTTCAAACCGGTGATCTCGGTCGCGAAACACTATCCCAATCAATTTTTTTTTCTTTTTTCAGCACAAACCAGGCAAGCGAGCGGTAGAAAGCCGCGTCTGTTCGCGGGCTGATGGACAAGAAAGTAATCTGAGGTAAGTGCAGTTTTTTTTTTTATTATGAATTTCATATGAAAAAAAAATTATTTTTACTAAGAAAATGTTTGTCTTCAAACCGGTGATCTCGGTCGCGAAACACTATCAGGACTATTTTTTTTCCTTTTTTCAGAGCAATCCAGGCAAGCGAGGGGTAGAAAGCCGCGCCTGTTCGCGGGCTGATGGACAAGAAAGTAATCTGAGGTAAGTGCATTTTTTTTTTATAATGAATTTAAGATGAAAAAAATTGATTTTTTACCAAGAAAATGTTTGTCTTCAAACCGGTGATCTCGGTCGCGAAACACTATCCCGATCATTTTTTTTTTCCCTTTTTCAGCACAAACCAGGCAAGCGAGCGGTAGAAAGCCGCGCCTGTTCGCGGGCTGATGGACAAGAAAGTAATCTGAGGTAAGTGCAGTTTTTTTTTTTATTATGGATTTCAGATGAAAAAATTGATTTTTACTAAGAAAATGTTTGTCTTCAAACCGGTGATCTCGGTCGCGAAACACTATCAGGTCTATTTTTTTTTCGTTTTTCAGAGCAATCCAGGCAAGCGAGGGGTAGAAAGCCGCACCTGTTTGCGGTCTGATGGACAAGAAAGTAATCTGTGGTAAGTGCAGACCAAAATTATGAATTTCAGATGAAAAAACGTGATTTTATACTAAGAAAATATTTGTCTTCAAACCGGTAATCTCGGTCGCGAAACACTATCAGGACTATTTTTTTTTCCTTTTTTCAGAGCAATCCAGGCAAGCGAGGGGAAGAAAGCCGCGTCTGTTCGCGGGCTGATGGACAAGAAAGTAATCTGAGGTAAGTGCAGTTTTTTTTATAATGAATTTAAGATGAAAAAAAATGATTTTTACCAAGAAAATGTTTGTCTTCAAACCGGTGATCTCGGTCGCGAAACACTATCCCGACTTAATTTTTTTTTCTTTTTTCAGAGCAAGCCAGGCAAGCGAGGGGAAGGAAGCCGCGCCTGTTCGCGGGCTGATGGACAAGAAAGTAATCTGAGGTAAGTGCATTTTTTTTTTATAAAGAATTTAAGATGAAAAAAATTGATTTTTACCAAGAAAATGTTTGTCTTCAAACCGGTGATCTCGGTCGCGAAACACTATCCCGATCAATTTTTTTTTCTTTTTTCAGCACAAACCAGGCAAGCGAGCGGTAGAAAGCCACGCCTGTTCGCGGGCTGATGGACAAGAAAGTAATCTGAGGTAAGTGCATTTTTTTTTATAATGAATTTCAGATGAAAAAAAATGATTTTTACCAAGAAAATGTTTGTCTTCAAACCGGTGATCTCGGTCGCGAAACACTATCCCGATCAATTTTTTTTTCTTTTTTCAGAACAAACCAGGCAAGCGAGGGGAAGAAAGCCGCGCCTGTTCGCGGGCTGATGGACAAGAAAGTAATCTGAGGTAAGTGCAGTTTTTTTTTTTATTATGAATTTCATATGAAAAAAAAATATGTTTACCAAGAAAATGTTTGTCTTCAAACCGGTGATCTCGGTCGCGAAACACTATCAGGTCTATTTTTTTTTCTTTTTTCTGAGCAATCCAGGCAAGCGAGGGGTAGAAAGCGGCGCCTGTTCGCGGGCTGATGAACAAGAAAGTAATCTGAGGTAAGTGCATTTTTTTTTTATAATGAATTTCAGATGAAAAAAAATGATTTTTACCAAGAAAATATTTGTCTTCAAACCGGTGATCTCGGTCGCGAAACACTATCCCGATCAATTTTTTATTATTTTTTTCAGAACAAACTAGGCAAGCGAGGGGTATAAAGCCGCGCCTGTTCGCGGGCTGATGGACAAGAAAGTAATCTGAGGTAAGTGCAGTTTTTCTTTTATTATGGATTTCAGATGAAAAAATTGATTTTTACTAAGAAAATGTTTGTCTTCAAACCGGTGATCTCGGTCGCGAAACACTATCAGGTCTATTTTTTTTTCGTTTTTCAGAGCAATCCAGGCAAGCGAGGGGTAGAAAGCCGCGCCTGTTCGCGGGCTGATGGACAAGAAAGTAATCTGAGGTAAGTGCAGTTTTTTTTTTTATTATGAATTTCATATGAAAAAAAAATATGTTTACCAAGAAAATGTTTGTCTTCAAACCGGTGATCTCGGTCGCGAAACACTATCAGGTCTATTTTTTTTTCTTTTTTCTGAGCAATCCAGGCAAGCGAGGGGTAGAAAGCGGCGCCTGTTCGCGGGCTGATGAACAAGAAAGTAATCTGAGGTAAGTGCATTTTTTTTTTATAATGAATTTCAGATGAAAAAAAATGATTTTTACCAAGAAAATATTTGTCTTCAAACCGGTGATCTCGGTCGCGAAACACTATCCCGATCAATTTTTTATTATTTTTTTCAGAACAAACTAGGCAAGCGAGGGGTATAAAGCCGCGCCTGTTCGCGGGCTGATGGACAAGAAAGTAATCTGAGGTAAGTGCAGTTTTTTTTTTATTATGGATTTCAGATGAAAAAATTGATTTTTACTAAGAAAATGTTTGTCTTCAAACCGGTGATCTCGGTCGCGAAACACTATCAGGTCTATTTTTTTTTCGTTTTTCAGATCAATCCAGGCAAGCGAGGGGTAGAAAGCCGCGCCTGTTCGCGGGCTGATGGACAAGAAAGTAATCTGAGGTAAGTGCAGTTTTTTTTTTATTATGGATTTCAGATGAAAAAATTGATTTTTACTAAGAAAATGTTTGTCTTCAAACCGGTGATCTCGGTCGCGAAACACTATCAGGTCTATTTTTTTTTCGTTTTTCAGAGCAATCCAGGCAAGCGAGGGGTAGAAAGCCGCACCTGTTTGCGGTCTGATGGACAAGAAAGTAATCTGTGGTAAGTGCAGACCAAAATTATGAATTTCAGATGAAAAAATTGATTTTATACTAAGAAACTATTTGTCTTCAAACCGGTGATCTCGGTCGCGAAACACTATCCCGATCAATTTTTTTTTCTTTTTTCAGCACAAACCAGGCAAGCGAGCGGTAGAAAGCCGCGCCTGTTCGCGGGCTGATGGACAAGAAAGTAATCTGAGGTAAGTGCATTTTTTTTTATAATGAATTTCAGATAAAAAAAATGATTTTTACCAAGAAAATGTTTGTCTTCAAACCGGTGATCTCGGTCGCGAAACACTATCCCGATCAATTTTTTTTTATTTTTTCAGAACAAACCAGGCAAGCGAGGGGAAGAAAGCCGCGCCTGTTCGCGGGCTGATGGACAAGAAAGTAATCTGAGGTAAGTGCAGTTTTTTTTTTATTATGAATTTCATATGAAAAAAAAATATGTTTACCAAGAAAATGTTTGTCTTCAAACCGGTGATCTCGGTCGCGAAACACTATCAGGTCTATTTTTTTTTCTTTTTTCTGAGCAATCCAGGCAAGCGAGGGGTAGAAAGCCGCGCCTGTTCGCGGGCTGATGAACAAGAAAGTAATCTGAGGTAAGTGCATTTTTTTTTTATAATGAATTTCAGGTGAAAAAAAATGATTTTTACCAAGAAAATATTTGTCTTCAAACCGGTGATCTCGGTCGCGAAACACTATCCCGATCAATTTTTTATTTTTTTTTTCAGAACAAACCAGGCAAGCGAGGGGTATAAAGCCGCGCCTGTTCGCGGGCTGATGGACAAGAAAGTAATCTGAGGTAAGTGCAGTTTTTTTTTTATTATGGATTTCAGATGAAAAAATTGATTTTTACTAAGAAAATGTTTGTCTTCAAACCGGTGATCTCGGTTGCGAAACACTATCAGGTCTATTTTTTTTTCGTTTTTCAGAGCAATCAAGGCAAGCGAGGGGTAGAAAGCCGCGCCTGTTCGCGGGCTGATGGACAAGAAAGTAATCTGAGGTAAGTGCAGTTTTTTTTTTATTATGGATTTAAGATGAAAAAAATTGATTTTTACCAAGAAAATGTTTGTCTTCAAACCGGTGATCTCGGTCGCGAAATACTATCCCGATCAATTTTTTTTTCTTTTTTCAGCACAAACCAGGCAAGCGAGCGGTAGAAAGCCGCGTCTGTTCGCGGGCTGATGGACAAGAAAGTAATCTGAGGTAAGTGCAGTTTTTTTTTTTATTATGAATTTCATATGAAAAAAAATTATTTTTACTAAGAAAATGTTTGTCTTCAAACCGGTGATCTCGGTCGCGAAACACTATCAGGACTATTTTTTTTCCTTTTTTCAGAGCAATCCAGGCAAGCGAGGGGTAGAAAGCCGCGCCTGTTCGCGGGCTGATGGACAAGAAAGTAATCTGAGGTAAGTGCATTTTTTTTTTATAATGAATTTAAGATGAAAAAAATTGATTTTTTACCAAGAAAATGTTTGTCTTCAAACCGGTGATCTCGGTCGCGAAACACTATCCCGATCATTTTTTTTTTCCCTTTTTCAGCACAAACCAGGCAAGCGAGCGGTAGAAAGCCGCGCCTGTTCGCGGGCTGATGGACAAGAAAGTAATCTGAGGTAAGTGCAGTTTTTTTTTTATTATGGATTTCAGATGAAAAAATTGATTTTTACTAAGAAAATGTTTGTCTTCAAACCGGTGATCTCGGTCGCGAAACACTATCAGGTCTATTTTTTTTTCGTTTTTCAGAGCAATCCAGGCAAGCGAGGGGTAGAAAGCCGCACCTGTTTGCGGTCTGATGGACAAGAAAGTAATCTGTGGTAAGTGCAGACCAAAATTATGAATTTCAGATGAAAAAACGTGATTTTATACTAAGAAAATATTTGTCTTCAAACCGGTAATCTCGGTCGCGAAACACTATCAGGACTATTTTTTTTTCCTTTTTTCAGAGCAATCCAGGCAAGCGAGGGGAAGAAAGCCGCGCCTGTTCGCGGGCTGATGGACAAGAAAGTAATCTGAGGTAAGTGCAGTTTTTTTTTATAATGAATTTAAGATGAAAAAAAATGATTTTTACCAAGAAAATGTTTGTCTTCAAACCGGTGATCTCGGTCGCGAAACACTATCCCGACTTAATTTTTTTTTCTTTTTTCAGAGCAAGCCAGGCAAGCGAGGGGAAGAAAGCCGCGCCTGTTCGCGGGCTGATGGACAAGAAAGTAATCTGAGGTAAGTGCATTTTTTTTTTATAAAGAATTTAAGATGAAAAAAATTGATTTTTACCAAGAAAATGTTTGTCTTCAAACCGGTGATCTCGGTCGCGAAACACTATCCCGATCAATTTTTTTTTCTTTTTTCAGCACAAACCAGGCAAGCGAGCGGTAGAAAGCCACGCCTGTTCGCGGGCTGATGGACAAGAAAGTAATCTGAGGTAAGTGCATTTTTTTTTATAATGAATTTCAGATGAAAAAAAATGATTTTTACCAAGAAAATGTTTGTCTTCAAACCGGTGATCTCGGTCGCGAAACACTATCCCGATCAATTTTTTTTTCTTTTTTCAGAACAAACCAGGCAAGCGAGGGGAAGAAAGCCGCGCCTGTTCGCGGGCTGATGGACAAGAAAGTAATCTGAGGTAAGTGCAGTTTTTTTTTTATTATGAATTTCATATGAAAAAAAAATATGTTTACCAAGAAAATGTTTGTCTTCAAACCGGTGATCTCGGTCGCGAAACACTATCAGGTCTATTTTTTTTTCTTTTTTCTGAGCAATCCAGGCAAGCGAGGGGTAGAAAGCGGCGCCTGTTCGCGGGCTGATGAACAAGAAAGTAATCTGAGGTAAGTGCATTTTTTTTTTATAATGAATTTCAGATGAAAAAAAATGATTTTTACCAAGAAAATATTTGTCTTCAAACCGGTGATCTCGGTCGCGAAACACTATCCCGATCAATTTTTTATTATTTTTTTCAGAACAAACTAGGCAAGCGAGGGGTATAAAGCCGCGCCTGTTCGCGGGCTGATGGACAAGAAAGTAATCTGAGGTAAGTGCAGTTTTTCTTTTATTATGGATTTCAGATGAAAAAATTGATTTTTACTAAGAAAATGTTTGTCTTCAAACCGGTGATCTCGGTCGCGAAACACTATCAGGTCTATTTTTTTTTCGTTTTTCAGAGCAATCCAGGCAAGCGAGGGGTAGAAAGCCGCGCCTGTTCGCGGGCTGATGGACAAGAAAGTAATCTGAGGTAAGTGCAGTTTTTTTTTTATTATGGATTTCAGATGAAAAAATTGATTTTTACTAAGAAAATGTTTGTCTTCAAACCGGTGATCTCGGTCGCGAAACACTATCAGGTCTATTTTTTTTTCGTTTTTCAGAGCAATCCAGGCAAGCGAGGGGTAGAAAGCCGCACCTGTTTGCGGTCTGATGGACAAGAAAGTAATCTGTGGTAAGTGCAGACCAAAATTATGAATTTCAGATGAAAAAATTGATTTTATACTAAGAAAATATTTGTCTTCAAACCGGTAATCTCGGTCGCGAAACACTATCAGGACTATTTTTTTTTCCTTTTTTCAGAGCAATCCAGGCAAGCGAGGGGTAGAAAGCCGCGTCTGTTCGCGGGCTGATGGACAAGAAAGTAATCTGAGGTAAGTGCAGTTTTTTTTTATAATGAATTTAAGATGAAAAAAATTGATTTTTACCAAGAAAATGTTTGTCTTCAAACCGGTGATCTCGGTCGCGAAACACTATCCCGACTTAATTTTTTTTTCTTTTTTCAGAGCAATCCAGGCAAGCGAGGGGAAGAAAGCCGCGCCTGTTCGCGGGCTGATGGACAAGAAAGTAATCTGAGGTAAGTGCATTTTTTTTTTATAATGAATTTAAGATGAAAAAAATTGATTTTTACCAAGAAAATGTTTGTCTTCAAACCGGTGATCTCGGTCGCGAAACACTATCCCGATCAATTTTTTTTTCCTTTTTTCAGAGCAATCCAGGCAAGCGAGGGGTAGAAAGCCGCGTCTGATCGCGGGCTGATGGACAAGAAAGTAATCTGAGGTAAGTGCAGTTTTTTTTTATAATGAATTTAAGATGAAAAAAAATGATTTTTACCAAGAAAATGTTTGTCTTCAAACCGGTGATCTCGGTCGCGAAACACTATCAGGTCTATTTTTTTTTCTTTTTTCAGAGCAATCCAGGCAAGCGAGGAGTAGAAAGCCGCACCTGTTTGCGGTCTGATGGACAAGAAAGTAATCTGTGGTAAGTGCAGACCAAAATTATGAATTTCAGATGGAATAACGTGATTTTATACTAAGAAAATATTTGTCTTCAAACCGCTGATCTCGGTCGCCAAACACTATACCGACTTAATTTTTTTTTCTTTTTTCAGAGCAAGCCAGGCAAGCGAGGGGAAGGAAGCCGCGCCTGTTCGCGGGCTGATGGACAAAAAAGTAATCTGAGGTAAGTGCATTTTTTTTTATAATGAATTTCAGATGAAAAAAATTGATTTTTACCAAGAAAATGTTTGTCTTCAAACCGGTGTTCTCGATCGCGAAACGCTATCCCGATCATTTTTTTTTTCTTTTTTCAGCACAAACCAGGCAAGCGAGGGGTAGAAAGCCGCGCCTGTTCGCGGTCTGATGGACAAGAAAGTAATCTGAGGTAAGTGCAGATTTTTTTTAATATGAATTTCATATGAAAAAAAATGATTTTTAATAAGAAAATGTTTGTCTTCAAACCGGTGATCTCGGTCGCGAAACACTATCAGGACTATTTTATTTTCTTTTTTTCAGAGCAATCCAGGCAAGCGAGGGGTAGAAAGCCGCGTCTGTTCGCGCGCTGATGGACAAGAAAGTAATCTGAGGTAAGTGCAGTTTTTTTTTTAATTATGAATTTCATATGAAAAAAAAATATTTTTACTTAGAAAATGTTTGTCTTCAAACCGGTGATCTCGGTCGCGAAACGCTATCCCGATCATTTTTTTTTTCTTTTTTCAGCACAAACCAGGCAAGCGAGGGGTAGAAAGCCACGCCTGTTCGCGGGCTGATGGACAAGAAAGTAATCTGAGGTAAGTGCAGTTTTTTTTTTATTATGGATTTCAGATGAAAAAATTGATTTTTACTAAGAAAATGTTTGTCTTCAAACCGGTGATCTCGGTCGCGAAACACTATCAGGTCTATTTTTTTTTCGTTTTTCAGAGCAATCCAGGCAAGCGAGGGGTAGAAAGCCGCACCTGTTCGCGGTCTGATGGACAAGAAAGTAATCTGTGGTAAGTGCAGACCAAAATTATGAATTTCAGATGAAAAAACGTGATTTTATACTAAGAAAATATTTGTCTTCAAACCGGTAATCTCGGTCGCGAAACACTATCAGGACTATTTTTTTTTCCTTATTTCAGAGCAATCCAGGCAAGCGAGGGGTAGAAAGCCGCGTCTGATCGCGGGCTGATGGACAAGAAAGTAATCTGAGGTAAGTGCAGTTTTTTTTTATAATGAATTTAAGATGAAAAAAAATGATTTTTACCAAGAAAATGTTTGTCTTCAAACCGGTGATCTCGGTCGCGAAACACTATCAGGTCTATTTTTTTTTATTTTTTCAGAGCAATCCAGGCAAGCGAGGAGTAGAAAGCCGCACCTGTTTGCGGTCTGATGGACAAGAAAGTAATCTGTGGTAAGTGCAGACCAAAATTATGAATTTCAGATGGAATAACGTGATTTTATACTAAGAAAATATTTGTCTTCAAACCGCTGATCTCGGTCGCCAAACACTATACCGACTTAATTTTTTTTTCTTTTTTCAGAGCAAGCCAGGCAAGCGAGGGGAAGGAAGCCGCGCCTGTTCGCGGGCTGATGGACAAAAAAGTAATCTGAGGTAAGTGCATTTTTTTTTATAATGAATATCAGATGAAAAAAATTGATTTTTACCAAGAAAATGTTTGTCTTCAAACCGGTGATCTCGATCGCGAAACGCTATCCCGATCATTTTTTTTTTCTTTTTTCAGCACAAACCAGGCAAGCGAGGGGTAGAAAGCCGCGCCTGTTCGCGGGCTGATGGACAAGAAAGTAATCTGAGGTAAGTGCAGATTTTTTTTAATATGAATTTCATATGAAAAAAAATGATTTTTAATAAGAAAATGTTTGTCTTCAAACCGGTGATCTCGGTCGCGAAACACTATCAGGACTATTTTATTTTCTTTTTTTCAGAGCAATCCAGGCAAGCGAGGGGTAGAAAGCCGCGTCTGTTCGCGCGCTGATGGACAAGAAAGTAATCTGAGGTAAGTGCAGTTTTTTTTTTTATTATGAATTTCATATGAAAAAAAAATATTTTTACTTAGAAAATGTTTGTCTTCAAACCGGTGATCTCGGTCGCGAAACACTATCCCGACTTAATTTTTTTTTCTTTTTTCAGAGCAAGCCAGGCAAGCGAGGGGAAGAAAGCCGCGCCTGTTCGCGGGCTGATGGACAAGAAAGTAATCTGAGGTAAGTGCATTTTTTTTTTATAATGAATTTTAGATGAAAAAAATTGATTTTTACCAAGAAAATGTTTGTCTTCAAACCGGTGATCTCGGTCGCGAAACACTATCCCGATCAATTTTTTTTTCTTTTTTCAGCACAAACCAGGCAAGCGAGCGGTAGAAAGCCGCGCCTGTTCGCGGGCTGATGGACAAGAAAGTAATCTGTGGTAAGTGCAGACCAAAATTATGAATTTCAGATGAAAAAATTGATTTTATACTAAGAAAATATTTGTCTTCAAACCGGTAATCTCGGTCGCGAAACACTATCAGGACTATTTTTTTTTCCTTTTTTCAGAGCAATCCAGGCAAGCGAGGGGTAGAAAGCCGCGTCTGTTCGCGGGCTGATGGACAAGAAAGTAATCTGAGGTAAGTGCAGTTTTTTTTTATAATGAATTTAAGATGAAAAAAATTGATTTTTACCAAGAAAATGTTTGTCTTCAAACCGGTGATCTCGGTCGCGAAACACTATCCCGACTTAATTTTTTTTTCTTTTTTCAGAGCAAGCCAGGCAAGCGAGGGGAAGAAAGCCGCGCCTGTTCGCGGGCTGATGGACAAGAAAGTAATCTGAGGTAAGTGCATTTTTTTTTTATAATGAATTTAAGATGAAAAAAATTGATTTTTACCAAGAAAATGTTTGTCTTCAAACCGGTGATCTCGGTCGCGAAACACTATCCCGATCAATTTTTTTTTCTTTTTTCAGAGCAATCCAGGCAAGCGAGGGGTAGAAAGCCGCGTCTGATCGCGGGCTGATGGACAAGAAAGTAATCTGAGGTAAGTGCAGTTTTTTTTTATAATGAATTTAAGATGAAAAAAAATGATTTTTACCAAGAAAATGTTTGTCTTCAAACCGGTGATCTCGGTCGCGAAACACTATCAGGTCTATTTTTTTTTCTTTTTTCAGAGCAATCCAGGCAAGCGAGGAGTAGAAAGCCGCACCTGTTTGCGGTCTGATGGACAAGAAAGTAATCTGTGGTAAGTGCAGACCAAAATTATGAATTTCAGATGGAATAACGTGATTTTATACTAAGAAAATATTTGTCTTCAAACCGCTGATCTCGGTCGCCAAACACTATACCGACTTAATTTTTTTTTCTTTTTTCAGAGCAAGCCAGGCAAGCGAGGGGAAGGAAGCCGCGCCTGTTCGCGGGCTGATGGACAAAAAAGTAATCTGAGGTAAGTGCATTTTTTTTTATAATGAATTTCAGATGAAAAAAATTGATTTTTACCAAGAAAATGTTTGTCTTCAAACCGGTGATCTCGATCGCGAAACGCTATCCCGATCATTTTTTTTTTCTTTTTTCAGCACAAACCAGGCAAGCGAGGGGTAGAAAGCCGCGCCTGTTCGCGGGCTGATGGACAAGAAAGTAATCTGAGGTAAGTGCAGATTTTTTTTAATATGAATTTCATATGAAAAAAAATGATTTTTAATAAGAAAATGTTTGTCTTCAAACCGGTGATCTCGGTCGCGAAACACTATCAGGACTATTTTATTTTCTTTTTTTCAGAGCAATCCAGGCAAGCGAGGGGTAGAAAGCCGCGTCTGTTCGCGCGCTGATGGACAAGAAAGTAATCTGAGGTAAGTGCAGTTTTTTTTTTAATTATGAATTTCATATGAAAAAAAAATATTTTTACTTAGAAAATGTTTGTCTTCAAACCGGTGATCTCGGTCGCGAAACGCTATCCCGATCATTTTTTTTTTCTTTTTTCAGCACAAACCAGGCAAGCGAGGGGTAGAAAGCCACGCCTGTTCGCGGGCTGATGGACAAGAAAGTAATCTGAGGTAAGTGCAGTTTTTTTTTTATTATGGATTTCAGATGAAAAAATTGATTTTTACTAAGAAAATGTTTGTCTTCAAACCGGTGATCTCGGTCGCGAAACACTATCAGGTCTATTTTTTTTTCGTTTTTCAGAGCAATCCAGGCAAGCGAGGGGTAGAAAGCCGCACCTGTTCGCGGTCTGATGGACAAGAAAGTAATCTGTGGTAAGTGCAGACCAAAATTATGAATTTCAGATGAAAAAACGTGATTTTATACTAAGAAAATATTTGTCTTCAAACCGGTAATCTCGGTCGCGAAACACTATCAGGACTATTTTTTTTTCCTTATTTCAGAGCAATCCAGGCAAGCGAGGGGTAGAAAGCCGCGTCTGATCGCGGGCTGATGGACAAGAAAGTAATCTGAGGTAAGTGCAGTTTTTTTTTATAATGAATTTAAGATGAAAAAAAATGATTTTTACCAAGAAAATGTTTGTCTTCAAACCGGTGATCTCGGTCGCGAAACACTATCAGGTCTATTTTTTTTTCTTTTTTCAGAGCAATCCAGGCAAGCGAGGAGTAGAAAGCCGCACCTGTTTGCGGTCTGATGGACAAGAAAGTAATCTGTGGTAAGTGCAGACCAAAATTATGAATTTCAGATGGAATAACGTGATTTTATACTAAGAAAATATTTGTCTTCAAACCGCTGATCTCGGTCGCCAAACACTATACCGACTTAATTTTTTTTTCTTTTTTCAGAGCAAGCCAGGCAAGCGAGGGGAAGGAAGCCGCGCCTGTTCGCGGGCTGATGGACAAAAAAGTAATCTGAGGTAAGTGCATTTTTTTTTATAATGAATTTCAGATGAAAAAAATTGATTTTTACCAAGAAAATGTTTGTCTTCAAACCGGTGATCTCGATCGCGAAACGCTATCCCGATCATTTTTTTTTTCTTTTTTCAGCACAAACCAGGCAAGCGAGGGGTAGAAAGCCGCGCCTGTTCGCGGGCTGATGGACAAGAAAGTAATCTGAGGTAAGTGCAGATTTTTTTTAATATGAATTTCATATGAAAAAAAATGATTTTTAATAAGAAAATGTTTGTCTTCAAACCGGTGATCTCGGTCGCGAAACACTATCAGGACTATTTTATTTTCTTTTTTTCAGAGCAATCCAGGCAAGCGAGGGGTAGAAAGCCGCGTCTGTTCGCGGGCTGATGGACAAGAAAGTAATCTGAGGTAAGTGCAGTTTTTTTTTTTATTATGAATTTCATATGAAAAAAAAATATTTTTACTTAGAAAATGTTTGTCTTCAAACCGGTGATCTCGGTCGCGAAACGCTATCCCGATCATTTTTTTTTTCTTTTTTCAGCACAAACCAGGCAAGCGAGGGGTAGAAAGCCACGCCTGTTCGCGGGCTGATGGACAAGAAAGTAATCTGAGGTAAGTGCAGTTTTTTTTTTATTATTGATTTCATATTAAAAAATTGATTTTTACTAAGAAAATGTTTGTCTTCAAACCGGTGATCTCGGTCGCGAAACACTATCAGGTCTATTTTTTTTTCGTTTTTCAGAGCAATCCAGGCAAGCGAGGGGTAGAAAGCCGCACCTGTTCGCGGTCTGATGGACAAGAAAGTAATCTGTGGTAAGTGCAGACCAAAATTATGAATTTCAGATGAAAAAACGTGATTTTATACTAAGAAAATTTTTGTCTTCAAACCGGTTATCTCGGTCGCGAAACACTATCAGGACTATTTTTTTTTCCTTATTTCAGAGCAATCCAGGCAAGCGAGGGGTAGAAAGCCGCGTCTGTTCGCGGGCTGATGGACAAGAAAGTAATCTGAGGTAAGTGCAGTTTTTTTTTATAATGAATTTAAGATGAAAAAAATTGATTTTTACCAAGAAAATGTTTGTCTTCAAACCGGTGATCTCGGTCGCGAAACACTATCCCGACTTAATTTTTTTTTCTTTTTTCAGAGCAAGCCAGGCAAGCGAGGGGAAGAAAGCCGCGCCTGTTCGCGGGCTGATGGACAAGAAAGTAATCTGAGGTAAGTGCATTTTTTTTTTATAATGAATTTTAGATGAAAAAAATTGATTTTTACCAAGAAAATGTTTGTCTTCAAACCGGTGATCTCGGTCGCGAAACACTATCCCGATCAATTTTTTTTTCTTTTTTCAGCACAAACCAGGCAAGCGAGCGGTAGAAAGCCGCGCCTGTTCGCGGGCTGATGGACAAGAAAGTAATCTGAGGTAAGTGCATTTTTTTTTTATAATGAATTTCAGATGAAAAAAAATGATTTTTACCAAGAAAATGTTTGTCTTCAAACCGGTGATCTCGGTCGCGAAACACTATCCCGATCAATTTTTTTTTCTTTTTTCAGAACAAACCAGGCAAGCGAGGGGAAGAAAGCCGCGCCTGTTCGCGGGCTGATGGACAAGAAAGTAATCTGAGGTAAGTGCAGTTTTTTTTTTATTATGAATTTCATATGAAAAAAAAATATGTTTACCAAGAAAATGTTTGTCTTCAAACCGGTGATCTCGGTCGCGAAACACTATCAGGTCTATTTTTTTTTCTTTTTTCTGAGCAATCCAGGCAAGCGAGGGGTAGAAAGCCGCGCCTGTTCGCGGGCTGATGAACAAGAAAGTAATCTGAGGTAAGTGCATTTTTTTTTTATAATGAATTTCAGATGAAAAAAAATGATTTTTACCAAGAAAATATTTGTCTTCAAACCGGTGATCTCGGTCGCGAAACACTATCAGGACTATTTTTTTTTCCTTATTTCAGAGCAATCCAGGCAAGCGAGGGGTATAAAGCCGCGCCTGTTCGCGGGCTGATGGACAAGAAAGTAATCTGAGGTAAGTGCAGTTTTTTTTTTATTATGGATTTAAGATGAAAAAAATTGATTTTTACCAAGAAAATGTTTGTCTTCAAACCGGTGATCTCGGTCGCGAAACACTATCCCGATCAATTTTTTTTTCTTTTTTCAGAACAAACCAGGCAAGCGAGGGGAAGAAAGCCGCGCCTGTTCGCGGGCTGATGGACAAGAAAGTAATCTGAGGTAAGTGCAGTTTTTTTTTTTATTATGAATATCATATGAAAAAAAAATATTTTTACTAAGAAAATGTTTGTCTTCAAACCGGTGATCTCGGTCGCGAAACACTATCAGGACTATTTTTTTTCCTTTTTTCAGAGCAATCCAGGCAAGCGAGGGGTAGAAAGCCGCGCCTGTTCGCGGGCTGATGGACAAGAAAGTAATCTGAGGTAAGTGCATTTTTTTTTTATAATGAATTTAAGATGAAAAAAATTGATTTTTTACCAAGAAAATGTTTGTCTTCAAACCGGTGATCTCGGTCGCGAAACACTATCCCGATCATTTTTTTTTTCCCTTTTTCAGCACAAACCAGGCAAGCGAGCGGTAGAAAGCCGCGCCTGTTCGCGGGCTGATAGACAAGAAAGTAATCTGAGGTAAGTGCAGTTTTTTTTTTATTATGGATTTCAGATGAAAAAATTGATTTTTACTAAGAAAATGTTTGTCTTCAAACCGGTGATCTCGGTCGCGAAACACTATCAGGTCTATTTTTTTTTCGTTTTTCAGAGCAATCCAGGCAAGCAAGGGGTAGAAAGCCGCACCTGTTCGCGGTCTGATGGACAAGAAAGTAATCTGTGGTAAGTGCAGACCAAAATTATGAATTTCAGATGAAAAAACGTGATTTTATACTAAGAAAATATTTGTCTTCAAACCGGTAATCTCGGTCGCGAAACACTATCAGGACTATTTTTTTTTCCTTTTTTCAGAGCAATCCAGGCAAGCGAGGGGAAGAAAGCCGCGCCTGTTCGCGGGCTGATGGACAAGAAAGTAATCTGAGGTAAGTGCAGTTTTTTTTTATAATGAATTTAAGATGAAAAAAATTGATTTTTACCAAGAAAATGTTTGTCTTCAAACCGGTGATCTCGGTCGCGAAACACTATCCCGACTTAATTTTTTTTTCTTTTTTCAGAGCAAGCCAGGCAAGCGAGGGGAAGAAAGCCGCGCCTGTTCGCGGGCTGATGGACAAGAAAGTAATCTGAGGTAAGTGCATTTTTTTTTTATAATGAATTTAAGATGAAAAAAATTGATTTTTACCAAGAAAATGTTTGTCTTCAAACCGGTGATCTCGGTCGCGAAACACTATCTCGATCAATTTTTTTTTCTTTTTTCAGCACAAACCAGGCAAGCGAGCGGTAGAAAGCCACGCCTGTTCGCGGGCTGATGGACAAGAAAGTAATCTGAGGTAAGTGCATTTTTTTTTATAATGAATTTCAGATGAAAAAAAATGATTTTTACCAAGAAAATGTTTGTCTTCAAACCGGTGATCTCGGTCGCGAAACACTATCAGGTCTATTTTTTTTTCTTTTTTCTGAGCAATCCAGGCAAGCGAGGGGTAGAAAGCCGCGCCTGTTCGCGGGCTGATGAACAAGAAAGTAATCTGAGGTAAGTGCATTTTTTTTTTATAATGAATTTCAGATGAAAAAAAATGATTTTTACCAAGAAAATATTTGTCTTCAAACCGGTGATCTCGGTCGCGAAACACTATCAGGACTATTTTTTTTTCCTTATTTCAGAGCAATCCAGGCAAGCGAGGGGTATAAAGCCGCGCCTGTTCGCGGGCTGATGGACAAGAAAGTAATCTGAGGTAAGTGCAGTTTTTTTTTTATTATGGATTTAAGATGAAAAAAATTGATTTTTACCAAGAAAATGTTTGTCTTCAAACCGGTGATCTCGGTCGCGAAACACTATCCCAATCAATTTTTTTTTCTTTTTTCAGAACAAACCAGGCAAGCGAGGGGAAGAAAGCCGCGCCTGTTCGCGGGCTGATGGACAAGAAAGTAATCTGAGGTAAGTGCAGTTTTTTTTTTTATTATGAATATCATATGAAAAAAAAATATTTTTACTAAGAAAATGTTTGTCTTCAAACCGGTGATCTCGGTCGCGAAACACTATCAGGTCTATTTTTTTTTCGTTTTTCAGAGCAATCCAGGCAAGCGAGGGGTAGAAAGCCGCGCCTGTTCGCGGGCTGATGGACAAGAAAGTAATCTGAGGTAAGTGCAGTTTTTTTTTTATTATGGATTTCAGATGAAAAAATTGATTTTTACTAAGAAAATGTTTGTCTTCAAACCGGTGATCTCGGTCGCGAAACACTATCAGGTCTATTTTTTTTTCGTTTTTCAGAGCAATCCAGGCAAGCGAGGGGTAGAAAGCCGCACCTGTTCGCGGTCTAATGGACAAGAAAGTAATCTGTGGTAAGTGCAGACCAAAATTATGAATTTCAGATGAAAAAATTGATTTTATACTAAGAAAATATTTGTCTTCAAACCGGTAATCTCGGTCGCGAAACACTATCAGGACTATTTTTTTTTCCTTTTTTCAAAGCAATCCAGGCAAGCGAGGGGTAGAAAGCCGCGTCTGTTCGCGGGCTGATGGACAAGAAAGTAATCTGAGGTAAGTGCAGTTTTTTTTTATAATGAATTTAAGATGAAAAAAATTGATTTTTACCAAGAAAATGTTTGTCTTCAAACCGGTGATCTCGGTCGCGAAACACTATCCCGACTTAATTTTTTTTTCTTTTTTCAGAGCAAGCCAGGCAAGCGAGGGGAAGAAAGCCGCGCCTGTTCGCGGGCTGATGGACAAGAAAGTAATCTGAGGTAAGTGCATTTTTTTTTTATAATGAATTTAAGATGAAAAAAATTGATTTTTACCAAGAAAATGTTTGTCTTCAAACCGGTGATCTCGGTCGCGAAACACTATCCCGATCAATTGTTTTTTCCTTTTTTCAGAGCAATCCAGGCAAGCGAGGGGTAGAAAGCCGCGTCTGATCGCGGGCTGATGGACAAGAAAGTAATCTGAGGTAAGTGCAGTTTTTTTTTATAATGAATTTAAGATGAAAAAAAATGATTTTTACCAAGAAAATGTTTGTCTTCAAACCGGTGATCTCGGTCGCGAAACACTATCAGGTCTATTTTTTTTTCTTTTTTCAGAGCAATCCAGGCAAGCGAGGGGTAGAAAGCCGCACCTGTTTGCGGTCTGATGGACAAGAAAGTAATCTGTGGTAAGTGCAGACCAAAATTATGAATTTCAGATGGAATAACGTGATTTTATACTAAGAAAATATTTGTCTTCAAACCGCTGATCTCGGTCGCCAAACACTATACCGACTTAATTTTTTTTTCTTTTTTCAGAGCAAGCCAGGCAAGCGAGGGGAAGGAAGCCGCGCCTGTTCGCGGGCTGATGGACAAGAAAGTAATCTGAGGTAAGTGCATTTTTTTTTATAATGAATTTCAGATGAAAAAAATTGATTTTTACCAAGAAAATGTTTGTCTTCAAACCGGTGATCTCGGTCGCGAAACGCTATCCCGATCATTTTTTTTTTCTTTTTTCAGCACAAACCAGGCAAGCGAGGGGTAGAAAGCCGCGCCTGTTCGCGGGCTGATGGACAAGAAAGTAATCTGAGGTAAGTGCAGATTTTTTTTAATATGAATTTCATATGAAAAAAAATGATTTTTAATAAGAAAATGTTTGTCTTCAAACCGGTGATCTCGGTCGCGAAACACTATCAGGACTATTTTTTTTTCTTTTTTTCAGAGCAATCCAGGCAAGCGAGGGGTAGAAAGCCGCGTCTGTTCGCGGGCTGATGGACAAGAAAGTAATCTGAGGTAAGTGCAGTTTTTTTTTATAATGAATTTAAGATGAAAAAAATTGATTTTTACCAAGAAAATGTTTGTCTTCAAACCGGTGATCTCGGTCGCGAAACACTATCCCGATCATGTTTTTTTTCTTTTTTTAGCACAAACCAGGCAAGCCAGGGGTAGAAAGCCGCGCCTGTTCGCGGGCTGATGGACAAGAAAGTAATCTGAGGTAAGTGCAGTTTTTTTTTTTATTATGAATTTCATATGAAAAAAAAATTTTTTTACTTAGAAAATGTTTGTCTTCAAACCGGTGATCTCGGTCGCGAAAGCTTGTTCCCAACGAGTCACACCTTAACGGGTAACAGTGTGACTCGTTGGGAATGTTTTGGATAATAATTCCCAACGAGTCACAGTTACTGTTACACTGTTACTCGTTGGGATGATCCCACCTTGATTTAGGGTATCAATACATCTATCGCCACGAAAAATTTTCGTTCTCAGATAAACAAAAATTGTTCCCAGGTATTTGGTACAACTTGGGGCACCCCGACTCGGACAGGTTAGGTTAGAAGGGGACGGCGGGGTCTGAAAGACCCCGCCGTCCCCTTCGTGGTTATTTTTTTTTAAACCGCCCAGAAGTAGGAGTCCCGCGAAGCGGGACTCCGTCGGCTACGCCTCATTATTGTTGAAATACTTATTAGGACACACCTATTATAATACATACAAAAACATTTATTTGGTACTAGACCTTATATCTCAGGATTTTAGGTGATTTATTGTGGAACTGATTTTGCATTGTTTGGTGACTACATTTTGGTGACAGATCTACTATTTTGAGGACAAACCCTATTATTTAAGAAACACAAAACTAATTAAATTGGTGATAGCTTAAATGATACCCTAAATCAAGGTGGGATCATCCCAACAAGTAACAGTGTAACAGTAACTGTGACTCGTTGGGAATTATTATCCAAAACATTCCCAACGAGTCACACTGTTACCCGTTGAGGTGTGACTCGTTGGGAACAAGCGGTCGCGAAACACTATCCCGATCAATTTTTTTTTCTTTTTTCAGAACAAACCAGGCAAGCGAGGGGTAGAAAGCCGCGCCTGTTCGCGGGCTGATGGACAAGAAAGTAATCTGAGGTAAGTGCATTTTTTTTTTATAATGAATTTAAGATGAAAAAAATTGATTTTTACCAAGAAAATGTTTGTCTTCAAACCGGTGATCTCGGTCGCGAAACACTACCCCGATCAATTTTTTTTTCTTTTTTCAGCACAAACCAGGCAAGCGAGCGGTAGAAAGCCGCGCCTGTTCGCGGGCTGATGGACAAGAAAGTAATCTGAGGTAAGTGCATTTTTTTTTATAATGAATTTCAGATGAAAAAAATTGATTTTTACCAAGAAAATGTTTGTCTTCAAACCGGTGATCTCGGTCGCGAAACGCTATCCCGATCATTTTTTTTTTCTTTTTTCAGCACAAACCAGGCAAGCGAGGGGTAGAAAGCCGCGCCTGTTCGCGGGCTGATGGACAAGAAAGTAATCTGAGGTAAGTGCAGATTTTTTTTAATATGAATTTCATATGAAAAAAATTGATTTTTAATAAGAAAATGTTTGTCTTCAAACCGGTGATCTCGGTCGCGAAACACTATCAGGACTATTTTTTTTTCTTTTTTTCAGAGCAATCCAGGCAAGCGAGGGGTAGAAAGCCGCGTCTGTTCGCGGGCTGATGGACAAGAAAGTAATCTGAGGTAAGTGCAGTTTTTTTTTATAATGAATTTAAGATGAAAAAAATTGATTTTTACCAAGAAAATGTTTGTCTTCAAACCGGTGATCTCGGTCGCGAAACACTATCCCGATCATGTTTTTTTTCTTTTTTTAGCACAAACCAGGCAAGCCAGGGGTAGAAAGCCGCGCCTGTTCGCGGGCTGATGGACAAGAAAGTAATCTGAGGTAAGTGCAGTTTTTTTTTTTATTATGAATTTCATATGAAAAAAAAATTTTCTTACTTAGAAAATGTTTGTCTTCAAACCGGTGATCTCGGTCGCGAAACACTATCCCGATCAATTTTTTTTTCTTTTTTCAGAACAAACCAGGCAAGCGAGGGGTAGAAAGCCGCGCCTGTTCGCGGGCTGATGGACAAGAAAGTAATCTGAGGTAAGTGCATTTTTTTTTATAATGAATTTAAGATGAAAAAAAATGATTTTTACCAAGAAAATGTTTGTCTTCAAACCGGTGATCTCGGTCGCGAAACACTATCCCGATCAATTTTTTATTCTTTTTTCAGCACAAACCAGGCAAGCGAGCGGTAGAAAGCCGCGCCTGTTCGCGGGCTGATGGACAAGAAAGTAATCTGAGGTAAGTGCAGTTTTTTTTTTTATTATGAATTTCATATGAAAAAAAAATATTTTTACTAAGAAAATGTTTGTCTTCAAACCGGTGATCTCGGTCGCGAAACACTATCAGGACTATTTTTTTTCCTTTTTTCAGAGCAATCCAGGCAAGCGAGGGGTAGAAAGCCGCGCCTGTTCGCGGGCTGATGGACAAGAAAGTAATCTGAGGTAAGTGCATTTTTTTTTTATAATGAATTTAAGATGAAAAAAATTGATTTTTACCAAGAAAATGTTTGTCTTCAAACCGGTGATCTCGGTCGCGAAACACTATCCCGATCAATTTTTTTTTCCCTTTTTCAGCACAAACCAGGCAAGCGAGCGGTAGAAAGCTGCGCCTGTTCGCGGGCTGATGGACAAGAAAGTAATCTGAGGTAAGTGCAGTTTTTTTTTTATTATGGATTTCAGATGAAAAAATTGATTTTTACTAAGAAAATATTTGTCTTCAAACCGGTGATCTCGGTCTCGAAACACTATCAGGTCTATTTTTTTTTCGTTTTTCAGAGCAATCCAGGCAAGCGAGGGGTAGAAAGCCGCACCTGTTCGCGGTCTGATGGACAAGAAAGTAATCTGTGGTAAGTGCAGACCAAAATTATGAATTTCAGATGAAAAAACGTGATTTTATACTAAGAAAATATTTGCCTTCAAACCGGTAATCTCGGTCGCGAAACACTATCAGGACTATTTTTTTTTCCTTTTTTCAGAGCAATCCAGGCAAGCGAGGGGTAGAAAGCCGCGTCTGTTCGCGGGCTGATGGACAAGAAAGTAATCTGAGGTAAGTGCAGTTTTTTTTTATAATGAATTTAAGATGAAAAAAATTGATTTTTACCAAGAAAATGTTTGTCTTCAAACCGGTGATCTCGGTCGCGAAACACTATCCCGATCAATTTTTTTTTCTTTTTTCAGCACAAACCAGGCAAGCGAGCGGTAGAAAGCCACGCCTGTTCGCGGGCTGATGGACAAGAAAGTAATCTGAGGTAAGTGCAGTTTTTTTTTTTATTATGAATTTCATATGAAAAAAAAATATTTTTACTAAGAAAATGTTTGTCTTCAAACCGGTGATCTCGGTCGCGAAACACTATCAGGACTATTTTTTTTCCTTTTTTCAGAGCAATCCAGGCAAGCGAGGGGTAGAAAGCCGCGCCTGTTCGCGGGCTGATGGACAAGAAAGTAATCTGAGGTAAGTGCATTTTTTTTTTATAATGAATTTAAGATGAAAAAAATTGATTTTTTACCAAGAAAATGTTTGTCTTCAAACCGGTGATCTCGGTCGCGAAACACTATCCCGATCATTTTTTTTTCCCTTTTTCAGCACAAACCAGGCAAGCGAGCGGTAGAAAGCCGCGCCTGTTCGCGGGCTGATGGACAAGAAAGTAATCTGAGGTAAGTGCAGTTTTTTTATTATTATGGATTTCAGATGAAAAAATAGATTTTTACTAAGAAAATGTTTGTCTTCAAACCGGTGATCTCGGTCGCGAAACACTATCAGGTCTATTTTTTTTTCGTTTTTCAGAGCAATCCAGGCAAGCGAGGGGTAGAAAGCCGCACCTGTTCGCGGTCTGATGGACAAGAAAGTAATCTGTGGTAAGTGCAGACCAAAATTATGAATTTCAGATGAAAAAACGTGATTTTTACTAAGAAAATGTTTGTCTTCAAACCGGTGATCTCGGTCGCGAAACACTATCAGGTTTATTTTTTTTTCGTTTTTCAGAGCAATCCAGGCAAGCGAGCGGTAGAAAGCCACGCCTGTTCGCGGGCTGATGGACAAGAAAGTAATCTGAGGTAAGTGCAGTTTTTTTTTTTATTATGAATTTCATATGAAAAAAAAATATTTTTACTAAGAAAATGTTTGTCTTCAAACCGGTGATCTCGGTCGCGAAACACTATCAGGACTATTTTTTTTCCTTTTTTCAGAGCAATCCAGGCAAGCGAGGGGTAGAAAGCCGCGCCTGTTCGCGGGCTGATGGACAAGAAAGTAATCTGAGGTAAGTGCATTTTTTTTTTATAATGAATTTAAGATGAAAAAAATTGATTTTTTACCAAGAAAATGTTTGTCTTCAAACCGGTGATCTCGGTCGCGAAACACTATCCCGATCATTTTTTTTTCCCTTTTTCAGCACAAACCAGGCAAGCGAGCGGTAGAAAGCCGCGCCTGTTCGCGGGCTGATGGACAAGAAAGTAATCTGAGGTAAGTGCAGTTTTTTTATTATTATGGATTTCAGATGAAAAAATAGATTTTTACTAAGAAAATGTTTGTCTTCAAACCGGTGATCTCGGTCGCGAAACACTATCAGGTCTTTTTTTTTTTCGTTTTTCAGAGCAATCCAGGCAAGCGAGGGGTAGAAAGCCGCACCTGTTCGCGGTCTGATGGACAAGAAAGTAATCTGTGGTAAGTGCAGACCAAAATTATGAATTTCAGATGAAAAAACGTGATTTTTACTAAGAAAATGTTTGTCTTCAAACCGGTGATCTCGGTCGCGAAACACTATCAGGTTTATTTTTTTTTCGTTTTTCAGAGCAATCCAGGCAAGCGAGGGGTAGAAAGCCGCACCTGTTCGCGGTCTGATGGACAAGAAAGTAATCTGTGGTAAGTGCAGACCAAAATTATGAATTTCAGATGAAAAAACGTGATTTTATACTAAGAAAATATTTGTCTTCAAACCGGTGATCTCGGTCGCGAAACACTATCAGGACTATTTTTTTTTCCTTATTTCAGAGCAATCCAGGCAAGCGAGGGGTAGAAAGCCGCGTCTGTTCGCGGGCTGATGGACAAGAAAGTAATCTGAGGTAAGTGCAGTTTTTTTTTTTATTATGAATTTCATATGAAAAAAAAATATTTTTACTAAGAAAATGTTTGTCTTCAAACCGGTGATCTCGGTCGCGAAACACTATCAGGACTATTTTTTTTCCTTTTTTCAGAGCAATCCAGGCAAGCGAGGGGTAGAAAGCCGCGCCTGTTCGCGGGCTGATGGACAAGAAAGTAATCTGAGGTAAGTGCATTTTTTTTTTATAATGAATTTAAGATGAAAAAAATTGATTTTTTACCAAGAAAATGTTTGTCTTCAAACCGGTGATCTCGGTCGCGAAACACTATCCCGATCATTTTTTTTTCCCTTTTTCAGCGCAATCCAGGCAAGCGAGGGGTAGAAAGCCGCGCCTGTTCGCGGGCTGATGGACAAGAAAGTAATCTGAGGTAAGTGCAGTTTTTTTATTATTATGGATTTCAGATGAAAAAATAGATTTTTACTAAGAAAATGTTTGTCTTCAAACCGGTGATCTCGGTCGCGAAACACTATCAGGTCTATTTTTTTTTCGTTTTTCAGAGCAATCCAGGCAAGCGAGGGGTAGAAAGCCGCACCTGTTCGCGGTCTGATGGACAAGAAAGTAATCTGTGGTAAGTGCAGACCAAAATTATGAATTTCAGATGAAAAAACGTGATTTTTACTAAGAAAATGTTTGTCTTCAAACCGGTGATCTCGGTCGCGAAACACTATCAGGTTTATTTTTTTTTCGTTTTTCAGAGCAATCCAGGCAAGCGAGGGGTAGAAAGCCGCACCTGTTCGCGGTCTGATGGACAAGAAAGTAATCTGTGGTAAGTGCAGACCAAAATTATGAATTTCAGATGAAAAAACGTGATTTTATACTAAGAAAATATTTGTCTTCAAACCGGTAATCTCGGTCGCGAAACACTATCAGGACTATTTTTTTTTCCTTTTTTCAGAGCAATCCAGGCAAGCGAGGGGAAGAAAGCCGCGTCTGTTCGCGGGCTGATGGACAAGAAAGTAATCTGAGGTAAGTGCAGTTTTTTTATTATTATGGATTTCAGATGAAAAAATAGATTTTTACTAAGAAAATGTTTGTCTTCAAACCGGTGATCTCGGTCGCGAAACACTATCAGGTCTATTTTTTTTTCGTTTTTCAGAGCAATCCAGGCAAGCGAGGGGTAGAAAGCCGCACCTGTTCGCGGTCTGATGGACAAGAAAGTAATCTGTGGTAAGTGCAGACCAAAATTATGAATTTCAGATGAAAAAACGTGATTTTTACTAAGAAAATGTTTGTCTTCAAACCGGTGATCTCGGTCGCGAAACACTATCAGGTTTATTTTTTTTTCGTTTTTCAGAGCAATCCAGGCAAGCGAGGGGTAGAAAGCCGCACCTGTTCGCGGTCTGATGGACAAGAAAGTAATCTGTGGTAAGTGCAGACCAAAATTATGAATTTCAGATGAAAAAACGTGATTTTATACTAAGAAAATATTTGTCTTCAAACCGGTAATCTCGGTCGCGAAACACTATCAGGACTATTTTTTTTTCCTTATTTCAGAGCAATCCAGGCAAGCGAGGGGTAGAAAGCCGCGTCTGTTCGCGGGCTGATGGACAAGAAAGTAATCTGAGGTAAGTGCAGTTTTTTTTTTTATTATGAATTTCATATGAAAAAAAAATATTTTTACTAAGAAAATGTTTGTCTTCAAACCGGTGATCTCGGTCGCGAAACACTATCAGGACTATTTTTTTTCCTTTTTTCAGAGCAATCCAGGCAAGCGAGGGGTAGAAAGCCGCGCCTGTTCGCGGGCTGATGGACAAGAAAGTAATCTGAGGTAAGTGCATTTTTTTTTTATAATGAATTTAAGATGAAAAAAATTGATTTTTTACCAAGAAAATGTTTGTCTTCAAACCGGTGATCTCGGTCGCGAAACACTATCCCGATCATTTTTTTTTCCCTTTTTCAGCACAAACCAGGCAAGCGAGCGGTAGAAAGCCGCGCCTGTTCGCGGGCTGATGGACAAGAAAGTAATCTGAGGTAAGTGCAGTTTTTTTATTATTATGGATTTCAGATGAAAAAATAGATTTTTACTAAGAAAATGTTTGTCTTCAAACCGGTGATCTCGGTCGCGAAACACTATCAGGTCTATTTTTTTTTCGTTTTTCAGAGCAATCCAGGCAAGCGAGGGGTAGAAAGCCGCACCTGTTCGCGGTCTGATGGACAAGAAAGTAATCTGTGGTAAGTGCAGACCAAAATTATGAATTTCAGATGAAAAAACGTGATTTTTACTAAGAAAATGTTTGTCTTCAAACCGGTGATCTCGGTCGCGAAACACTATCAGGTTTATTTTTTTTTCGTTTTTCAGAGCAATCCAGGCAAGCGAGGGGTAGAAAGCCGCACCTGTTCGCGGTCTGATGGACAAGAAAGTAATCTGTGGTAAGTGCAGACCAAAATTATGAATTTCAGATGAAAAAACGTGATTTTATACTAAGAAAATATTTGTCTTCAAACCGGTAATCTCGGTCGCGAAACACTATCAGGACTATTTTTTTTTCCTTTTTTCAGAGCAATCCAGGCAAGCGAGGGGAAGAAAGCCGCGTCTGTTCGCGGGCTGATGGACAAGAAAGTAATCTGAGGTAAGTGCAGTTTTTTTTTATAATGAATTTAAGATGAAAAAAATTGATTTTTACCAAGAAAATGTTTGTCTTCAAACCGGTGATCTCGGTCGCGAAACACTATCCCGACTTAATTTTTTTTTCTTTTTTCAGAGCAAGCCAGGCAAGCGAGGGGAAGACAGCCGCGCCTGTTCGCGGGCTGATGGACAAGAAAGTAATCTGAGGTAAGTGCATTTTTTTTTTATAATGAATTTAAGATGAAAAAATTGATTTCTACCAAGAAAATGTTTGTCTTCAAACCGGTGATCTCGGTCGCGAAACACTATCCCGATCAATTTTTTTTTCTTTTTTCAGCACAAACCAGGCAAGCGAGCGGTAGAAAGCCACGCCTGTTCGCGGGCTGATGGACAAGAAAGTAATCTGAGGTAAGTGCATTTTTTTTTATAATGAATTTCAGATGAAAAAAAATGATTTTTACCAAGAAAATGTTTGTCTTCAAACCGGTGATCTCGGTCGCGAAACACTATCCCGATCAATTTTTTTTTCTTTTTTCAGAACAAACCAGGCAAGCGAGGGGAAGAAAGCCGCGCCTGTTCGCGGGCTGATGGACAAGAAAGTAATCTGAGGTAAGTGCATTTTTTTTTTATTATGAATTTCATATGAAAAAAAAATATGTTTACCAAGAAAATGTTTGTCTTCAAACCGGTGATCTCGGTCGCGAAACACTATCCCGATCAATTTTTTTTTCTTTTTTCAGAGCAAGCCAGGCAAGCGAGGGGAAGAAAGCCGCGCCTGTTCGCGGGCTGATGGACAAGAAAGTAATCTGAGGTAAGTGCATTTTTTTTATAATGAATTTCAGATGAAAAAAAATGATTTTTACCAAGAAAATGTTTGTCTTCAAACCGGTGATCTCGGTCGCGAAACACTATCCCGATCAATTTTTTTTTCTTTTTTCAGAGCAAGCCAGGCAAGCGAGGGGAAGAAAGCCGCGCCTGTTCGCGGGCTGATGGACAAGAAAGTAATCTGAGGTAAGTGCATTTTTTTTTTATAATGAATTTAAGATGAAAAAAATTGATTTTTACCAAGAAAATGTTTGTCTTCAAACCGGTGATCTCGGTCGCGAAACACTATCCCGATCAATTTTTTTTTCCTTTTTTCAGAGCAATCCAGGCAAGCGAGGGGTAGAAAGCCGCGTCTGTTCGCGGGCTGATGGACAAGAAAGTAATCTGAGGTAAGTGCAGTTTTTTTTTATAATGAATTTAAGATGAAAAAAAATGATTTTTACCAAGAAAATGTTTGTCTTCAAACCGGTGATCTCGGTCGCGAAACACTATCAGGTCTATTTTTTTTTCTTTTTTCAGAGCAATCCAGGCAAGCGAGGGGTAGAAAGCCGCACCTGTTTGCGGTCTGATGGACAAGAAAGTAATCTGTGGTAAGTGCAGACCAAAATTATGAATTTCAGATGGAATAACGTGATTTTATACTAAGAAAATATTTGTCTTCAAACCGCTGATCTCGGTCGCCAAACACTATACCGACTTAATTTTTTTTTCTTTTTTCAGAGCAAGCCAGGCAAGCGAGGGGAAGGAAGCCGCGCCTGTTCGCGGGCTGATGGACAAGAAAGTAATCTGAGGTAAGTGCATTTTTTTTTATAATGAATTTCAGATGAAAAAAATTGATTTTTACCAAGAAAATGTTTGTCTTCAAACCGGTGATCTCGGTCGCGGAACGCTATCCCGATCATTTTTTTTTTCTTTTTTCAGCACAAACCAGGCAAGCGAGGGGTAGAAAGCCGCGCCTGTTCGCGGGCTGATGGACAAGAAAGTAATCTGAGGTAAGTGCAGATTTTTTTTAATATGAATTTCATATGAAAAAAATTGATTTTTAATAAGAAAATGTTTGTCTTCAAACCGGTGATCTCGGTCGCGAAACACTATCAGGTCTATTTTTTTTTTCGTTTTTCAGAGCAATCCAGGCAAGCGAGGGGTAGAAAGCCGCACCTGTTCGCGGTCTGATGGACAAGAAAGTAATCTGAGGTAAGTGCATTTTTTTTTTATAATGAATTTAAGATGAAAAAAATTGATTTTTTACCAAGAAAATGTTTGTCTTCAAACCGGTGATCTCGGTCGCGAAACACTATCCCGATCATTTTTTTTTCCCTTTTTCAGCACAAACCAGGCAAGCGAGCGGTAGAAAGCCGCGCCTGTTCGCGGGCTGATGGACAAGAAAGTAATCTGAGGTAAGTGCAGTTTTTTTATTATTATGGATTTCAGATGAAAAAATTGATTTTTACTAAGAAAATGTTTGTCTTCAAACCGGTGATCTCGGTCGCGAAACACTATCAGGTCTATTTTTTTTTCGTTTTTCAGAGCAATCCAGGCAAGCGAGGGGTAGAAAGCCGCACCTGTTCGCGGTCTGATGGACAAGAAAGTAATCTGTGGTAAGTGCAGACCAAAATTATGAATTTCAGATGAAAAAACGTGATTTTTACTAAGAAAATGTTTGTCTTCAAACCGGTGATCTCGGTCGCGAAACACTATCAGGTCTATTTTTTTTTCGTTTTTCAGAGCAATCCAGGCAAGCGAGGGGTAGAAAGCCGCACCTGTTCGCGGTCTGATGGACAAGAAAGTAATCTGTGGTAAGTGCAGACCAAAATTATGAATTTCAGATGAAAAAACGTGATTTTTACTAAGAAAATGTTTGTCTTCAAACCGGTGATCTCGGTCGCGAAACACTATCAGGTTTATTTTTTTTTCGTTTTTCAGAGCAATCCAGGCAAGCGAGGGGTAGAAAGCCGCACCTGTTCGCGGTCTGATGGACAAGAAAGTAATCTGTGGTAAGTGCAGACCAAAATTATGAATTTCAGATGAAAAAACGTGATTTTATACTAAGAAAATATTTGTCTTCAAACCGGTAATCTCGGTCGCGAAACACTATCAGGACTATTTTTTTTTCCTTATTTCAGAGCAATCCAGGCAAGCGAGGGGTAGAAAGCCGCGTCTGTTCGCGGGCTGATGGACAAGAAAGTAATCTGAGGTAAGTGCAGTTTTTTTTTTTATTTTGAATTTCATATGAAAAAAAAATATTTTTAATAAGAAAATTTTTGTCTTCAAACCGGTGATCTCGGTCGCGAAACACTATCAGGACTATTTTTTTTTCTTTTTTCAGAGCAATCCAGGCAAGCGAGGGGTAGAAAGCCGCGCCTGTTCGCGGGCTGATGGACAAGAAAGTAATCTGAGGTAAGTGCATTTTTTTTTTATAATGAATTTAAGATGAAAAAAATTGATTTTTTACCAAGAAAATGTTTGTCTTCAAACCGGTGATCTCGGTCGCGAAACACTATCCCGATCATTTTTTTTTCCCTTTTTCAGCACAAACCAGGCAAGCGAGCGGTAGAAAGCCGCGCCTGTTCGCGGGCTGATGGACAAGAAAGTAATCTGAGGTAAGTGCAGTTTTTTTATTATTATGGATTTCAGATGAAAAAATAGATTTTTACTAAGAAAATGTTTGTCTTCAAACCGGTGATCTCGGTCGCGAAACACTATCAGGTCTATTTTTTTTTCGTTTTTCAGAGCAATCCAGGCAAGCGAGGGGTAGAAAGCCGCACCTGTTCGCGGTCTGATGGACAAGAAAGTAATCTGTGGTAAGTGCAGACCAAAATTATGAATTTCAGATGAAAAAACGTGATTTTTACTAAGAAAATGTTTGTCTTCAAACCGGTGATCTCGGTCGCGAAACACTATCAGGTTTATTTTTTTTTCATTTTTTCAGAGCAATCCAGGCAAGCGAGGGGTAGAAAGCCGCACCTGTTCGCGGTCTGATGGACAAGAAAGTAATCTGTGGTAAGTGCAGACCAAAATTATGAATTTCAGATGAAAAAACGTGATTTTATACTAAGAAAATATTTGTCTTCAAACCGGTAATCTCGGTCGCGAAACACTATCAGGACTATTTTTTTTTCCTTTTTTCAGAGCAATCCAGGCAAGCGAGGGGAAGAAAGCCGCGTCTGTTCGCGGGCTGATGGACAAGAAAGTAATCTGAGGTAAGTGCAGTTTTTTTTTATAATGAATTTAAGATGAAAAAAATTGATTTTTACCAAGAAAATGTTTGTCTTCAAACCGGTGATCTCGGTCGCGAAACACTATCCCGACTTAATTTTTTTTTCTTTTTTCAGAGCAAGCCAGGCAAGCGAGGGGTAGACAGCCGCGCCTGTTCGCGGGCTGATGGACAAGAAAGTAATCTGAGGTAAGTGCATTTTTTTTTTATAATGAATTTAAGATGAAAAAATTGATTTCTACCAAGAAAATGTTTGTCTTCAAACCGGTGATCTCGGTCGCGAAACACTATCCCGATCAATTTTTTTTTCTTTTTTCAGCACAAACCAGGCAAGCGAGCGGTAGAAAGCCACGCCTGTTCGCGGGCTGATGGACAAGAAAGTAATCTGAGGTAAGTGCATTTTTTTTTATAATGAATTTCAGATGAAAAAAAATGATTTTTACCAAGAAAATGTTTGTCTTCAAACCGGTGATCTCGGTCGCGAAACACTATCCCGATCAATTTTTTTTTCTTTTTTCAGAACAAACCAGGCAAGCGAGGGGAAGAAAGCCGCGCCTGTTCGCGGGCTGATGGACAAGAAAGTAATCTGAGGTAAGTGCAGTTTTTTTTTTATTATGAATTTCATATGAAAAAAAAATATTTTTACCAAGAAAATGTTTGTCTTCAAACCGGTGATCTCGGTCGCGAAACACTATCCCGATCAATTTTTTTTTCTTTTTTCAGAGCAAGCCAGGCAAGCGAGGGGAAGAAAGCCGCGCCTGTTCGCGGGCTGATGGACAAGAAAGTAATCTGAGGTAAGTGCATTTTTTTTTATAATGAATTTCAGATGAAAAAAAATGATTTTTACCAAGAAAATGTTTGTCTTCAAACCGGTGATCTCGGTCGCGAAACACTATACCGATCAATTTTTTTTTCTTTTTTCAGAGCAAGCCAGGCAAGCGAGGGGAAGAAAGCCGCGCCTGTTCGCGGGCTGATGGACAAGAAAGTAATCTGAGGTAAGTGCATTTTTTTTTTATAATGAATTTAAGATGAAAAAAATTGATTTTTACCAAGAAAATGTTTGTCTTCAAACCGGTGATCTCGGTCGCGAAACACTATCCCGATCAATTTTTTTTTCCTTTTTTCAGAGCAATCCAGGCAAGCGAGGGGTAGAAAGCCGCGTCTGATCGCGGGCTGATGGACAAGAAAGTAATCTGAGGTAAGTGCAGTTTTTTTTTATAATGAATTTAAGATGAAAAAAAATGATTTTTACCAAGAAAATGTTTGTCTTCAAACCGGTGATCTCGGTCGCGAAACACTATCAGGTCTATTTTTTTTTCTTTTTTCAGAGCAATCCAGGCAAGCGAGGGGTAGAAAGCCGCACCTGTTTGCGGTCTGATGGACAAGAAAGTAATCTGTGGTAAGTGCAGACCAAAATTATGAATTTCAGATGGAATAACGTGATTTTATACTAAGAAAATATTTGTCTTCAAACCGCTGATCTCGGTCGCCAAACACTATACCGACTTAATTTTTTTTTTCTTTTTTCAGAGCAAGCCAGGCAAGCGAGGGGAAGGAAGCCGCGCCTGTTCGCGGGCTGATGGACAAGAAAGTAATCTGAGGTAAGTGCATTTTTTTTTATAATGAATTTCAGATGAAAAAAATTGATTTTTACCAAGAAAATGTTTGTCTTCAAACCGGTGATCTCGGTCGCGGAACGCTATCCCGATCATTTTTTTTTTCTTTTTTCAGCACAAACCAGGCAAGCGAGGGGTAGAAAGCCGCGCCTGTTCGCGGGCTGATGGACAAGAAAGTAATCTGAGGTAAGTGCAGATTTTTTTTATATGAATTTCATATGAAAAAAATTGATTTTTAATAAGAAAATGTTTGTCTTCAAACCGGTGATCTCGGTCGCGAAACACTATCAGGTCTATTTTTTTTTCGTTTTTCAGAGCAATCCAGGCAAGCGAGGGGTAGAAAGCCGCACCTGTTCGCGGTCTGATGGACAAGAAAGTAATCTGAGGTAAGTGCATTTTTTTTTTATAATGAATTTAAGATGAAAAAAATTGATTTTTTACCAAGAAAATGTTTGTCTTCAAACCGGTGATCTCGGTCGCGAAACACTATCCCGATCATTTTTTTTTCCCTTTTTCAGCACAAACCAGGCAAGCGAGCGGTAGAAAGCCGCGCCTGTTCGCGGGCTGATGGACAAGAAAGTAATCTGAGGTAAGTGCAGTTTTTTTATTATTATGGATTTCAGATGAAAAAATTGATTTTTACTAAGAAAATGTTTGTCTTCAAACCGGTGATCTCGGTCGCGAAACACTATCAGGTCTATTTTTTTTTCGTTTTTCAGAGCAATCCAGGCAAGCGAGGGGTAGAAAGCCGCACCTGTTCGCGGTCTGATGGACAAGAAAGTAATCTGTGGTAAGTGCAGACCAAAATTATGAATTTCAGATGAAAAAACGTGATTTTTACTAAGAAAATGTTTGTCTTCAAACCGGTGATCTCGGTCGCGAAACACTATCAGGTCTATTTTTTTTTCGTTTTTCAGAGCAATCCAGGCAAGCGAGGGGTAGAAAGCCGCACCTGTTCGCGGTCTGATGGACAAGAAAGTAATCTGTGGTAAGTGCAGACCAAAATTATGAATTTCAGATGAAAAAACGTGATTTTATACTAAGAAAATATTTGTCTTCAAACCGGTAATCTCGGTCGCGAAACACTATCAGGACTATTTTTTTTTCCTTTTTTCAGAGCAATCCAGGCAAGCGAGGGGAAGAAAGCCACGTCTGTTCGCGGGCTGATGGACAAGAAAGTAATCTGAGGTAAGTGCAGTTTTTTTTTATAATGAATTTAAGATGAAAAAAATTGATTTTTACCAAGAAAATGTTTGTCTTCAAACCGGTGATCTCGGTCGCGAAACACTATCCCGACTTAATTTTTTTTTCTTTTTTCAGAGCAAGCCAGGCAAGCGAGGGGAAGAAAGCCGCGCCTGTTCGCGGGCTGATGGACAAGAAAGTAATCTGAGGTAAGTGCATTTTTTTTTTATAATGAATTTAAGATGAAAAAAATTGATTTTTACCAAGAAAATGTTTGTCTTCAAACCGGTGATCTCGGTCGCGAAACACTATCCCGATCAATTTTTTTTTCTTTTTTCAGAACAAACCAGGCAAGCGAGGGGAAGAAAGCCGCGCCTGTTCGCGGGCTGATGGACAAGAAAGTAATCTGAGGTAAGTGCAGTTTTTTTTTTATTATGAATTTCATATGAAAAAAAAATATGTTTACCAAGAAAATGTTTGTCTTCAAACCGGTGATCTCGGTCGCGAAACACTATCAGGTCTATTTTTTTTTCTTTTTTCTGAGCAATCCAGGCAAGCGAGGGGTAGAAAGCCGCGCCTGTTCGCGGGCTGATGAACAAGAAAGTAATCTGAGGTAAGTGCATTTTTTTTTTATAATGAATTTCAGATGAAAAAAAATGATTTTTACCAAGAAAATATTTGTCTTCAAACCGGTGATCTCGGTCGCGAAACACTATCCCGATCAATTTTTTATTTTTTTTTTCAGAACAAACTAGGCAAGCGAGGGGTATAAAGCCGCGCCTGTTCGCGGGCTGATGGACAAGAAAGTAATCTGAGGTAAGTGCAGTTTTTTTTTTATTATGGATTTCAGATGAAAAAATTGATTTTTACTAAGAAAATGTTTGTCTTCAAACCGGTGATCTCGGTCGCGAAACACTATCAGGTCTATTTTTTTTTCGTTTTTCAGAGCAATCCAGGCAAGCGAGGGGTAGAAAGCCGCACCTGTTCGCGGTCTGATGGACAAGAAAGTAATCTGTGGTAAGTGCAGACCAAAATTATGAATTTCAGATGAAAAAACGTGATTTTATACTAAGAAAATATTTGTCTTCAAACCGGTAATCTCGGTCGCGAAACACTATCAGGACTATTTTTTTTTCCTTTTTTCAGAGCAATCCAGGCAAGCGAGGGGAAGAAAGCCACGTCTGTTCGCGGGCTGATGGACAAGAAAGTAATCTGAGGTAAGTGCAGTTTTTTTTTATAATTAATTTAAGATGAAAAAAATTGATTTTTACCAAGAAAATGTTTGTCTTCAAACCGGTGATCTCGGTCGCGAAACACTATCCCGACTTAATTTTTTTTTCTTTTTTCAGAGCAAGCCAGGCAAGCGAGGGGAAGAAAGCCGCGCCTGTTCGCGGGCTGATGGACAAGAAAGTAATCTGAGGTAAGTGCATTTTTTTTTTATAATGAATTTAAGATGAAAAAAATTGATTTTTACCAAGAAAATGTTTGTCTTCAAACCGGTGATCTCGGTCGCGAAACACTATCCCGATCAATTTTTTTTTCTTTTTTCAGCACAAACCAGGCAAGCGAGCGGTAGAAAGCCACGCCTGTTCGCGGGCTGATGGACAAGAAAGTAATCTGAGGTAAGTGCATTTTTTTTTATAATGAATTTCAGACGAAAAAAAATGATTTTTACCAAGAAAATGTTTGTCTTCAAACCGGTGATCTCGGTCGCGAAACACTATCAGGTCTATTTTTTTTTCTTTTTTCTGAGCAATCCAGGCAAGCGAGGGGTAGAAAGCCGCGCCTGTTCGCGGGCTGATGAACAAGAAAGTAATCTGAGGTAAGTGCATTTTTTTTTTATAATGAATTTCAGATGAAAAAAAATGATTTTTACCAAGAAAATATTTGTCTTCAAACCGGTGATCTCGGTCGCGAAACACTATCCCGATCAATTTTTTTTTTTTTTTTTCAGAACAAACTAGGCAAGCGAGGGGTATAAAGCCGCGCCTGTTCGCGGGCTGATGGACAAGAAAGTAATCTGAGGTAAGTGCAGTTTTTTTTTTATTATGGATTTCAGATGAAAAAATTGATTTTTACTAAGAAAATGTTTGTCTTCAAACCGGTGATCTCGGTCGCGAAACACTATCAGGTCTATTTTTTTTTCGTTTTTCAGAGCAATCCAGGCAAGCGAGGGGTAGAAAGCCGCACCTGTTCGCGGTCTGATGGACAAGAAAGTAATCTGTGGTAAGTGCAGACCAAAATTATGAATTTCAGATGAAAAAATTGATTTTATACTAAGAAAATATTTGTCTTCAAACCGGTAATCTCGGTCGCGAAACACTATCAGGACTATTTTTTTTTTCTTTTTTCAGAGCAATCCAGGCAAGCGAGGGGTAGAAAGCCGCGTCTGTTCGCGGGCTGATGGACAAGAAAGTAATCTGAGGTAAGTGCAGTTTTTTTTTATAATGAATTTAAGATGAAAAAAATTGATTTTTACCAAGAAAATGTTTGTCTTCAAACCGGTGATCTCGGTCGCGAAACACTATCCCGATCAATTTTTTTTTCCTTTTTTCAGAGCAATCCAGGCAAGCGAGGGGTAGAAAGCCGCGTCTGATCGCGGGCTGATGGACAAGAAAGTAATCTGAGGTAAGTGCAGTTTTTTTTTATAATGAATTTAAGATGAAAAAAAATGATTTTTACCAAGAAAATGTTTGTCTTTAAACCGGTGATCTCGGTCGCGAAACACTATCAGGTCTATTTTTTTTTCTTTTTTCAGAGCAATCCAGGCAAGCGAGGGGTAGAAAGCCGCACCTGTTTGCGGTCTGATGGATAAGAAAGTAATCTGTGGTAAGTGCAGACCAAAATTATGAATTTCAGATGGAATAACGTGATTTTATACTAAGAAAATATTTGTCTTCAAACCGCTGATCTCGGTCGCCAAACACTATACCGACTTAATTTTTTTTTCTTTTTTCAGAGCAAGCCAGGCAAGCGAGGGGAAGGAAGCCGCGCCTGTTCGCGGGCTGATGGACAAGAAAGTAATCTGAGGTAAGTGCATTTTTTTTTATAATGAATTTCAGATGAAAAAAATTGATTTTTACCAAGAAAATGTTTGTCTTCAAACCGGTGATCTTGGTCGCGAAACGCTATCCCGATCATTTTTTTTTTCTTTTTTCAGCACAAACCAGGCAAGCGAGGGCTAGAAAGCCGCGCCTGTTCGCGGGCTGATGGACAAGAAAGTAATCTGAGGTAAGTGCAGATTTTTTTTAATATGAATTTCATATGAAAAAAATTGATTTTTAATAAGAAAATGTTTGTCTTCAAACCAGTGATCTCGGTCGCGAAACACTATCAGGTCTATTTTTTTTTCGTTTTTCAGAGCAATCCAGGCAAGCGAGGGGTAGAAAGCCGCACCTGTTCGCGGTCTGATGGACAAGAAAGTAATCTGTGGTAAGTGCAGACCAAAATTATGAATTTCAGATGAAAAAACGTGATTTTATACTAAGAAAATATTTGCCTTCAAACCGGTAATCTCGGTCGCGAAACACTATCAGGACAATTTTTTTTTCCTTTTTTCAGAGCAATCCAGGCAAGCGAGGGGTAGAAAGCCGCGTCTGTTCGCGGGCTGATGGACAAGAAAGTAATCTGAGGTAAGTGCAGTTTTTTTTTATAATGAATTTAAGATGAAAAAAATTGATTTTTACCAAGAAAATGTTTGTCTTCAAACCGGTGATCTCGGTCGCGAAACACTATCCCGATCAATTTTTTTTTCTTTTTTCAGCACAAACCAGGCAAGCGAGCGGTAGAAAGCCGCGCCTGTTCGCGGGCTGATGGACAAGAAAGTAATCTGAGGTAAGTGCAGTTTTTTTTTTTATTATGAATTTCATATGAAAAAAAAATATTTTTACTAAGAAAATGTTTGTCTTCAAACCGGTGATCTCGGTCGCGAAACACTATCAGGACTATTTTTTTTCCTTTTTTCAGAGCAATCCAGGCAAGCGAGGGGTAGAAAGCCGCGCCTGTTCGCGGGCTGATGGACAAGAAAGTAATCTGAGGTAAGTGCATTTTTTTTTTATAATGAATTTAAGATGAAAAAAATTGATTTTTTACCAAGAAAATGTTTGTCTTCAAACCGGTGATCTCGGTCGCGAAACACTATCCCGATCATTTTTTTTTCCCTTTTTCAGCACAAACCAGGCAAGCGAGCGGTAGAAAGCCGCGCCTGTTCGCGGGCTGATGGACAAGAAAGTAATCTGAGGTAAGTGCAGTTTTTTTATTATTATGGATTTCAGATGAAAAAATTGATTTTTACTAAGAAAATGTTTGTCTTCAAACCGGTGATCTCGGTCGCGAAACACTATCAGGACTATTTTTTTTTCCTTTTTTCAGAGCAATCCAGGCAAGCGAGGGGTAGAAAGCCGCGTCTGTTCGCGGGCTGATGGACAAGAAAGTAATCTGAGGTAAGTGCAGTTTTTTTTTATAATGAATTTAAGATGAAAAAAATTGATTTTTACCAAGAAAATGTTTGTCTTCAAACCGGTGATCTCGGTCGCGAAACACTATCCCGACTTAATTTTTTTTTCTTTTTTCAGAGCAAGCCAGGCAAGCGAGGGGAAGAAAGCCGCGCCTGTTCGCGGGCTGATGGAATAGAAAGTAATCTGAGGTAAGTGCATTTTTTTTTTATAATGAATTTAAGATGAAAAAAATTGATTTTTACCAAGAAAATGTTTGTCTTCAAACCGGTGATCTCGGTCGCGAAACACTATCCCGATCAATTTTTTTTTCTTTTTTCAGCACAAACCAGGCAAGCGTGCGGTAGAAAGCCGCGCCTGTTCGCGGGCTGATGGACAAGAAAGTAATCTGAGGTAAGTGCGGTTTTTTTTTTATTATGAATTTCATATGAAAAAAAAATATGTTTACCAAGAAAATGTTTGTCTTCAAACCGGTGATCTCGGTCGCGAAACACTATCAGGTCTATTTTTTTTTCTTTTTTCTGAGCAATCCAGGCAAGCGAGGGGTAGAAAGCCGCGCCTGTTCGCGGGCTGATGAACAAGAAAGTAATCTGAGGTAAGTGCATTTTTTTTTTATAATGAATTTCAGGTGAAAAAAAATGATTTTTACCAAGAAAATATTTGTCTTCAAACCGGTGATCTCGGTCGCGAAACACTATCCCGATCAATTTTTTTTTTTTTTTTTCAGAACAAACCAGGCAAGCGAGGGGTATAAAGCCGCGCCTGTTCGCGGGCTGATGGACAAGAAAGTAATCTGAGGTAAGTGCAGTTTTTATTTTATTATGGATTTCAGATGAAAAAATTGATTTTTACTAAGAAAATGTTTGTCTTCAAACCGGTGATCTCGGTCGCGAAACACTATCAGGTCTATTTTTTTTTCGTTTTTCAGAGCAATCAAGGCAAGCGAGGGCTAGAAAGCCGCGCCTGTTCGCGGGCTGATGGACAAGAAAGTAATCTGAGGTAAGTGCATTTTTTTTTTATAATGAATTTAAGATGAAAAAAATTGATTTTTACCAAGAAAATGTTTGTCTTCAAACCGGTGATCTCGGTCGCGAAACACTATCCCGACTTAATTTTTTTTTCTTTTTTCAGAGCAAGCCAGGCAAGCGAGGGGAAGAAAGCCGCGCCTGTTCGCGGGCTGATGGACAAGAAAGTAATCTGAGGTAAGTGCATTTTTTTTTTATAATGAATTTAAGATGAAAAAAATTGATTTTTACCAAGAAAATGTTTGTCTTCAAACCGGTGATCTCGGTCGCGAAACACTATCCCGATCAATTTTTTTTTCTTTTTTCAGCACAAACCAGGCAAGCGAGCGGTAGAAAGCCGCGCCTGTTCGCGGGCTGATGGACAAGAAAGTAATCTGAGGTAAGTGCGGTTTTTTTTTTATTATGAATTTCATATGAAAAAAAAATATGTTTACCAAGAAAATGTTTGTCTTCAAACCGGTGATCTCGGTCGCGAAACACTATCAGGTCTATTTTTTTTTCTTTTTTCAGAGCAATCCAGGCAAGCGAGGGGTAGAAAGCCGCGCCTGTTCGCGGGCTGATGAACAAGAAAGTAATCTGAGGTAAGTGCATTTTTTTTTTATAATGAATTTCAGGTGAAAAAAAATGATTTTTACCAAGAAAATATTTGTCTTCAAACCGGTGATCTCGGTCGCGAAACACTATCCCGATCAATTTTTTTTTTTTTTTTTCAGAACAAACCAGGCAAGCGAGGGGTATAAAGCCGCGCCTGTTCGCGGGCTGATGGACAAGAAAGTAATCTGAGGTAAGTGCAGTTTTTATTTTATTATGGATTTCAGATGAAAAAATTGATTTTTACTAAGAAAATGTTTGTCTTCAAACCGGTGATCTCGGTCGCGAAACACTATCAGGTCTATTTTTTTTTCGTTTTTCAGAGCAATCAAGGCAAGCGAGGGGTAGAAAGCCGCGCCTGTTCGCGGGCTGATGGACAAGAAAGTAATCTGAGGTAAGTGCAGTTTTTTTTTTATTATGGATTTCAGATGAAAAAATTGATTTTTACTAAGAAAATGTTTGTCTTCAAACCGGTGATCTCGGTCGCGAAACACTATCAGGTCTATTTTTTTTTCGTTTTTCAGAGCAATCCAGGCAAGCGAGGGGTAGAAAGCCGCACCTGTTCGCGGTCTGATGGACAAGAAAGTAATCTGTGGTAAGTGCAGACCAAAATTATGAATTTCAGATGAAAAAATTGATTTTATACTAAGAAAATATTTGTCTTCAAACCGGTAATCTCGGTCGCGAAACACTATCAGGACTATTTTTTTTTCCTTTTTTCAGAGCAATCCAGGCAAGCGAGGGGTAGAAAGCCGCGTCTGTTCGCGGGCTGATGGACAAGAAAGTAATCTGAGGTAAGTGCAGTTTTTTTTTATAATGAATTTAAGATGAAAAAAATTGATTTTTACCAAGAAAATGTTTGTCTTCAAACCGGTGATCTCGGTCGCGAAACACTATCCCGACTTAATTTTTTTTTCTTTTTTCAGAGCAAGCCAGGCAAGCGAGGGGAAGAAAGCCGCGCCTGTTCGCGGGCTGATGGACAAGAAAGTAATCTGAGGTAAGTGCATTTTTTTTTTATAATGAATTTAAGATGAAAAAAATTGATTTTTACCAAGAAAATGTTTGTCTTCAAACCGGTGATCTCGGTCGCGAAACACTATCCCGATCAATTTTTTTTTCCTTTTTTCAGAGCAATCCAGGCAAGCGAGGGGTAGAAAGCCGCGCCTGTTCGCGGGCTGATGGACAAGAAAGTAATCTGTGGTAAGTGCAGACCAAAATTATGAATTTCAGATGAAAAAACGTGATTTTATACTAAGAAAATATTTGTCTTCATACCGCTGATCTCGGTCGCAAAACACTATACCGACTTAATTTTTTTTCCTTTTTTCTGAGCAAGCCAGGCAAGCGAGGGGTAGAAAGCCGCGCCTGTTCGCGGCTTGATGGACAAGAAAGTAATCTGAGGTAAGTGCAGTTTTTTTTTTAATGAATTTAAGATGAAAAAAATTGATTTTTACCAAGAAAATGTTTGTCTTCAAACCGGTGATCTCGGTCGCGAAACACTATCCCGACTTAATTTTTTTTTCTTTTTTCAGAGCAAGCCAGGCAAGCGAGGGGAAGAAAGCCGCGCCTGTTCGCGGGCTGATGGACAAGAAAGTAATCTGAGGTAAGTGCATTTTTTTTTTATAATGAATTTAAGATGAAAAAAAAAGATTTTTACCAAGAAAATGTTTGTCTTCAAACCGGTGATCTCGGTCGCGAAACACTATCCCGATCAATTTTTTTTTCCTTTTTTCAGAGCAATCCAGGCAAGCGAGGGGTAGAAAGCCGCGCCTGTTCGCGGGCTGATGGACAAGAAAGTAATCTGTGGTAAATGCAGACCAAAATTATGAATTTCAGATGAAAAAACGTGATTTTATACTAAGAAAATATTTGTCTTCATACCGCTGATCTCGGTCGCAAAACACTATACCGACTTAATTTTTTTTCCTTTTTTCTGAGCAAGCCAGGCAAGCGAGGGGTAGAAAGCCGCGCCTGTTCGCGGGCTGATGGACAAGAAAGTAATCTGAGGTAAGTGCAGTTTTTTTTTTAATGAATTTCAGATGAAAAAAAATATTTTTTACCAAGAAAATGTTTGTCTTCAAACCGGTGATCTCGGTCGCGAAACAATATCCCGACTTAATTTTTTTTTCTTTTTTCAGAGCAACCCAGGCAAGCGAGGGGTAGAAAGCCGCGCCTGTTCGCGGGCTGATGGACAAGAAAGTAATCTGTGGTAAGTGCAGACCAAAATTATGAATTTCAGATGAAAAAACGTGATTTTATACTAAGAAAATATTTGTCTTCATACCGCTGATCTCGGTCGCAAAACACTATACCGACTTAATTTTTTTTCCTTTTTTCTGAGCAAGCCAGGCAAGCGAGGGGTAGAAAGCCGCACCTGTTCGCGGTCTGATGGACAAGAAAGTAATCTGTGGTAAGTGCAGACCAAAATTATGAATTTCAGACGAAAAAACGTGATTTTATACTAAAAAAATATTTGTCTTTAAACCGGTAATCTCGGTCGCGAAACACTATCAGGACTATTTTTTTTTCCTTTTTTCAGAGCAATCCAGGCAAGCGAGGGGTAGAAAGCCGCACCTGTTCGCGGTCTGATGGACAAGAAAGTAATCTGAGGTAAGTGCAGTTTTTTTTTTATTATGGATTTCAGATGAAAAAATTGATTTTTACTAAGAAAATGTTTGTCTTCAAACCGGTGATCTCGGTCGCGAAACACTATCAGGTCTATTTTTTTTTCTTTTTTCAGAGCAATCCAGGCAAGCGAGGGGTAGAAAGCCGCACCTGTTCGCGGTCTGATGGACAAGAAAGTAATCTGTGGTAAGTGCAGACCAAAATTATGAATTTCAGACGAAAAAACGTGATTTTATACTAAAAAAATATTTGTCTTTAAACCGGTAATCTCGGTCGCGAAACACTATCAGGACTATTTTTTTTTTCTTTTTTCAGAGCAATCCAGGCAAGCGAGGGGTAGAAAGCCGCACCTGTTCGCGGTCTGATGGACAAGAAAGTAATCTGAGGTAAGTGCAGTTTTTTTTTATAATGAATTTAAGATGAAAAAAATTGATTTTTACCAAGAAAATGTTTGTCTTCAAACCGGTGATCTCGGTCGCGAAACACTATCCCGATCAATTTTTTTTTCTTTTTTCAGCACAAACCAGGCAAGCGAGCGGTAGAAAGCCGCGCCTGTTCGCGGGCTGATGGACAAGAAAGTAATCTGAGGTAAGTGCATTTTTTTTTTATAATGAATTTAAGATGAAAAAAATTGATTTTTACCAAGAAAATGTTTGTCTTCAAACCGGTGATCTCGGTCGCGAAACACTATCCCGACTTAATTTTTTTTTCTTTTTTCAGAGCAAGCCAGGCAAGCGAGGGGAAGAAAGCCGCGCCTGTTCGCGGGCTGATGGACAAGAAAGTAATCTGAGGTAAGTGCAGTTTTTTTTTTAATGAATTTCAGATGAAAAAAAATATTTTTTACCAAGAAAATGTTTGTCTTCAAACCGGTGATCTCGGTCGCGAAACAATATCCCGACTTAATTTTTTTTTCTTTTTTCAGAGCAACCCAGGCAAGCGAGGGGTAGAAAGCCGCGCCTGTTCGCGGGCTGATGGACAAGAAAGTAATCTGTGGTAAGTGCAGACCAAAATTATGAATTTCAGATGAAAAAACGTGATTTTATACTAAGAAAATATTTGTCTTCATACCGCTGATCTCGGTCGCAAAACACTATACCGACTTAATTTTTTTTCCTTTTTTCTGAGCAAGCCAGGCAAGCGAGGGGTAGAAAGCCGCACCTGTTCGCGGTCTGATGGACAAGAAAGTAATCTGTGGTAAGTGCAGACCAAAATTATGAATTTCAGACGAAAAAACGTGATTTTATACTAAAAAAAATATTTGTCTTTAAACCGGTAATCTCGGTCGCGAAACACTATCAGGACTATTTTTTTTTCCTTTTTTCAGAGCAATCCAGGCAAGCGAGGGGTAGAAAGCCGCACCTGTTCGCGGTCTGATGGACAAGAAAGTAATCTGAGGTAAGTGCAGTTTTTTTTTTATTATGGATTTCAGATGAAAAAATTGATTTTTACTAAGAAAATGTTTGTCTTCAAACCGGTGATCTCGGTCGCGAAACACTATCAGGTCTATTTTTTTTTCTTTTTTCAGAGCAATCCAGGCAAGCGAGGGGTAGAAAGCCGCACCTGTTCGCGGTCTGATGGACAAGAAAGTAATCTGTGGTAAGTGCAGACCAAAATTATGAATTTCAGACGAAAAAACGTGATTTTATACTAAAAAAATATTTGTCTTTAAACCGGTAATCTCGGTCGCGAAACACTATCAGGACTATTTTTTTTTCCTTTTTTCAGAGCAATCCAGGCAAGCGAGGGGTAGAAAGCCGCACCTGTTCGCGGTCTGATGGACAAGAAAGTAATCTGAGGTAAGTGCAGTTTTTTTTTATAATGAATTTAAGATGAAAAAAATTGATTTTTACCAAGAAAATGTTTGTCTTCAAACCGGTGATCTCGGTCGCGAAACACTATCCCGATCAATTTTTTTTTCTTTTTTCAGCACAAACCAGGCAAGCGAGCGGTAGAAAGCCGCGCCTGTTCGCGGGCTGATGGACAAGAAAGTAATCTGAGGTAAGTGCATTTTTTTTTTATAATGAATTTAAGATGAAAAAAATTGATTTTTACCAAGAAAATGTTTGTCTTCAAACCGGTGATCTCGGTCGCGAAACACTATCCCGATCAAATTTTTTTTCTTTTTTCAGCACAAACCAGGCAAGCGAGCGGTAGAAAGCCGCGCCTGTTCGCGGGCTGATGGACAAGAAAGTAATCTGAGGTAAGAGCAGTTTTTTTTTATAATGAATTTAAGATGAAAAAAATTGATTTTTACCAAGAAAATGTTTGTCTTCAAACCGGTGATCTCGGTCGCGAAACACTATCCCGACTTAATTTTTTTTTCTTTTTTCAGAGCAAGCCAGGCAAGCGAGGGGAAGATAGCCGCGCCTGTTCGCGGGCTGATGGACAAGAAAGTAATCTGAGGTAAGTGCATTTTTTTTTTATAATGAATTTAAGATGAAAAAAATTGATTTTTACCAAGAAAATGTTTGTCTTCAAACCGGTGATCTCGGTCGCGAAACACTATCCCGATCAATTTTTTTTTTCCTTTTTTCAGAGCAATCCAGGCAAGCGAGGGGTAGAAAGCCGCGTCTGTTCGCGGGCTGATGGACAAGAAAGTAATCTGAGGTAAGTGCAGTTTTTTTTTTATAATGAATTTCAGATGAAAAAAATTGATTTTTACCAAGAAAATGTTTGTCTTCAAACCGGTGATCTCGGTCGCGAAACACTATCCCGACTTAATTTTTTTTTCTTTTTTCAGAGCAAGCCAGGCAAGCGAGGGGAAGAAAGCCGCGCCTGTACGCGGGCTGATGGACAAGAAAGTAATCTGAGGTAAGTGCATTTTTTTTTTATAATGAATTTCAGATGAAAAAAATTGATTTTTACCAAGAAAATGTTTGTCTTCAAACCGGTGATCTCGGTCGCTAAACACTATCAGATCTATTTTTTTTTTCTTTTTTCAGAGCAATCCAGGCAAGCGAGGGGTAGAAAGCCGCACCTGTTTGCGGTCTGATGGACAAGAAAGTAATCTGTGGTAAGTGCAGACCAAAATTATGAATTTCAGATGGAATAACGTGATTTTATACTAAGAAAATATTTGTCTTCAAACCGCTGATCTCGGTCGCCAAACACTATACCGACTTAATTTTTTTTTCTTTTTTCAGAGCAAGCCAGGCAAGCGAGGGGAAGGAAGCCACGCCTGTTCGCGGGCTGATGGACAAGAAAGTAATCTGAGGTAATTGCATTTTTTTTTATAATGAATTTCAGATGAAAAAAATTGATTTTTACCAAGAAAATGTTTGTCTTCAAACCGGTGATCTCGGTCGCGAAACACTATCCCGACTTAATTTTTTTTTCTTTTTTCAGAGCAAGCCAGGCAAGCGAGGGGAAGATAGCCGCGCCTGTTCGCGGGCTGATGGACAAGAAAGTAATCTGAGGTAAGTGCATTTTTTTTTTATAATGAATTTAAGATGAAAAAAATTGATTTTTACCAAGAAAATGTTTGTCTTCAAACCGGTGATCTCGGTCGCGAAACACTATCCCGATCAATTTTTTTTTTCCTTTTTTCAGAGCAATCCAGGCAAGCGAGGGGTAGAAAGCCGCGTCTGTTCGCGGGCTGATGGACAAGAAAGTAATCTGAGGTAAGTGCAGTTTTTTTTTATAATGAATTTAAGATGAAAAAAATTGATTTTTACCAAGAAAATGTTTGTCTTCAAACCGGTGATCTCGGTCGCGAAACAATATCCCGACTTAATTTTTTTTTCTTTTTTCAGAGCAACCCAGGCAAGCGAGGGGTAGAAAGCCGCGCCTGTTCGCGGGCTGATGGACAAAGAAAGTAATCTGTGGTAAGTGCAGACCAAAATTATGAATTTCAGATGAAAAAACGTGATTTTATACTAAGAAAATATTTGTCTTCATACCGCTGATCTCGGTCGCAAAACACTATACCGACTTAATTTTTTTTCCTTTTTTCTGAGCAAGCCAGGCAAGCGAGGGGTAGAAAGCCGCGCCTGTTCGCGGGCTGATGGACAAGAAAGTAATCTGAGGTAAGTGCAGTTTTATTTTTTATTATGGATTTCAGATGAAAAAATTGATTTTTACTAAGAAAATGTTTGTCTTCAAACCGGTGATCTCGGTCGCGAAACACTATCAGGTC